>OX463856.1:14854556-15009556 GCA_949825065.1 Odontocerum albicorne
CCACATTTGACACACATGATCGATGACTGCATCGTTGCCATACACTGTTGTTGATGTACTTTTTTTTTGTATGTGCCGCATTTTTTCCATTCGGAAAAAAAACCTACTTATTTCGTTTTCATTTTCTAAATGACGCCAGAAAAAACCGTTCAAGGAATTTGGGTAAAAAATAATAGAAAAAATATGCTTTACTTTTTCCGTTCATAATAGTATACATTCAGCAAGATTGAAATGAAATAAGCAGCGAAAATTTTGCCCTAACGACATATATCCGAGAAATACGAAAGGACTATCCGGACAACATATTACATTTCTCGAATACAAACTCGTAGTGTGTGTTTCATGCACATACATAAGTAAACATTTGTGTATTTCTCCGAAAAATATTCGCCTTTCTAATTTTTAAGAGAAAATAACTCTTCGACAAACCAATAAAAATATCTAATGCAAATATTGGCGTTTTAGGTATTCCATATTAGATTCTTCCTTGTTCTACGCCTCTCGGACACAAAGGAATCAAACCGGTTATCTAAATTGAACAGTAAATTTATTTTATTTTAAGTTAAATTCAAAATGTAAAATCCAATGAATTGGTAAACTTAGTTTAATATAAGACGTATTCGTTTTAATATTGATAATATTTTTTTACTTCATTAAAATCAATCTTCTCATGACAACCTGCACGACACAGTTGATAGGATGTCTGTCATTCGATTCGGGAGCTGCAGGTTTGATTTTCGTTGACACTTTTTAAAAAAATTGACAAAATGGTTTTCACTAGGTTCTTTTCTTAAAAAGAGTTTTAGTCGTTTCTGATATCTCATTTTGTTTTGAAGATATTACTACCACTTAGCAACAAATGCACTAGGTTTTACTGTACAACTACAAATTCGTTAAGTGCGGTACTGAAAAAAAATATATGCCACTAATGTTCGTTCAACATGATGCTATCATATTATTTATTCAATACAATTTTAATATTTGACAGGTTTAATTTGATTGGTTGATAACCTCAATGATTAATAAAAAAAAGTTATGACTAAAGGTATTTTTTCCTTGTATATTCAAATATCAGAAGGAAAATGCTCGTGTCATTCGAAGGCACACATTACGAGAAAGTCCAGCACGTTACCGCGCGGCTAGTCACCATTGGATCGAGTATAGCAGCCATAAAAATATGACCAAAGTGTACAATTATTATATGTCTATGATGCTAGAGTCAGTAAATATTGAATGACAAAATGGTTCAATGATATTCCTGAACTTAAAAGAGATCTGTTAGATATAGGGTGTAGAAAAGTCTTCAGAAAAACGTCTGAAAACCACACCTGCTAAAGCACATGTACGGTACTAAGTAAAAAGTATTGGATGTGTGCTTTGAACGAGAATCAAAAAGGTTTATTGCTTTATACAACTATGCCAACTGTCTCGTATACAACCCTTAAGAATTCCAGTGAGATAAGTAAGTCGAATAAATTATACATTGCAATAGAACGATAAAAAATACTAATGCATGTATACACGTTAAAACTCACTAAAGTGCAAGAAATCAATACTAATGCATGTATACACGTTAAAACTCACAAAAGTGCAAGAAATCAATACTAATGCATGTATACACGTTAAAATTCACAAAAGTACAAGAAATCAATAATTTACTCGAACATAGTTTTTTTATAGGCGATCCACTAAACTAGAATGATTTGTGTTACCAAATTAAAGCCAATATGCAATTATACTCGTATGAGTCAATTTAGTAATTTTTTTTAAATGACAATTTTCGACAATTTAAAGTTTCAACTGATTAAGCTTAAAAAAATTAACGATCGATTGAAAAGTGCCACGTTCCACGAAAAGTTCGAGTTGAAAAGTTCCACGAAGAAATGCAACATTCATTGGGTGCGGTAAATATATGGCTTTTAGTAAATCAAAGATGTCTCGCAAAGGATAACCGAAAAAAAAACGGTCTATAGTTTCATCATCCAGACCACACTCGTAGTCGTACATAGTTATTAATATATATACGGGACCGTCTTAAGGCGGAAAATTCGTACTGCGTCACTTTTGATATTTATGTGAAAAGGATAATATAGACTCATACGGACAAAGTTAACACGTGCATATTTCAAGTGCAATTTAAAGTCATTACTTAATATCCCAAGATGTACATGTAAAACTATCAAAGAAAGTTTAGTTAATATGGATATAAAATATTGATCACTAAATAGTAAATTTAAAGCAAAATATAAAGGATGGAATCAGATTGTTGTCATTTTACAAAGTTATTTTAGCACTAGGAAAAATATAAGTAAACATTTTTTTTATCGCAAGTCACAAGCAGTTTAAAACAGTTCTTTAATCAAAGTTTTCGAGTCACGTGCAATATTAAACTCAAGGTTTTGATATTGGAAAGTGCGTATTAAGAGACCTTTTATAAGTCAATAAACTAAATCCAAAAATGTACAAGACTACAGGAAACCAAGCTAGCTACAAGAAACCAAGTCAATCGGGCACTAAAATAGATATACTCGAACTGGACAGTATCAAAATCTGCTAAGAATATTGTTCATAAAAGTATTTTCGAACCAACTTTGGCGTATAGGAGTGAAACGTGGACGTGGAAAAACTGAAAGTAGCTGAAGAAGAGCTGTGGAAATGCGTGCATTGAGACGAATACATGGGATGATAATGTATGGTAGAATATGGAATGAAGTAACTAAATATGGATGTGAAATTAAGTTTTGAGTAGGATAAAGTTGAGCATTCTGAGATGACTTAGGCATGTAGAACGTATGATGAAGAAAGGCTAACAAAACAAATATACAGCGCAAATGTGAGTGAAAGGCATAGTAGAGGAAGATCAAGAAAATCATCGTTGAGTCAAGCGAATGATATCTTGAAAGAAGGAAATGTAAAATGTCAGAGAAATCGTAGGATTTGTACGAGAAGGAGTATGGATGTAGAATATGTGAAATATGAGTGTCGAGATAGGAAAGTCTAGCACTGTATCCTGTCTGCCTGCCTCGATAGGGAAATGATGAGATGTTATGTTTGTGCATAAAAAATCCGATCCATTCCGATTTGCATACTGTTCATTTCTTTAGACTAAAATTGGAGATAAAAATATTTGCGTGCTGAACAATAAATGGTCCATGACAGCGATCCCCTAATATTATTCGATATTAAGTAAAGAATTCAAATCAAAACGATATCCTGTAGGCTATCGGAACACAGGAGCGAACTCTTTGGTAAAGCTGTAAATGTGTTCTTGTCAATTTTCTAACTTTTTTTATGTCTATCTATCAGGCTGTTCTCAATAAGGATACGATAGATTATATCTTATAATTGAATATGCTTATCAGTCATCTTGTAGATGAAAGACGGATGCGCGTGCTTTGGTTTATTGTGTGCAAGCTGTTACACTTCAGCAAGCTCGTAGTCTTAACAGATCGATCTCAAAGTTACGATGGCAAGGCTATTACACTTACAAGATGATCGGTAAGTTAAATCTACTGGAGCCTTTTCTTAGGTAGTTTTACAAAACACCATCTTTGTGTTGCTTAATAATAGCCCTATAAGAATTTATGATAAGCAGCCTTCAGATTTAAAATGGTCTAAGAATAAAACCAGTTTGGAATTGAACCTGGAGCGACGGATTGCTAAGCGTGAATGCTAACCGCTAACCCTCGGCCGCAGACAGTAGTGAGAAATTTTGACTTGAATGCGTTAATTGAGAATACAGTGTGTTCTTGTAGCACGAGGACAATATACTCTTGACAACCTCCTTGCCCAAGTTGGTAAGTCTTGCCTTTAATAAGGGACAACCAAAATAAAAAAAATGTCCCTGTCTGATAAGAGTTGATCAGGCAACCAAACTTGCATGAGCTGATCACATGTGTGAGTGTTGTTGTTTCTTTACGTATGGGAGTATTATCAACACGTGCAATGACAAACGCGAGTTCCGTGCCCATTCCAGTGGTTCTTAACGCGAATAACCGAAGACAGCATTGTTTTCCGGCGACGGTATTCAATGTGTCTGAACTATCAATTAGGATATATTGAGGCGTACCATACGGAACAAGATAAACTAAACCGTGACTATAAAACTGATTGAAATATTACCACGTTATTCAAATGAAAAAAAAAGTTTTCATTCCTAAGAAACTATAAACTTTCATAATATTGCGAAAATAGAGAGACGTCAGTTGGATAAGATGTTTCGAAGTGTTTTACTGCGTGGTTTAGCTTATGTTATTGACGTTCCGAAAATGTTGCAGTTTCCATAAATACATTAATACAAGACATATATAGACATGTGTACATATACTCGTACATCGAACCGTTTTCCTATTGGGATCAACAAAAAGGAGATAAATTAATATTTTTTATCGATACATACATTTTTCGCATTTGTACCTACATACTTTATCTTTAACTCCCACGATTTCTCTGACTTTTAACATTTTCTTATTTCAAAATATAATTGTAACCAAGCTTTCCTTGATCTTCCTCTAATACGCCTTCCAATAACATTGGCACTGTTTTTATTTTTTATATTGTAAGTCTCTCTTTATTGATTCGTTCTATACGCTTTAACCATCTCAGAGTGTTATTCTTGATGTTCTGATCAATACAATCACCAGGTATAAAATTATCACTGATTGGAAACATTATGAAACTCCAAGACAAAAACACATTGAAAATATTATAAAACATTGCAACTGAAAGTGAAGTCTAGCCTTTGGTTTAGATATATTATATATTCTTAAATCAGTTTGAATACCTGTGATATACTGGATGCATATTGGACATTTTTCCATAGCGGAACATTTTATTAAAGTTTCAAAAATTTTAAATTCTTGCATATGCGAATATAGCTTCAGCGAGGAAACGTTGGATTATACAATCTTTTGAATGCATACGAATTTTGGAGAATAACTAAATGCCTTCTAATAATGTAATAACGCTCTTTATAAATATGTCTCTCTCCATCTGCAGAATGTTAAGAATTAGAAATTAGTATATTTATTTGGTAAACGTAATATAATTTCAAATTTTAATAGGTAGAGCTTATTGTGATTGTACTTCTAGCATAAGTATATATTCTGTATTATCAATTAATATAATCAACTCATCGTATATTGCATTAATGAATAAAATATTAATGAACAAAATGCCGTTTTTAGTTTTTCTTCTATTTAATGTCGTGTCACTGGTATCTCACCATTAATGCTTTCTGTACCATTTTTAATATTGGTCCCTTTGACGGACATAATCAAATGAATAAATGATTCTAATTTCAAGGATTTGGGTCAATCACATTTGAAATATAATATACGAGTATAGTATGAATTAATCAAATTCAGAAAGAAGGAAAGTAAAAAATAATAGTATTTCAAACGGAAGTTAAGAAGATATCAATATAGAGGTTCGAAAATATATGTACAGATAAAAATGTATTCATTGTCGTGCCATTTAAGGTACCTAAAAGTGAATTCTGTTGCTTGATGTGAAAGAACGAACGAACGATGAAAAACTTTATTACTTATATTAAAAGTAAAAATTACGTATTATTCATGGTATAGTTAAGGCATTAACATGGGGAGGTTTAAAGATATTGTAATTTGTTTTGTTAATTTGATTATTCCACTTTTTGTAACGGTATAACCCTACCGGTTTCAAGGCTTTTATCTCATCATCAGGAAGCACAAATAAGACTCGTAGGTAGGGTTGTACAGTTACACAAAGTATAATTAACAGTGTTTGATAAAATAAATTGCAATACAAATTACGTGTCACTACGTGTTAAGTCTTTTATGTCAATGATTTCAGGGATTAACTTTTCCACTGTTGTGTCATCTGTGTGTATGTGTGTGGGGTGTTTATCAATGTATACTTTGAAGAAGTATTTGTTTAGTATATTGTTTATAGTTAAGGCATTAAGATTGTGGAGGTTTAAAGACATTGTAATTTGTTTTATCAAACACTAATCTGTTTTATCAAACACAAAAAGTGGAATAAACAGTGTTTGATAAAACAAATTACAATATTTGTTTAGTTACATTCACTTTAGTTATTTATAAGCTCAATCTTAATAAAATTCTAAATGAAAAATATAAAATATCCATACACACATCCGCCCGCCAGACTTTCCTACCTCGACACACATCTTTCATCTCTTCTATATCCCATACACCTTCTTCATACAAATTCTACAATTTCTCTGACTTTTACGTTTCCTTATTTCTAAATGTCATTAACTTCACCCAACCGTACGCCTTTCTCTCAAATTTGCACTGTATATTTGTTTGTTAGTATTTCTTCTGTTATTCGTTCTACATGCTCAAACTATTTCAAAGTGATCTTTTTCATCTTATTCAACACATCAGTCTTAAGTTCACGTTCATTTCTAATCCCTTCATTCCGTATTCTGTTGTATAAAAACATTGTCATTTCGCGTTTTTTTCTCAGTACATGTGTTTATTTCTACATCATTTAAATTAAAGTGATTTATTACTAATTAGTTCTGTCTTGTTAACTAGGATAGTTCGTATCAGTCAACTATAGATCCTTAGTATAGAGTTCAAGAAGCTTGAATAAAGTTATGCCCAAAATACTAAGTAGGTACCCCAGAAATACTTTTCAAACAATTTGATAGAATAGATCTCCATCACATATTATATTTGTTGAATCATAAATTACAATATATACTCGTATAATGTTAATAATATTCCTATAAATACATTCGGGCGCAGTCATCGAACATGAAGTTATTTTGTTCCAAATCCACTCGTTTATACATTAATTGGAAGGAGGAACATGCAGTACCTTGCACCAAGAATCGTCATCACATTGCTGAGGGAGAGTAGGGATTTTTATAATACCGCACTTTGAAATTAAAAAAAAAACTTGTAATAAGGTGGCTCATTGAGATGGGGAGAATGAGGAGTGAAGAGGTTCTTGAGAAAGCACGTGTAGGGAAATACATTATTGGTTGCTAAACTTCTGAAAAAAATTAACTATGATCTAGTGGAATTTTCTCGGAACCACTTGAAGAATTTCTTAATAATTTTAATTTGTCTGGTGTCAATGGCGAAGTTTATTTATCAATAGACTAATTGGCCTATTTTCATGTATGATACGTACGTTAAATAATGATTAAGAATTAAATGTCAACTAACTGTCTTTGTAAAAAATATAGATAACACATCGGATAGAAGGATCAAAAGGGCATTGGGGCTATCAGTTCGATATTCAGCTTCCTTTCACCCAAAAATAACTTTCTTCTCCATAAAACCGTCATCCGTACCATCTTGATCCATGCTGCAACCATTTGGGGCAGTTTGAGCAACACGTATCATCTGAGGCTTCAACGAGTGTAGAACAAGGTATTCAAAACCTTTTTCAACACAAATCCCAGAAAAAACTTCTCCCGACTTCACGCCGAACAGTGTGAAGAAAACCCTTTTACACCACATCCTTGCTTGAACTGTGAAGTTCTACAAAAGCCAAAAAGACCACAGCAATCCTCTTATCGCTACCCTGGGAGCTTACGAGAGTAAGTCCGAACTCCCTTTCCGTTATAAATACAGGCTTCCGAAGCATCATATGTGGCCTGACTAGTCCACATACAGTGTTAGCAGGGATGACCTGTGAATGTGATGAAATTAAGTAGCCTGAACGAGTGGACATGTACGTGTTCAATAATTAGCATTCAAATAATTAGTTTTATTTAGTTATAAGTTATTGTGTAGGTGTTAACTATTTATAAAAAAATAAATATTAAGATTATTAAACATAAAAACTACACGTAGGAAATTAAAATTAAGTTATCTTGTAGTTAAAATATGGAAATAAGATAAGTCCTTTAGTTATTAAGTAATAAATTTGCATATGGGTATAGCCTTTGGCAAATGTGTGTATCATAGATTACTTTGTCAAAAAAATAAAAAAACGAATAGATAACACAGTAGTTCTCAAACCGATAATGCATGACATACCCGGTAGCTGTCGTCCTCCAGAAATACATCCAAAAATATAGGTGAATTGCTGTATTGCTGAAGTTACGACCTCAAGAGAGTCAGTCCTGATAATAACAGATAAAAAAAGATGAAGAAAAATAAAAACAGGCTTTTCCCACAAATTTAGAAGCAAACCAAAATTTGGAGTGATAAACTTAAACGTTTAAATCAATACCCATTACTCATTAGTAAAATAAAATGCACAATATAGAGTGGGAGATCAAAGTACTTATTGTTGCTACTGGACATGACTATGTGAGACCATGTCGTCCTTCAACGCTTTAGTTGACCACAAGCTTCTCCAAACTGCTACGAGCAATTTGTCCAAATAATCGGAGGACTTGGCGTAAGCATATTGTTGACAATCTGCCGGTGGTTCTCAGTTCTTCGAGAATGGAAGCATTAATTCGCCTCTTCACGTTAAGAGTTATAGTTCCAAAGAATTTTAACACAGTTTGTCTCTGCTTAATATTAAGCAGATATCAACCTAAATTATTGAAAAAATATGTATAATTCTTGAAAATTTCTCGTCTTACAGTTCTTGGTCGGATTTCTTAATAAACGATATTTATTTATTTTTAAATTTCATTTATTAAATACATAAAACATAAAGCAACACTATTTTATTCAACAATATTATTCCACACAAGACAACTTATAGAATATTCTGAGACAGTTGATTAATACCCGCCAAAAGAACACGTAAACCTAATAAGTCCGAGCTATAATTTTTCGTGAGATTAGTTAACTCACAGTAAAAAAATGTTGGAAAATATTTCAACAATCAAAATCTTGACATATTTACATTAAACCTGCGCTCCGTGATTCGAAGGGCCATTGTTAAGGGTAGCCCAGTAGCGTCTCTCACTTGGTCAGTCCAACGTATTGGGACTTATCCTCTAGTGCGTCGTCGTCCATGTTTCCAGTAAACATGAGCCTCTCTAAACTGTCTGACGAACAATGTGCCCAGCCTCTCTAATTTTGTACGTCATCCTTAACTTTTCATGCTGTTAGACTCTGTAATTAGCTACCAGCAAACATAGTATGAGACTCGCACCGTCGTTAACATGCTTCAAAAAGATAATTAAAAACTATGTTTTATATTCTTTAATGACATGGCATGTTTTTTTTCCGGTTTTTATGGCCTCGTTAAACTTTGTTGTTTGTGTTATTTTTTCTATTTTCATAATTTTTGTATTAGATGTTTTTTTCCATCTCTACATCAAAAATGTTTATCCCTTCCTTAACTCAAAACATAGTAAAACATTTGTATAACTAGTTGGAAGAGATTGCCATATGACAATAGACACACCATATTGTAAACTGTATAATAAATTATTAAATAAATACTAAAGTTCATATGAATTTACTATATTCTGAAGACGATTTATTTTTCAAAATAAACCACATTGCATTGGAAAGAGCTTGAAACGATTTAAATTCAAAACGGTGAGGAATATTCCTCTCTCTCTCAATATACACACGTGCTCTAATTAATGAAAAGAAAATAAAAGTTTTATCATCCGCCATTCGAATCCGGCCCCTTCCGCGGCGAGAAAAAATCTTAACTATTCATGCTTGAATGCAGACTGACGTGGGGATAAAATGGGTTAAGTCAAAAAATTTATTTATTTATTTGAAGCATAGTATAGACTCAGAATAGGGGCGACTAGATGTAAGGTGAACATGGAGAAATGTTTTTTTTAAGAAATAGATAAAATTGAGTGTAATTATGTAGCTTACGGGACACATGACGACATGTCGACATGTCTGAATGTCGGGACCATATGCAAGAGGCAAGACCTGATTGGTTCCTGCTAGAAACACGTGACATACTTAAAAACATATGGTTCAGATATGGAAATTACTGATGAGATACGAAAAATACAAATATATAATAAAATATAATTAATTACATTATTTCATTACAAAACTAAGGGTCGAATTCATAAAACTGCCTTAATACTTAATACTAATTTTAAACATTTTTTTCCTGAATAAATTAGTGTTTATATTTGAATATTGTATAAACGTGTCGTTGTTTCCTTAAATAAGGGACCCGCGTGAATTAATTACCTCACTTTAAAATTTAAAACATATGAGGTCCGACTCTGAATGCTCCTTCATGAACTTCAAGAAATTGTTATTTAGATTGGAATAAGAATTTATATTAGAAAGAAAACAGGAATAAGGAGCAGATATGTCTAGATCTTTGAACATTATTATTTTTAATTCATAAATTTATATAAGCTACATGGATTTCAGTCAGTATCTCATTGTGTTCAAGTTTGAAGCAAAGACAAACAGGTCTGGTTTGACGGTTAACCTTTCATACTTAATGCAGGCCTGATTTATGAAGTCGATTGGACTTAGTTTTGAAATACTTAAGATATAATAGTCTGCGGAGTCTTGATGGTCTCGGAGGGACGTCAAATTGAATCTCTGTCAGTAAAAAATTACTATTGATCAAGTTATTAAGAATTTTGTGTAGTTAGGCGAAGATCGATAACTTCTCTTCACTGGCTTCCGACTTGCCCAAAAGCTTCCGCCTTGAACATGTAAAAAATGTGTATGTACAGATACCACAGTAGATCCGCTCACCACATGATTTAGGCGATGTTTAATCCGCAATCCCCGGGCTGGAAGACACGTGTCTTACTAACAAGGGGAAATGTTAATTTATAAAATACCAAAAAAATCACAAATAAAGAGAGCGTGGATAAACATAGTTTAATACAAAAGAAGGTGCTACAAAATAGATTAATGGATTTGCTTTCAAAGGCTAAAGACATTATTGAGATCGTAAAACGGTCAAAATTTTGTTGGGCAAGATATACGAGTATATCCTGAATAATAGAAAATTCGTTCCAAGTACCTGTAGAATCATCCAGTGACACCCTAGATAAACAAAAAGGCTGAAATAGTGACTTAATGTGTTAAGTATGACATAATACGGAATTAAGTGATTAGGGATGAATGTGAACTTAAGGCGTGTTGAGTAGATGAAGAAGACTGATATGATTAGGGTACATTGAACAAATGAATTAAGAAAAATTAACAAAACCAAATTTATACAGTGCAGATATTAGTGAAAGGCGTGGCAGAGGAATATCAAAAAAGTATGGTTGGATTAAGTGAATGATGTTTTGCGAGACGGAAATGCAAGAAATCAGATAAATCGTCGGCGCTTTCATAACCTTCGTAGCCTAGTACTAACATTCTTGACTTTGACCCTAGTGTTTCGAGTTTCGATTTACGATGACACACAAAAAAAAGTGACAGTCTGATAAAAGAGTTCGTCTGCTGACAATACTCGCACGCGTCGAGCGGTAGTCTTGCCAACGTGTTCAATGACGAACCGCGACTTCTGTGTTTACTCGAGGCATAAAATCCCGAAGGCTCGAATACTGTGGCCGAAGACAAAATTGTCTCCGAGCCAAGCTGTTCAATGTATCCGAAACACTTATTTGGATATACTGAGGGGTAAACACATGCAGAAAGAAAATAATAATTATATTGACAAAAATAAATTTCCTAGTGCATATTTAGTTGACATCGTCGTTTTCGTTGGTTGAGATAAATTGACAATGCAAAAATAAACCGTATTTTATTGTATGCAATTAAATTGTAATGAAATACTACCATATACTCGTATAAGTATATACATTATGGTATAGTACAATGATAGTGTTGACAAAAATAAAATGGTACAATTATTTAGTTTAAACAATTATTTAGTGTTTTATAAACAGTTAAAAGTATCAATTTGTATACGCAAACATCAAGAATCATTTGACTTGGTATTTGAGCGCATTCTCTTTCAATGGCTGCTGTCAATTCATTAACTCTTGCCGGTTTTGTGCCTTAAGCTTTATCTTTGATGAGTCCTCATAAAAAAAATGTCAATTGACGTGAGGTTTGGGGCATTCAATGCTACCTCTACGTCCAATCCATCCGTTCGGAAAATTTTCATCAAGATGTGTCACATCCCGATGGAAGTGAGGAGGTACATCATCTTGCTGAAACTTAAAAATCCACCTTATCCCTAAATTCTTCACGAATGCGTGTTATGATAAATTCCTGCAGTAAGTTAAAATAAACGGTCAAGTATAAAAGAGTGTTTATATATTTTTCGAGATGTCATAATATTTTAATTAATAGCGTGCTGTTAGAAGTGCAAAATAACATAAATATCTATGAATGTGATTTAAAAAAGAGACCCTTTCAATAAATAAAGGTCACGATAGAGAAAATAAGAATTAATAATAATAATAAAATTAAGACAATTTATATAGTGCCGTTTAGAGAGCGAACTTCTCTTAAGTGTGCTCCAACTTAGGACTCGAACCGACTATTATTTACAGAGTAAAAATATGACAAAGTAAAACTCTTAGAAGTTGAATAGGAAGTTGCTGTGGCTATAAGATTAGGTACTTTCTGGCATATACATATGTTAAAAATATATATTTGGTAAGAAAACCGCAGAAAAATGACAAAAGGAAGACGAACTACGAAGAAATCTGTGTAAATCTTGAAATATGTGATAGTTACACATTTCTCTTTAGGCAAAATTGGTATTTGAAAATTCATTATGAAAACAATCTGGCAAGCTTATTGCCAGGCGTCAATTTCTTCCAACCAACCATACAAAAATAAATAAAAGAAGTTAGATGGTCGCAAAAAATATTCTAATGATTATTCATCTTTATGAAATTTATGAAGATGTACATAAAATAAGTAAAAGTGAGATATCATCAAAGGAAAAGGAAGGGATGGCGGAGAGGAAAGAAAAATTAAGGATTACACACATTGTCTTACTGGATTGAAATTAAGAGTTTTTTCAGTCGCTCCTTAAAGCATGCTAAAGAGAGGGCGAGTCTAACATTGGTTTGTGACTGGTTCCAGAATTTCACCGCATGGACTGTAAATGATGACTTGAAAAAAGAAGAGCAGAAAACTGGAAAGGCCAATGTATTATATAATCCCTGTTTGAGCGTACCACTAGCCCATGATCAGAAAAACGTTGAAGACTTTTCGAGGGGGGCGTATGTGATTTTGGCGTCTATTTCTCACGTTCAACCAGCTAAGCTTTTTCTGGTATGAAGTGATGGAATCGTAGTCTCAGGTTAAAATAACTCTTAGAATAACATTTTGAAGATGCTGTAATTTGTCCAGCTATTCCTTCGTAATATCCAAATAACAGACGTTCGCATAGTCCAAAATCGGAAAGAGCAGAGGTTGCACGAGTGATATTTTGGTTTTAGTAATCTGAAATCTTTGCAATACTGAAGGCAAGGAAATGAAGGCTGAAGAAGACCCTTCGGCTTACATAATTTATTTGACCTCGCTAGTGTAGCACATATGTTATGTGTAGTGTTCATATATACTCACTCGTATATCAAATTTATTTTTACTTACTCGAATTGAGAATGCTTATGGGTCGCTACTAACATACATCTTCTCAACTATTAATTATTTTCATTCTATTAATGACTTGAATATAAAAAAGTTTCAATAAAACCCCCAAAAAACAGCTGTCTGTAAGTGTTTCCTTAAGCTGCATACATTTCTCGAATATATCGTGAAGCTGATCATTTCATGTGCCTAAATAAAATACTTATTTATCTGCATAAAATTTTATTCCATCTGGCAAGTTTATTGCCATGTTGCTGTCTCTTTTAACCAAACAGACAAAAGTTAATTGTGGAAGTTATATGGTCGCAAAGAAATATTGTATAAAAATCATGAACAGTCTACATAATAACAATAAAAGATTGATGTCATTAATCAACTGATAAAGGAAGAAAATTTTAAATTAAATTCGTAAGATAACTGATTTTAAATGATGCTTTTTAAAACACGTCAATGATGAAGCGAGTTTAATATAAGTTGATAACTGGTTCCTGAGTCTCATTGCATGGACAGTAAAGAACGATGAAAAAAATAAGAGCAGTGAACTGGGAAAGCCAATAAACAATCTCTACTTGAGCATATCGGAAATTCCCATGATCGGAAAGACGCTATATATTTTATGATTTAATAAAAATTATTATTATGAAAAAAATTACTTGTGTGATTATAAATCTAAACGTAAAAAATAATAATGTTTTATAAACGGACTTGGAGAAACGTTTTTAATGGAGAAATAACTCGCCCGAGGCTCCTCATAAAAGGAGCGCTTTACTGGGCTCAGTCAGGGAATGCATGAAATATTCTGATATTAAAATCAACCCTAGAAATGGTAATCAAGACTAAATAATTTCCCTCCTAGCAAGACATACTTGCCGTCCTAGAAACATTTTTGAAGAGAAAAAACGAATAAAATAACGAATAATTTCTAGCAACTGCAAAATAGAGTGATATCATTTTTTAGGGCTGTCTGTTCCGTACAACCATTGTAAATTTAACCACACCGTATTCCCTGTGTTACTTGGTAGAACATTTAGTTTCTAAACCAGAGGTTTCAAGTTTGATTTCTAATGAAATCCAAACAAAGGTGCTTAGGTTCGATTCCGGTAGAGTTGCAGTGTTAAACATTTTTTGGAGACTAAGTATCTAGTCGCGCTTTAAATTCTATTCCAGGTCATTCGGCTCAGAAACCGTATTTCAGTCAACTTAAGTCATTTTACGCACAGCCCCTTCATTTGCAAATCCCATGTCCTTCCTGATTTTCCCAATAGACGTCTGTAACGGATACCATATGACCTTACCCCGAAATAAGTGTTGAAGAAAAGGCATCCAATAGATCGTAAACATCAAGTTTAGAAAAAAATAAAAGAGGTTAACGTATTATTGGTAATTATTATCGTTATTTTAAGATGTTCAATACCTGTCTAGGAAAGCGAAAACAAAGAACTTGTGTGTTATATTAGAACCACCTTTCATTGGATTGCAAAACAAAATATCCTGCGAAATCGCAAATAAGATGGTTTGGTTTATAATTCGTACCACTGAAATATTTCCACATACATACTCGTATGTCTCAACATGCTGTACAACTCTTTGATCACGAGTCATCTATAAATCTATTACTCTAGGTGAAATAAGTAATGTAGACTATATGTTATTGCTTGCATAAAAAACACCAAAGTAGCGTTTCTATAGAATCTGGCAGAAACTTATGTATTAAATGTAGATTATTTTATAAAATATAGCAAAATAAAAACATAAATTGTAAAAAAAATCCGCTAGGAGTCGGGCCTTGTCCACTCGCCTGCTTGGTATATCATAATTGTTAACCGTTAGATTACTGCTGCCGATAGTTACTAGGAATAAACACCTGTTCAAAGGCCGACAGATTAAGTGGTGTACACTATAACTATTGCCATCAAGAAAAAACACCAAAGTATCAGCTTTCTGTCTACATACTACAGTATCACCATACTGTCTCCAAAGTTTCACTCTTCATCTCCTCGAGTATAAGATAAAGAAAAATATAAATAAGAAGTCAAAGTGAATGGTTTATGCGTCAATAACATCAGGTACGCAGGTGATACGGTTGTTCTAGCAGACAGACAGTATTGACGACCTTCAAACGCTTATAGATACAATTAATGAAGCCGGCCAAACACCATGAACGTGAGTAAAACTAAGTTCATGGGGTTTGGCCGGCAGGATCACGCAGGAGCACGTCTTACATAGAACGGTGCTGATATAGAGAGAGTGAAAAAAATTAAATACTTCGGAAGTATCCTAGTGGAAGACCTCGACCCAGAAACCGAAGTTAAGTGCAGAATTGAATCATCTCGTGCGGCTTTTAATAAAATGAGAAGCGTATTCTGCGATGATAATCTAAACTTGAAACTTCGACAACGGTTAGTCAAATGCTACGTTTGGTCAGTGTTATTGCATGGAGTGGAATCATGGACCCTCAAAGTTAGTAGTACGAACTGACTGGAAGCATTCGAAATGTGAATGCATCGGAGAATGCTACGGATATCTTGGACGGATATGGCCAGCAACACAATGGTTCTTTAAAGAGCCAAAGTTGATAGAAATTTGCTGACTAATATTAAAATCCGAAAGGTGTCCTACTTGGGTCATGTACTTAGACGAGCAAAGTACAAATTACTGCACCTGATTATCCAAGGCAAAATAGAAGGTCGAAGAGGTGTTGGCAGGAGGCAAATCTCCTGGCTCCGCAATATACGTGATTGGAATGGCATAAGGGGCGTTGGAGATCTTTTTCGGGCTGCCGGGGACAAAGATGTCTACTCTCAGGTGATATTCAACGTTGGGGGGACCTGACATGACACTGGGAAGAATAATAATAAATAAGAACCATAAAACTTGGCGAAAGCATATAACAATTATTTTAAAATAATAGTAGAGGACTCCTAACGCTTTCGCAAATGTTTATTTTACTAACAATTCTATGCAAATGCCTATTTAATAAGTTTAACGGATTTATAACTTTAAAGCAACTTGTCCAATAACTAGCTTATTACATAATTATGTATGTCATAAGAAATAAAAATAATGTTGGAATAATACCAAAATTAAAAAAAAAAAGGTGAATGTGGATAAGAATGAGAATTGTTTCAAAAATTAAGAAAAAAAAGAAAATATTAACTTTTCTTAAATATTGAAAAGAGACAATGTATGTAATAACGTGTCATGCTTTAAAATAAACATACAAAATTCTGTGTCACTATGCCGGAGGGACAGTCCATACTTAGAAATTGTGTTTAACTTTTCAAACAAGACAGCTTGATTTAATTGTTGCAATTTTTATTTCTTAATTTTGAAATATAAGTTCACTAGTTTTGGGTATATGAAATATATTATTTCTTTTTTTTATTCGATCACTTAATTTATATTTTTTATACGGTGGATGATTGGCGGTGCGTTATTAATTTAAAATCACATTGTTAAATTGATGTGATGACTTCGTAGCCTGACTTCTATCAGCATGTTTCAGGTTGGAATCTCCACAAAAAAGAAAGACTGGTCTGGTGAAAAAGTTAATGTTTGTGTGATTGGCTTTTCTTTTTTACGTGTTGGGTTCTCTTTTCAATACATATAGTGACAAACCGTGAGTTACGTGCATACTCCAGTGGATCTAAAACTGAAGGCTCAATTAATGTGGCCAAATATCAATGTATGTGCTGTTTCTTTTTTATGTGTTGTGAACTATTTCTAGCAGGTGTGATGACGAACCGTGAGTTATGTGCATTTTCTAAATGTTCTAAGCCTGAAGGCTTGACTAATGTGGCCGAAGGCAATGTTACCTTCCTGCCATGCTGGTCAATATACTCGAATCAAGAGTTCGGATGTATTGAATGGAGGATACCACATGAATGAAAAAAAATATTTTGGCATAAATCTGAAATGTATTTATATAAAAACATTCAAAGTTAGGGCTGCAGCCAACTCTGATAAAAGTCTTGGTAAAATGAAACTAAAAGAAAGGAATCCCACTTCAACAATATATCTCATTCTCTCCATCTTCCAAAATAATTAAATTTATTAAAAATACTCGTAATAAAGAAAATAATATTATTTGAATAATTGAAAACCTATTTTCTAAATGAACTATACATTAATTATGAATCAAAATAAAATGCCTGTTAAGTACAATTCTTATAACGAGGCATACACATATTAAACGGCAGACACTGAAGAGTTAATACCAATATATAATACATGCATACAGAATAAGAGGTATACTAAGGTTATTTTGTTTACTTTGGGAAATGGAGTTTTCCCGTTGATGTGGAAGAATCCAGAGAGATAATAAATATTAAATCTCCCCTAACCCACCCTTATTATTTATTTGCGAATCAATTTCGATCAAGGGCTGAAATTGTTTCGCCACCCTGTAACATAATATTTGATTCTTTCTTATTAAAAATTGTAATAACAGGAGTGTCTTTGTTGAGATCACTGTCATCTTGAGTCAACAATGTGATCTTTAACAGTGCCATATATTTTGTGTTATACAATGTTATGGGGTACCGATAGTAATTATGAAATACGAGTACAAGTTGATTGATTGGAAGAAGTTTCTTAAAATCAATAAATCCGTCTGATATTTGAGCATAAAAACGTTCGTTTCATTCTATAAATGAATGTGTCCCCCTTTTATCACTGAATACATTTTTTAACCTCTGATCAATTTGGTAGGACACTTGGGATTTCGGGTTCGATTCCCGATCGTCTGCAAAATAATAAAAAAAGGGTACCAGTCTGGTTAAATAATTCGTTTGATAACATTAATCGCGTGTGCTAGTGTTTTTGCCTATACACGTGTTATAATATTTCCATGACGCGTGATGGTGAATTTGAGTTATTTGTTTATTTAAATGGTTCTTATTGATAACTGAAGCTTTAAAAAAAATCTAAATTAAAAGGGTTGTCTTCAAGTGCTCCTTAAAGCTATCCACACTACATAAATAAATATGAATGAATTATTTTCGTGCATTACATTAAATAATTTAAATTAGATAGTAAATATAAGGGTTAAATAAAAAAATTACTATAACTAAAATAAATAAATATACACGTTGAAGGAAATAACGTTAATTTAATTGATTTTCAATGTGTATGGATTCCAATTCCGTTGCAGGTCACTTGACACATTAATAATGCTCTTGAAGAGATTTTGCTCTTTAAATGTTGCTATAGTATTTGTCATTTTGTTATTATTAGGCTGGTTAACTAATTATCTTGAAGAGAGTTTGCTCTTTAAACGTTGCTATAGTGTTTGTCATTTTGTTCTTATTATTATTATAAGACTGGTAAACCGATTATCGATTGCGTCCCTAAATCAGGCGCTAGAGTGGGACTTCAGTTGAATGAAGGGTTTTGTGTTAAGAAAGGTGTCAAGCAAGGATATGTGATATTTTGCCATGTATCTTGAATATTAATAGTGACTCATGTGGATTAAGATTAAAATAAAAAGCCAATTCGGTAATTTTAACATCTAAACATTATCTACGGTTTCCCAGAGTTAAGGAGAGTCTGCTCGCTAAACGTCGCTATATCAATTGTCATTTTATTATTACGTTTTCAATTTTTAACAAAAGCAAAGCTGGCTTTTTATGATGGCTCCTTGGTCCCAACATTAGGAGATGGAAGCGAAAAATGAACGTGGCAAAAAAGCGATTCAATTATGAAACCGAGGAAAGAATGCGGATAAAAAATAGATGCAACGCTTAAGATAAAGAAAAGAGCATTAAAATGGTCTTGTCACGTAAAGTATGATAGAATATTAAGAAAAATAGTCTATACGAGTAGTATAAAATGTAAGAGAGATTTAAGAAGACGCAGAATAATAGGGTACGTCTTAATAAATCATATTATTCAAGAGAGAAGGAAGAGTTTTTAGAATAAGAGATCATGCATGACGAGGTATATGGGTATGACTGAAGTGAAAGTTGTATGCCATGTTTTGATGGTAATGAATTTCAAAATTACATTAATCTTAAACGTCACATATCCCTTCTCTTGTCGTTCGATTTGCGAAACTATAGGCTCAAATTGAGCGGTTTTTTAAATTGATTTTTTGAAATTCTTGAATAATACACTAAATTTGCTTTGATTTCAATTTTTTTTTATTGGTCATTGAAGTATACTGTGTGATATTTAAACACGAAAAACAATATCCGCCAAATGTCTACCTCTTGCAGCTCCACAGATGTCCACTCTTTTGTCAAAATTTTCAATTGGCATAATTGCGATTCTAATTCACCAACAACGCGAATAATTTCGTCCTTCAGCTCAGGAATTGATTGGGGGTCATTCTTAAGACTTGGTTTTTCATGTAACCCGAGAAAAAATAGTCCAACGGTGTCAGATCACATGATCTTGGTGGCAAATTAACATCACCGTTTCCGGAGACATAAAATAATTATACGACTCCATTTTTATAAATGTTATACATTACACTTCTCAAAAGTCACAAGACCCCGGTAAGTTCGCGACGCCATCTGTGTTTTCTTCAAGAATAAAAAAAAACCGCTCAATTTGAAAGACCTTATGGAAATTATTTTATTTCATCATTTTAATACACCTATATATACATACTTGTATATATTATCACACTGTTGATAGACTGCCAGACTTTCCCATCGCGACTCACATATTTCATCACATCTTCATCGATACATCTCATACAACTCGTACCAGTTTTCTTACTTTACGTTTCCTTCTTATAATATATCATTCATATAATTCAATCACACTCAATTGATTGAATTTGATGAATGCATCGTTTTAAATGCATGCATTTCTACAGCATTTATGTAGCATTAATCTCCACAGCATTAATGTATCGTTTTAAATGCATGCATTTCTACAGCTATTTTCAATTATTCTACGTCCACGTTTCACTCATATACATCTATCCATTTGACATGTCCAATCCGTTTCAGATAATAAGTATTTAATATAATACGAATATGTATAAAGAAAACTAATATTCCTTTGCTACTGTAAACAAAACAATAATAAATTAGCTCAATATTAGCTTGACAAATTGGGAATACGAAAAAGTATATTTTATTCAACGAACAACCAGTGTACATTATTATAGTTTTATTTATCAGAGCCTTTGTCTATTTGTACGTTTAAATATCTGTAAATAACAAAAGCGTCGTAAACGAGATCGTAAAGAGCGTTGTTATAAGAACATTTAAACCCACCCTCAATGTTATATCCAAGATAATAAAAACACGGCTATTCCGAGTAAGGATTTCAAATGGAATAATTATTTTGCGAAAATAGCCTTTCATGAAAATATTTCATTTATAATACCTCATGAAAGGCGTGTAATTAAATACGTAAAGGATAATCCGAACATAAATTAAACAAGACAAGGATTTGATCATCGCAACATATTAAATTCTTAATCCTTCCTTTTCTATTGGACTGTTAAAATGGTAATTTTGTATGCAGCCTTCATTTGAAATGAAAGTAGAGAGGTAATTTATTTAGGAAATTACCCGATGTGAAATATTGAAGGACGAAATATAGGGAGTTTAAGATGCCTGGTTTTGCGTTGGTCTTCTAAGCCAGACGTTACGGGATGGGTTCCGTTGGTGCATTGGACTTCCACGCGGAAGGTCGCCGGTTCAAACTTTGCGCTGCGTTACTCCCCTTTAATGATACTGTATTTTTTTTCTAACGAATTTATGACTTTGTTCATATATTATTCTTTCAAAATTAAAAAAGAAAACATGCCGATGTGCTCCGATTGTTTCATTTCGGTGTGCTATCGGATCCAGTACAGTGGTGTAGCCGGTGAGTTTGCTGGTGTGCGACGGCTCACTCACTTAAAATAAACTCCACGATACAGCTTCACTTTCAACTGAATTGACGTTAGAATGGTGAGGGAATCCTCGAATAAGAGGCCCAGCGACGGCGGTTTCCATTGGAAACCAGATTTTAAAAATGTAAATGAAGTAATGAAATCAAAATGAATACTGTAGAAATGCGTGCACTACAAAGAAAACATGGGACTATAATTTATGACCAAATACGGAATTAATACGGAATGAGGGATGAATGTGAATTTGAGACTGACGTGTTGAGTGAAATGAGGTTGGTATGCAGAACGAATGAATGAAGAAACATTAACTAAATAAATATATTATGCAACTATTAGTGGAAGGTGTGGTGGAAAAAGATAAAAAAAGTATGGTTGGGTTAAGTGAATAATATTTTGAAAGAAAGAAACATAGAAAGTCAAAGATATCTTAGGTGTTGCATGATAACGTGTACGGGTATAGAAGAGGCGTAAAATGTATTCCGAGATACGAAAGTATCTCCTTGTCAATGGCATCTTTTCCTCTCTGCCTACCTCAATAGGGAAATGGTGTGATGTTAGATTTGTATGTACCATATGTAACACAATAATGAGAATTATCAAATTAACGTAATTGCAGGTAATACGCCATTTTATAAACTACGCCATTTTCTTACCGTCCAAATTTCATTATAAATAACGAGGCATGCAATTCAATTATTATCATTTAAAAATGTGGATTTACTGAGAAAACACATTTGTTCTAAAATACTGGTGTAGAGGTTTCTGCGTTTGAAAAAAACTAAATTGCTCCATTTTAGAAGGAAAACAATTTAACACATCTCTTACGATTGATTTTAACAAGATTTAAAAAAAAAAATTTCGCTTTCCATTACATCGAACTAATTTGCTCTTCAATGTATCATCGATTAGTTCAACGCCTGTTCCGCATATATGACGAGACAGAGTGCATTGCACCCATTAAAATAAAGCCTTGATATTAAATATTTATACTCGACGTTCATATTCCATTACCGGCCATTCCTTTCCTCAGGCGTTTATAGTCTTATATTTGTTAGTTAACATTTGTATGTTGATGTCTTCTAACAAAGAAAATAATAATTCTTATTAATTTATTCGTTGTATCGCGTTTGGATTATTATAATTCTATTTATTTTGGTTTACCTGATTTGGTTATTTCTAGACTCCAGTCCGTTTGATCTATGATAGTCATAAATGTAGTCATATAAGTCCGCTTCTAAAAAGTCAACACTAACTCAAGATTTACGAACGGATTGATTTCAAACATTATCTTTTTGTATTCAGGTCTATTAATGGGATGCCTCTTATTTTATCTTTTGAATCTATGTCTGACAAATGTTTCTTAAAAAATGAGTAAAATTTTTTAATCGATTTCTATTTCATCTAATAAATTGATTATCCTGAATCAATTCAATAGAGCGGAGTATTATGATAAGTTTTGCCGTTTCTAATTCTGTGGCGTGGAATGGTCTGCCTCTAAGTGTTAAAAATGTGTGCAGCTTTAGGAAGCACTTGAAGATAACCCTTTTCGGGATGTCTTGTACAAATTGGATGATAGTACAGGCGGTCTTCGACTTTCGTACCTAATTGGTTCCTGAAATGTGTACGAAAGCTGAAATGTACGAAAGTAGAGCAATGAAAAAAAAACATTAAGAAGTGTTTTTAAAATATTTATTTTTAATGAGGTGAAGACGAAAATATAATGTACGAAAGTCGAAGACTGCCTGCATATGAACACTACACCTGATGTCGGATATGTAACTGTTACATATTGGAAGGTTAAAATATTACATATTGAGAGTATTTTAATAATTTGATCTTCCAATAAATTACATTGAATGTAATAATTTGACCTTCTAATATATTAAAATATATTACATATTGGAAGACAAAGGTTTCTTTTAAGTTCGTCTTCTTTTTGTAAGTTTTTCTTATTCCAGTTTTCTTACCAAATATGTTTTTTTATTAATAAACGCAGATGCGGGTAATTATCTAATCCAGTAACAATGGGTTCAAGTCCCGTGTTAAAGAACTCTTGAGAAGAGTTTGGTATCTAAATGGCTCTAAATAAATAGTTCTTTTATTACTCTTATCATAAGGATATTATTCTTCAGCCTCACTCTCTTCTTTACATGTGTCTCAGTTCTACAATCAATATTGCACATGTTAAACTATTTAAACTGGTTATGTAGGTATGCGCCTATTTTTAACCATATCTGCACTGATACCTGTCTGAGGTTAGCTGACAATTCAATACACGAGCTCTTTAGAAGCAACTTAAAAAAAACCTTAATTAGAAAAACTTTAGTTTAATTTTTTAAGCAATTTTTTACCTTACGACTTTCAAGTCGGGATTCATTTCCATTTTTCTAATCACGTAAAAAATATCGTAATGCAAAAACATTTGATAGATTTACAAATATGCAATTGTATTTCAATTATGTTGTATACGGAACAATCAGGCAACATTATTGCCACGTGGAAATCAATTTCAACAAACTAGAAATATATGAATTAACGTTAAGTGAAAACTAAACTGGAATATTTTTAAAACATCTGGATACCAAAGAGAATCGAACCTGCAGACCCGGGTCGCAAGACATGTGTTTTATCAACTAGTCCACGAATGTCAACAATTTTCATTCACCTAAGTCAAACAACCAAGCTATAAGCGTGTCTTTATTTAATTATGAAGATGATATCTTTTTATTATCTTCACATTTTCCCATTTATTTGGGATTTGCGTGATGAGCCGCTTCTCTTCATTATGTTCTGCTGAAGTAAATTTCCTGACACAGATTCAGATAATTTATGTTTGGGTTGAAAAAGTATGTACTTGCCATCCAGGACATGTATGATAACGTTAAAACGCAATTGAGGTGCACTTCGGGAATTTCACCAGAATTTCCTATAAAGGTGGGGGTACATCAAGGATCGGTACTCAGTCCGCTACTGTTCATCTTAGCCATGGACTATTTAACTAACCAGGAAATGAACCGTCTCCTAAAGATCCTACTATTTGCAGACGATATCGTATTAATAAGTGAAAAACATGAAGACCTGCAAAATAGTCTGCAAAAGTGGAGAAGAATCTTAGAGGACAGTGGATTGAGACTGAGCAGAAAGGAAACAGAGAATCTGTACCTACCATTCGAGAACACAAATGCTATCACTCCCGTAATGCAAATGGATGGAGAAACATTACCAAATTGTGACTCCTTTAAGTATCTTGGGTCACTCATACATAGCGATAGAGGATGTGCAGCAGATGTAACACATAGCATTAGTGTGGGATGGATGAAGTTTAGATCAATGACGGGAGTTCTATGTGATCCGAAAATGCCAGTAAAGTTAAAAGGAAAAGTATACCGAACGATTGTCAGACCCGCACTCCTCTATGGATCCGAATGCTGGACGATGTATAACTCTTACTCCAGGCAACTAGAAACTGCTGAAATGCGCATGCTAAGATGGCCAGCTGGTGTGTCCCTAAGAGACAAAATAAAAAGCTCACGCATTCGTGAAAGCCTAGGTGTTACAGACATCAACAGTAAGATGAAGGAGAGGCGATTGAGATGGTATGGTCACGTTGGACGCAGAGCACCCGATCACATTGTGAACCAGGCAATCTCCATGGATCTTCCTCGAATAACAACCAGAGGAAGACCAAAAAATTCATGGGTGGTGCAAAAAGATAACCTGATGCAGAGGCACGGCCTGGAAGACGTAGTCCGGGACAGAAGAGCATACAACCTGAGGACGAGGAGAGCTGACCCCAACAGTCTTCGCAGACAGTGAGTTGGGATGGAGCCAAGGAGAAGTGGAAGCAAGCCTTCCGTTACTTCTTTGGACGACCTCATGTTCTCTTTCCAGGAGTTTCCATTCCAAGTGTATGGTTTCCCACATATTCAACTGGTTTCCTTTGTACATGTCCATATCACCGAAGCATAACTTCTCTACATTGCTTATCTTCTAGCCTGGTGCTTATGGGTTCGATTTCCGTTTGTTCTAAGGTATTTAATAAAAAAATCTACTATGGTTTTTACTTAGGTTTTGGTTGTCATCTTTATGGTTGGTTGAAAGAGATTCTCACATTCAAATAAACCCGCCAGGTTGGAAGGTATATAACGAAAGTGTAATACATAAATACAATCAATATACATATTGAGTTAATATGGAAAAAAATTGGGCTGGGTATTGAGAGTAGTCAAATAACCCTCACGTGGCAGTTTTCTTAACGGGAACCTTTAACAGATTATTTCATTAACCAAATAATCATTGGTCTATCAATAATTTATTATATTAATTTATTTTCTAAAGCTTACGTTTATACATAGGTAAAATTCAATTAAATACAAAGCTTAAAAATACATATATACAATAACACGAAATAAAAGTAAATGAATTAGAAATAAATAATTCTCATGACTAAATATATTTTCTGAAATGTTGAAGATGTTAATATCCATGGCCCGGTTTAAAAGGGACAGTCCTCGTAACAAAAGAAGAGCACTTGGAAAGTTGGTTCTACTTATTGTCAGCCTAAATAAATCTATATTTCTGTACCTTGAATGGTTGTAATGATGATGTATTTAATACATGGCGTACTTATAACCAATAGTTTGTGTAACTCTTGCATAACAAAACTACACAAATTGGGCAAACAATATGGGCATTGCACGTAATTCCACATGACTTTGTCTTGTTACAAGATAAAAATGAAGGCGTTGTTCTTGCCGTGATGGATTAAGTAAATTATACTGGTTTGCTTTATTATTGGTTTGGGTTCGTTCTCTACTGTTTTTTTTTATTGAAACCACTACTTACAAGTCATTATTAAGTGTTGATTATTTTTATTGAAACCACTACTTACAAGTCATTATTAAGTGTTGATTATTTTTATTGAAACCACTACTTACAAGTCATTATTAAGTGTTGATTATTTTTATTGAAACCACTACTTACAAGTCATTATTAAGTGTTGATTAATTTTATTGAAACCACTACTTACAAGTCATTATTAAGTGTTGAATATTTTTATTGAAACCACTACTTACAAGTCATTATTAAGTGTTGATTATTTTTTTTTTAAATCTTTTGTAACAAAATACAAATACTACACATACACTACACTAAATCTAAAACCATGTTACTATCATATATCGGAAGATCTACACAGGTTTCCTTGTAGTTCGTCTTTCTTTGGTAAGTGTTCTGCGGTGTCATATCAAATATGTTTTTTCTAAATATATACAGCTGCAGAGAAGTACTTAACCTAATGGCCGTTCTTATGCGGACACTCAAAGTTTATATTTTATTTGGTAATATTTTTAATTGATTAATAATAGTGGGTTCGAATCCTATACCTTTGGGTTCGAATTCTGCTCTCAGAACGGTGCTATGTAAATTGTCCTTTTATTATTATTATTAAATAAAATGAAGAATTTCATTTCAGGATTATTATTTACTTCTTTCATTAACAAGAGTCAATATTATGTTCAAACATTTATTTTGCTAGTATCTGTCCCCTGTGTGTTAGTTCCTTAATTCGTTTACAATAATTACTATTCACCCTGTTTATTTTCTCGAGTAAAGCCCAGTTTAGATCTCATTAGTACACGGCGACATAAATTTTATCTAAGCTTTTTGAAAATTAAATTCGTCCTTTAAAATTTTTGCCATTTGCTGCAGTATTAAGTTAGTCAAATTTTGTGACTATTTTTCACGACTCTACGGAATGTTAGTGAGAAAGTAAATTATACTGTAGGGTACCTTGCATTCCAAACATTATTTATTTATATTTTCTAGATCTATTACAATTTGTCAGAAATATCAACATATACATTTTACACGAATAGAAGTAGAATTATTAACCAATGTTAATGGTTAAATATAAATTTAAGAGGATGACTGACATAGTTCCATTCTCAACGATCTTTTGCCGTCACCCTACATTTCCCAACTCCGTTAAGCATTTTAAGCACTTAGCACATTGTCCAGCAATCAATATGTGGGCCGACCATATGCACATAGTTTGACTCCCAGGAGTCTCGACTATTTAACTTTCTTTATAAACATGTGAGTCATTAAATATATAGCATAGTTTATACTTAATAATAATAATAATATCAAAAGGACAATTTATATAGTACCGTTTAAAGAAGAGACTCTCCTCAACAGCATCATAGCCCGGGATACAAAACCTAATTATTGAAAATATGTCAAAATAATTATGTTAGTTGAGTATAAGGATTAGAAAGTGGTGGGGTCTTGAAAAACATACTTACCAAAATAATTACATTAGTTGAGTATAAGGATTATAAAGTGGTGGAGTCTTGAAAAACATACTTACCAAAATAATTATATTAGTTGAGTATAAGGATTAGAAAGTGGTGGAGTCTTGAAAAACATACTTACCAAAATAATTATATTAGTTGAGTTTAAGGATTAGAAAGTGGTGGGGTCTTGAAAAACATACTTACCAAAATAATTACATTAGTTGAGTATAAGGATTATAAAGTGGTGGAGTCTTGAAAAACATACTTACCAAAATAATTATATTAGTTGAGTATAAGGATTAGAAAGTGGTGGAGTCTTGAAAAACATACTTACCAAAATAATTATATTAGTTGAGTATAAGGATTAGAAAGTGGTGGGGTCTTGAAAAACATACTTACCAAAATAATTATATTAGTTGAGTATAAGGATTAGAAAGTGGTGGGGTCTTGAAAAACATACTTACAAAAATAATTATATTAGTTGAGTATAAGGATTAGAAAGTGGTGGGGTCTTGAAAAACATACTTACCAAAATAATTATATTAGGTGAGTATAAGGATTAGAAAGTAGCGGGGTCTTGAAAAATATATTTACCAAAATAATTACATTAGTTGAGTATAAGGATTAGAAAGTGGTGGGGTCTTGAAAAACATACTTACCAAAATAATTATATTAGGTGAGTATAAGGATTAGAAAGTGGTGGGGTCTTGGAAAACATACTTACCAAAATAATTATATTAGTTGAGTATAAGGATTAGAAAGTGGTGGGGTCTTGAAAAACATACTTACCAAAATAATTATATTAGTTGAGTATAAGGATTAGAAAGTGGTGGGGTCTTGAAAAACATACTTACCAAAAAAGCCGCAGAAATCTTCTTAAGGGAAGACGAACCATAAATAAACCACTGTAGATCATCTGATATGTGATAATAACACAATTGGCTTGAGGAAGTTTTGTAGTAAATGTATGTAATGTTCATATATAATCATAAATATTAATATAACCTCCTAAAAAGGGTTGTCTTCAAGTGCATAGCCGCGCAATAAGGCACTGAACTTTCGTGCCGTAGATCGACGGATCGAACCTCGCGCTCTGCTACTCCCTCAAATGATCCAGGCATTTTTTCACATAGTATTCGGGAGTGTGATAATACCTATGATCTCGATCGTATCTATTCTTAAAAAAAAAAAGGAAAATGGAAAAATCATGCTGATATGCCCCGATTGTCTCACTTCGATGTGCCATCGGATCTAGTACAGAGGTGTGACCGGTGAGTTTGCTGGTGTGCAGCGGATCACTCACTCTACGACACAGCTTTGCTTTCCAACAAAATTTACGTTAGAATGGCGAGGGGATTTTTGACTACGAGACCCAGCAACAACGACGTGAGGTAGATCATTCCACGTCATAAGATCAGCAACGGCAAACATTATAATAATCAGCCTAATGGATCGAGTACAATCTTGATATGTTGGATATAGTTACATTCTACAGTATACGAGTATACTATCCAATATATCCGTATTTAAGATATAATGTACTTATTTATTTATGAGGACATATAACCTAATATGTAAGAATTTGTATGAAGACTTAAGATCCACGAGACTAAGGCTTGATATAGGCAGTAGCGTAATTGAAAAGTAAATAGAAAACTAACAATATTTTGATTTTGCTAATATTCAGCATGCTTTTTATAAAATAGAGTTTTTATAAAAATATCTAATTTTCCATGGGGATGTTTTTGGGGTGTGTGTTTTAGGGGTATGACTGATTTACGCCAGTAAATTGACTCTTACTACTGAATAAAAATTCAATATATGTTGGCAATAAAAAGAGAAAAAGTGTTTCGAAAATTCTTTAGCCACAATAACAACCTTCAAGTTAAAAAGGCTGTGCCGGAAGGAGATTAACCATTGTTTATTTTCAACAGTGTTCATTGGAGTGGGGAACAATTCCGATATTTATTTGTGGAAAGTCCTTTATTTTCATATAAAGAAAGAATGCCGCTCTAGTCGGGCTTAGTGTCTCGTTACTTGTTATCAATAACACACTTGACTTGGCAGGATATATTGTATAATACTATATCGTGGAGGTAAACAATCATTTCTGAAAGAAGAGGAACTCTTGGAGTAAATTCAATTTGTGATCTTTCTTTGTGATCAAGAAATACAACCAATCCCACTTGTGAATTAATGACACCTGTTTCTGTATTGATTTATCTTTAGTTATTTGTCACACTTGCATAAATCAAGCACAAAGTTATTTGTCACACTTGCATGAATCAAGCACAAAGTTATTTGTTACACTTGAATAAATCAAGCACAAAGTTATTTGTTACACTTGCATAAATCAAGCACAAAGTTATTTGTTACACTTGCATGAATCAAGCACAAAGTTATTTGTTACACTTGCATAAATCAAGCACAACATTTTTTTGATAAGGAAGTTTTAATTCCACGTCGTTCAGTCGGTTCAATTTTCTACAGCCCTTCTTCGAAGAAATTTATAAAGCGCAAATTTTTTTGACGTAGTTAGTGCTCTTAGAATATTTGCAAAGATGCTAATAAGGGACAAAACTTTAGCAAATTTCCTTTCCTATTTGGTAAGACACCTCGCTCTCAACCCAAGGATTTGAAGTCGATTGCTGTAGGTATATGAAGTTTAAAAAGTATGCCAGTCGTTTTACATGAAGATTTTATATCATTTTTATGATTGGTTGGAAGAGATTGCCACCTTGTAAAAAATTCAAAAAATTGTATCGTATATAATAAAATAATAATGCAATCTTTTTGTTTGACCAAACGAATGCAACTGGGCAAGCTCGTTAATTCTCAATTGTATGATTGCGGAAAAATTCTAACTAACGATAAAGTCGTGGAGTTATGTGAAATATATACAGTACCGACAAATCAGACGAACTCGCCATTCCGGTTGGGGGCCACGCGGCCGAAATCCACATGCGCAAATTCCAGGTTTTTCAAAACAAAGTTATGCGCACCATTATGGATGCGCCGTACTTTGTTAGTAATAAACGGTTTCACGAAGACACAGGTCTCCCCACCAATCTCTCTAGCCGAGAGGTTTTATAGTTTACTCCCAAGGAACCCAAATTCTCTAATTAGTTCACTCACAGACTACGACGCGGACATTAATTTAGGAAAGTTAAATTAACCCCAGGCCGAAACTAATTCTTCGAACCACCAGTCGTCTACCTTTTCGCATGAGTAGGCGTCAAATTGTGTCAAGAGTACAAATATAACATATATTTATCTCCTTATATTTATCTATTTAAAATATTTATCTTATGTCACAGCGTTATTCCACAGCCCCCCTCTTCATGGTTTGTTATAATTTAAAATATTTATATTTATGTATACATCTCTATCCTTTCTTTCTATATACGAGTACATAAATATTAACGCTCGTGTCACATATTATACAAATATAAGTACATTAATATGAAACATATATGTATTTTGCAACATTAATATATGTACAAAATTATATAATTTCCTCTCTAATACCGTTGTTTTCTCCACCATCCAAAATATCCTAACTAAATAACCCAAATCCGTTTCACAATATTTGATGAAGGAGTAAGGTGTCCTTTAACCGGACCGATACTCCGAGCAGAAACCATCAAGAGTGTCGGATGAGCTTTAAACTGCAAAATAGTGCAAGGATCCGACTTAACAATTTAAGCACCACCTGTGAAGTGGACGATAAAGTTACAGATAAAAGATAACTGTAACAAACTAATAACTGTAACAACATCACATAACTAATAACTGTAACAACATAATGAAATTTGTAGCCTAGTTGATAAAAAAGTGATCATCAAATTTTGCGGTTTCGAGTTGCATTCTGAATGGTATCAACAAAAATAAAACCTATGCACAGTATAATTCTTTTGACGTGTTCATTAATTTGTTTCATCTATATATGAGTGCTCTGCTTCATCTTACTTAAATTTATCTCTTATCACCTTAATCCCTATTCTGATATATCGTGAATATTTAATAAAAAATGGTCACCCTCTTGGAAGGCGAGAAGCAGGCAGCTCTCAGCTATGCATATTAAATGAAGAGAGCTCCCATCCCCTATATGCACCCGAGGCTATACCAAGCCGTGGATCTTGCGTGGTGTTGAAACTTCATGGCTGTAAGCTGAAGTGGGTGAGTCTCTCTCCTCACTATCAAGTAATGGGGAGCTTCGATTTTATTGGTTAAGTGTCGTCAAATCACCTTGAGTTACCCTATACAATAAAATGACTTTAATATGGACATAAACATGTAAATAAGGTCCATTATACGGGTTTAGGACGAAATCTCGATGCTATCTTCCTTATAGTCTAAATCTCGACAAACTAAAATCTCGAAAACCTTTAATCGACAAAATAAAATCCTGAAAGGAACATACATACTATCACATCGTTCACATACTATCACTATCACATCGTTATCCTCTTGGATAAGGCAGTAAGGAGAGAGCGCCAGAATTTCGCATCGCGACATACACGTACATCTTTCGCCTTTTCTACATTCATAGACTATCTCATACAACTCCTACAATTTACCTGACTTAACATTTCCTTCTTTCAAAATATCATATATCTGACCCAACCATACATTATTTAGTATTGCTCTACCATAATTTTCACTAATTCTGTATTTTTTTGATGATCTATTTTTAATAATTCGTTCCACAAAACTATCTCAAATTGTTCTCCTTGATCTTATTTAATACATCAACAATAAGGCACATTTACCCTGATCACTTCATTCCGTCTTCTGTCATACATTGTCACCTCGTGTATTCTTCTCAAAGTAAAATGTAACATACGGATATATTTGTCGCCTCCCATTATTCAGTGGATAAACTTTACATTTCTTATCCAAGAATGCTGAGCTAGATTCCGAGGTAGGAGAAAATATTTTTCTCATGTAATATTACTTCTCTAAATAGAATGCACACGTTCATTGATTTGTCTGGTACTACACAACGTATCTGGATTACCAATGCGGATATATTGAGGAGCGTGGCGGAGACATAAATTGTCTTCAGTTCTTTAATCAAGTCTTCAGATCAAGATAGAATCATTGGAATAGGAACGTACACGCTATTTATTATGCCTCGTTTTTGGTAACACTGCAACATATGAAGAAACCATATTTTAACAATTCGATCACACGCGGATATATTAATCGGACGAACACTGTACCTAGACTAGGATTCTTTAATTTTTAACATTTAAAAAAATTTATCATCCGAAATTGAACTCAAATCTCTGAGTAGAAGTTAAGCGTCTTAACAACAAGACCAAGGAGGTATCATGCATAAGTTGATAAGAATATATTATAAAATGTTGATGAATTCCCCACCTGCACAATGTTCAAGGGGGTGTGTATTATTTTTTTTTTGGTTTCATATTTTACTCCTTTACAAACGTCACAAACCGCCTGGAGTTCTACGATTTCCACCTATCAAACATATAATACAACTAAATGACAGACCAGGGCTCAGTAAGTCCGGTAAAATAACATATAAAAAAATAAAAGAATATTAATAAAAATGTAATCGCATAATTCATATACTCAATACACATAGACAGACACATTCACGTGATATAATAATGTTAATAAGACGTGTAATGGCGAACCGCTAGTTCCGTGCCTACTCCAGTGGTTCATAAGCGGAAGGCTTGATTACTAGGGCTGAAGACAATGTTGTCTCCAGCCTTTTTCTATATACTCAAATCGTCAATTCGAATGTGTTGAAGGGTAAATATTTTTGGGATGGCTAATTATCATCGACTGGTACAAAAAGTCAATCAACAACATTAGTGATTATGAAGCCAATAATAGTTTTTTAAGGATGAATTTTACTGTTAAATTCATTTTTCAACTGCGTGATGGTCGTGTGTAATTACGAATGAGAAAGTGTTAATATCGAACTCTTTCAAAAACTTAAGCGTTTTACTTTTATACGCTTCAAGATTTTCTCCACAGAAGTCTTTTCCATACTCCATAGCCATTCATTTCAAAAGACCGATCGAGATAATTCGGTAAGTAATAGTTTTTCGATATTTATTTCTTTGTCGGTTGGTTCGTTTATGCATTTTTTTAAATTTCATTCAAATTCAGTGGATGATATGAAAAAGTTATTTTATATATTCGTATAGTACCCTTGAACACATTTATATTGGTGATTCAGACACGTTGGTAAGACACCTGGCTTCCAGCCCGGGCGTTGCGTGTTCGATTCCTGATGGAATCTAGAATTTTTGAAAACGGATTTTATTCTGGTTTTCCCTTTTAAGTTATATTGAACATCTCTTTGTTGCCAGTAAGTCCGCTAGGCTGTACTGCATAAAGTCAAAGTGTCAAATTAAATAGCGCGTCCGGGAGACAGAGAAGAGAGTCTTCGGATCCATTAATTTAATTTTCGGTCTAAGAATAACTCAAGTAGGCACGGAACTTGTGATTTGCCATCGGACGTGTTGGCAATCGAAGAAGCAACAACACAAGCACACGCCTAACGCTTTGAGTGTTGTTGCTAGACTAACTACCCGAAGCCCACATGTGAAAGTCAAGTGTCTAACCAGTTATGTCTTACCTTTAAAAACAATTTAAATTAGACTCTTGATTATTTGGGGTCGCATTAACTGGCTTGCGGATAAACGGGGCCAGCAATAAAATCAGATTTTTTAAGTAATATTCCGAAATTTCATTAAACATTTCGGATTTTTTTGCTGTCACGGTTTATTCGACCACGGATAATCAAGAGTCTACTGTAAATAGTATCTTTATCGCTGAATTCATAAGGTATAAATTTTAAATAAATAAAAGTGCACTATATTTGAAAGAATTTGAGGAAAATACTTTTAAATAATCTAAAAATACAATCCATTATAATTATTATTATTAGTTTATAAGGTACGAGTATTCCATCTTATAAAGAGATGCAGCAAATAATTCGTACCAATGATAATTTTAGGAGCTGGAAAGTTTTAAACTATGCGAGTTACTATTATAGGACTAATGAGCTTCGGATAGTAAATAAAAAAATAAAAAAAGGTTTATTGATAACGACATATTATGTACATAATATATAATATTACATAAAAATATTCTAAAATGGCATATACTGTTAACATATATGGTGAATCTCAAAATTTAGACATAAGAAACTATATTTACGAGAGAAGCTATTAAAATGTCCGAGTTCATCTCATAACATTCCCCCGGGCGAGATACACTCTCATCAATAGAGGGCGAGCCCAGCCGCGAGGACATCAGATGTTTTTCAGCCCACACTCTTGTACGTGCAGATTAAAAAAACAGATAATTAATATAATCAATTCAATTAATACCTCGCAGATAAAACAAAATACCTTGCAAAACACAATGTGTTATACATATATCCCGCAATCACACACACATATTCTGAGACAAATTAAAAAAACACCTTCAAGAGAGAAGCTACCAAAAGGCCTGGGCTCATTCCACAAACAACACCTTTCTAGTCGAGACACACACCCACCATTAGAAGAGCGAGCACGGCCTGAAGGATACCAGACATTTTTCAGTCCACTCTTGAAGATTTAAACTATTGTATAATTATAAATGATAACAAAAAAACAGCCACAAATGTCTCGGTCTTGGAAACGCTCCAACTGTAAACCAATAGAAGATATGGTTGTAAAGGCAACACCGCGATGGGCCGAGCATGTGATACGCGTAGACGATCATATTCTCCCCACAACGTGTCTTGTACGGGGAAGTGTTCGGCAAGCGAAGAGTTGGTGGGCAGAGAAAGTGCTATAAGGACAGTTTGCGAGAGTCGATGATTTTGTGCGGGGCGCTTGAGGACTGGAAGCAGGTGGCTCAGGACCGTGAGGGGTGGAGAGTCATATGTTCTCGGGCTGATGGTGTCTCAGCGGCTAGACGTGTGAGAAACAGTCAGCGCGTTGTGAACATGCGTCAGCATTGCCAGGCGGCTCAGTAGGGTCCACGTGTCTGTGACGTCTGCGAGAGGTAGTGCGCATCTGAGATAGGGTTGTTTTCTCACTGAAGATCACATGGTCAACGTTAAAGAGCAGTTCAAGATTGACGTTGGAGTGGCGAGGGAACGACGACGATTTAAAAAATATGTCAAAAAAATGAAAACCCTTATATTATCTCTTATCCTCCTGGATATGTAAAGCTATGACATGTGACTAAGGGATTATAAATTCGCGGTTGATAGAAAGTGGTGATTTTTGTAATGTTGCGCCTTCAAATGTAAAACAACATTTAACAGGGAGGGAGCGTGGAGTGAGCATTGGAGTTTTCCATATAGACATGTACACATGTAATTGAATGACTGATATGAATGCAGAGCGTGTGATGAGGAGTTGTTGGACATGATATTGATATGGTCGTTGACATTATGATGCGGCTGGAATTATTTATGTGATAACTTTAATATGTAAATCCAGAGTGTGAATGCACCAGCTTATAGTTTTAGTATTGAAGATAAATATATGAAATTTCTGATCAAAGAAGAAGACCACTTCGTCACAGGTCTTGTTTGGTGAAGTGGTTTTTTGAAGTTTTTTTTGCATTGCTATGTACTTAAAGTCTACCTTTTCATTAAAAATATGTAAATGTTGTATTGTGGATGTAAAAATAGTGGGGAGAAGGGGGGACATACTGAACGGAGGGAGACATTTATACTTGTGTAAAGGTCACATGTTTCGTGTTTCTTCCCCCATCTCTCACGCTCTCCTTGATATGGATTTTAAGGTAACTTTTATTGTGATAATTTGCAATCATATTATTTTTCTTTCAAGAATAGGATAAAGTCACTGCTGATGATGACGACATACGTAGCCTAGTCGTAACATTATTGACTTCCATACGCAGGTTTCAGGTTCGATTCTCGATAGTACTAAAAGAAAGGTGCTAGTCTGAAGACTCGCACGCTCCAAGCGGTAGTATTGCCAACAAGTTGAATGACGAACTGCGAATTCCTACCTACTTCAGAGGTTTAATTAATACCATCGAAGACTCGCTTATTGGGGTCAAAAATTATACCATTTTCCAGCCACGCTTTTAGTATGTCCAAAACATTAATTCGGATATATTGAACGGTACCATACGGTACCATACAGTGACATGCGGTGACATGCGGTGCCATACGGTGCCATGCAGTGCCATGCGGTGCCATACGGTGAAATGCGGTGCCATGCGGTGCCATACGGTGCCATACGGTGCCATACGGTGCCATACGGTACCATACGGCACCATACGGTGCCATACGGTATCATACGGGGCCATACGGTGCCATACGGTACCATACGGTACCATACGGTGCCATAAGGTACCATAAGGTACCATACGGTACCATACGGTACCATACGGTGCCATACGGTACCATACGGTACCATATAGTACCATACGCAAAAAAAAATCTGCTGATGATAGGTGGTTTTTTACTTATGATACAATACCTTTAATGATACAAAGTCTAAATAAATGAGAATTTAGATACATATTGATTACTTACACGTATGGGTCCTTTCAATAGACCAAGGTAGTAGTCTAAAAAAGAGATACAATGACGATCTGAAGTTCTATTTCCAACTTTGTGGTAATAGTGTGACCAATAGAGATCAGCCGCAGCTCAATATCATCAGCTCAACAACCCAGGATGTGTCTGCAGAATTATCTGAAACATATCTCACTCAAGAAGACTCGCACGTGCCAAGCGGTAGTATTGCCAACAAGTTGAATGACGAACTGCGAATTCCTACCTACTTCAGATGTTTAATTAATACTACCGAAAACTCGCTTATTGGGGTCAAAAATTATACCATTTTCCAGCCACGCTTTTTAGTATGTCCAAAACATTAATTCGGATATATTGAACGGTACCATACGGTGCCATACGGTGCCATACGGTACCATACGGTACCACACGGTACCATGCGGTGCCATACGGTGACATGCGGTGCCATACGGTGCCATGCGGTTTAACTTTTTTTAATTTTTCTGACTTTCTTTCTTTTATCAATATTATTCACTTAATCCAACCATATTTTTCTTGGTCTTCCTATCACACGCCTTCCATTCATATTTGCACTATACATCTGTTTTGTGAGACTTTCTTCATTCATTTCTTCCACATGCCAAAACCATCTCAGCGTGCTATTCTTCATCATATTCGACACATCAGCCTTAAGTTCACATACATCCCCAATCGCTTCATTCCGTATTCGGTCATGTATTATCACCTCATATATTTTTCTAAGTGCACAAAGTACGCATTTCTAGTCTCAAAATACATATTTCTAGTCTCAAAGCACACATTTCTAGTCCCAAAGCACGCATTTCTACAGCATTTATTCGGTTTCTCTTAGTCTTCTTCCAGGTCAACGTTTCACTTTCATGCAACAAGGTACATGGCCGTGCGGTAACGCACTAAACTTCTTAAACTAGGATTGTTTTTTAGATTAAAATCACCACTTTTAAATTGTTTAAACCACCATTGGCATTGTCGAACAGTTAAACATTCTCTAAATATGTCGCAAATGTTTTTAGTTGCAGTTGTTGCATTATTTTTTCAACAGTATTCGAACAACATGCAATTTCGTATAAATTATTTGTCAGGTACATAACTCTCCATCTTAACCCACGTTAGAAAAAAAATTGTTTTCACTAAAATAACGTTCTTCAGATGTCAACTGATGTAACATATATAACACAAAACACGTCTTGTAAGACCAAATACTGAAACACAACTGATGGTAAAAAATGAGTGCAAAATACGTCATTTTCGTCCGGACAACCTAATATTTACCATAGATCCGCTGACTGGCTCACTTAGAATTCCTGTTTCAAGTCAATCAGCTTAGCAAAAATGAAAAAAAACGCAGTAATATCACTATCCATTGTTCTTTCCTGAAAATAAATAAGGAGTGAAATTTTATCGACGCGATTTTCTCATTTAAGCACTTGTTTATTGCACGATATAAAATGATGATACCAATTCCCATCCCAGGCCATGCAAAATACGTCATTTTCATCGGGACAACCTAATATATTATCCTTTTAACTCTTCTAAGAAAATACTATTCAAATATCCGAATTCCTCAATTTCCTTCATTATTTCATTATTCACTTATAGTTCGCATTTTCCTTTCACACTTTTCTATCACCATTACTTTTATTGTAGCAGTTGTCCCTTTTGTCGTAGCAGTAACAATTTGTTGTAGCTTCATTTAATAAGGGAGTCATGCGGTTTCATTACCTAGCTTAAACTTCGGTGCGTATGAGATCTCACTCTCAATACAACTCACGAAACATGGAAATACATTTTATGGTCTAGATTTCTTTTTTAGCAATCTGAACTATGTATTCAGGGCGCAGTCGAAATTCTATAGGCTCAGGTAACAATTTTTAATATCAAGTTTTACTCCCTTACGAGTGGGCGATTATTTCTGAGCCATAACTTTGTTAAACCGTGAAAGTATTTGTCGCAAGTATTTATTTTCTGTAAATATTTATCAAGAACTTTTTCTTCGGGGGAGTTCTTCAAACTATTCGACATTAAAACAAAAAAAAATGGGGCGTGATATATACAAAGTTTAATAAATTATTTTTTTTATATATTTTTGAAAATGTTGAAATTTTAACAAAAAATGTAGCATTTTAATATCAAGAATTTAAAAATAATATTAATACAAACCTTAAAACTGTTCTTGAAGTAAAGTACAAACCTTTATTCCGTCCTTGATATAAAATACAAACCTATAGCCCATCCTCGATACGACATTCTCTACTATAAATAAACTAACCAAAAAATAGCAGATTAAACAAATTGTATTTTTTTCCGCTTTCTCTCTCTCTGTTCCAGTTTTAAACCACTTTCAATCTGTACCCCTTACCCTTCTCTTGTACATCAATTTCGCTTTGTCATTTTCGGGTTTTGCACACTCAATCGACAGGGGAGCCAACCCGCGGCCCGCGATCCGCGGCCTGCGACCCCCGCGTCCTGTAGCCCTGTTTCCCCTTCCATATTCCGCTCCGATAAATAAATTTAAAACAAGTGAATATCACGAGTACTTTAATTCAACTTTCCCTTTTTTCAGGAGACAAAAATTGCTGTATAAATAATGTAGAACACATTCGCTTCCGTAACTTTTGTGTTATGGGGGTTTACATTTCAAAGGCTTACGCACCAAGGGGTAAAATGAATTTTGATATTTTTTTTAAAGATTTGAAAAAATCCACTTTATTTCACAAGACGGTAAATTTCTTTAATCGACAACGAGACTCTTTTGCATATCATACCACTTATTTTACATATCTTCATTTGCGGTATAACTGTGAAATAAACTTCCAAGATTTAGCAAATATGCATCATCCTTAATCACGTTCAAGAAAGAAAATCAAAAAATTAATTAATTACTCAAAGTATCCTATCATCCAAATTTATAATTTTTACCATTTCTTTATAAGGCTGGTAGCGCAACAAGAACTGCAATTTTTCAGCTGTCAAACGTATAATTTTTATAATGGATATACGTCATCTATATGATGTTCTTCACCATTTTTATAATACATTTTAATAACTTCTAAGCGTTCTGCAATCGTGTACCGCTGCATGATTAATTGATAGGTTATGTTGATGACGTATGCCCATTACAAATATTATACGGTTGACAGTTGAAAAATGGCGACAAATTTAAAAGTGCAGTTCTTGTTGCCCTCCCCCCCCTATATTACGTTTAAACGAATTCCTTTCCTCTAGTCTCACAATTATTTTAAGAGATTTTTTTCCTCGAATTGAATCAATATACTTTTTTGTAATATAATATGTGATGGATTGAAAATACTTTAAAAAGTTCTGCAGTATAAGCCTGCCAGATATGTTATGTATAACTGTGTACAAATAAATAATATACAAGTTTAACTATTATGCATAATTTTTCATAATCATGTGTTTCATTGATTGAATTGAAAATAATAAAAAGCATATTGAGTTATGGTATGTTGAAATGATGGGTTTTAATACTTGTTTTGTATTTTTTAGCCAAACATATTAACAACGCAAGACTGAGTGGCAGTCATAATGGAGGATGATCGAAAAAAGTATGGTTGGACCAAATGAATGATGAAATAATAATATATGTGTATAAAGGCTAAGAGAAACAGAAGGTGAGAAGATGTGAAGAAGGCAAAGTACGAAATATGTCATAATAGGAGAGTTTGGCGTTCTGTCCTCCCTGGCTACCTCAGCAGGAGAATAACGTGATAGTGTATATGTTTGTACACATAATAATAATATTTTTTTTGCATAGTAATTATCTTAAATTGTTATTGTAGCTCTGTATTTTTGTATCTTAGACTGATTTGTTGTATTTCGTATATGAAATTATGACCTATGTTTGCATTCCTTCATTCTGCACCATGGCTGGAAAGATGTTAAGAATGTTTATAATTAAAAATATAAATAAACAATTTACATTGTTATTAACTGATTTAGTGTTTATATTGTATAGCTCCAATATTAAACATAATAATTTAACTATGAAATATGAAAAAATCTACAGAATAAATATTATTTAAAGTGAAAGACTTGTTTCGAATTACGAAACTATTATTAAACAGTTTGTTTGAAAATAACTACTCGACGAATGTTTTGATGAATTTTCGTATAAAGGAGCTTTTTTTCGAAAGCTTTAATATTATTTTATCATCTCCATGACTTGAACGCACGTCTTTCATCATGGTTACTGATTGTCATCAAATTTATTAAAAAAAGAAAAAGAGGGCTGTTTTTAGGTTTAGTTTTAATTTCAGACCTCATTGATACACGTGTATATTTTTAGTAGGTCAAAAATTCCTACATGACGATAAAGCCAAGTTGTGCGGTATACAATAAAAGTGAAATACAATAACTGCAATTAAATACTTTGCTTATTTAAAAAAAACGATTTTTAGGAATTTGAATAACAATTACGAAAAACCTTGTTTCATTACCTCCAATTGAACTGTTTTTTTTGTTGGAAATTTAATATTGTTTAAAAGCGTACGTAAAAAGCTAATAAATTTTCTTTGAATCTACCTGTTAACCTTTGAAAGAGTTTTGAATCTTAAGACTTTAAAGTGAAAGTGACTAGATGCAAGGGGAACGCACGAAGATGAAATTTCTTGAATGAAAGTAGCATTGAATGTGATTGTGGGGGTATAGAGGACTTATAACACGTGCTAGTTAGTCCGGCCATCGGGATCACATGCTCTGTCTGGGAAGGACCTGATTGTTGCGAATGAATGGCAATCTGTTGCCTCCTACTAGAAACATGTAACATAATTGATGGTCCAGGCACGGAAATTAATGATTTTCAATAGTAAAGATCTTCTATGTCGCGTATGCAATACTGAACGTAGTGGTCCTCTGTTAGGTGTGGAACTTGGTGTACCATTTTTCGCTATCTTTTCTAGTCCTGGGCTATGAATAAATGCAAAGTTTAAAGAGGATGTGTTATTACATTTGTTTGGTTTGTAGCGACCGTACGTGCGGTCACTGAACCCACTGGGGCGACCTTTGGCCGCTCGGTCATTGAACTCGCTCTGCAAGGAATGCGAGACGGCGCTGGGCGTAGGTCGCCGCGCGGTCATTTAACTCACTAGTAGCGAACAGCGAGAGTGAGATGCCGACATATCTCTTGCCTCTCCTACAGAACGTAGTATGAAATGTATATGGAACACGTGACAATAGCCTTGTGTCCGGCGAAGCGAGACGGCGACATCTTCTGCGCCGTTCTATACATTATAAATACATACGCTCTCAATAAACTCTCTCTCTTTGCTTATCTTGATCTCGACGACTTTTATTCTAAGAACCTCATCCTTCTATGCGAAACGCAAGTCCCTAAATGTTCATTCATCTGGATGAGGATCTTACTCTTGCACGCTTTTTTTCAACTGTCACCGTGATCATCAGCTTCTTAAGACTTTTATTGTTCTTTTTGGCAATATTCCCAAAATATGTAAGGATGTATGTTATTCCAAGTCTTCCAGTAATAACTTATTCTTGGATGAAAGAAATGCTGATGAGTCTAGAGTTAAGTAAAGAAATATTTCGATGATTTTTAAATTTATATTTAAACTCATAGTTTTCGTTCTTGTAAACATCTCTTACCTTCAAACCATTGCAAATGAATATAAATATACCGTAAATTTTTCAATCTTTCTTAACGGGGTTTTAAAATATTCAATGTAACGCCTTTTGCCTTAATAATTCATAAGCGGTGCAGCAATAGTTTGTAAAAGCTCAGAAGTAACAATAGTTTCTCGGAAAAATGAAGTTCGTGGGCTGAAATCTTGCTGGCGGAAATCTTTTCTTTTCGAGGCGAGGCATTTGATATAATAATTTTCTGTCATAACAAATATTTTACTTAAAGCAAGAGTACGTTTTAAATATACATATCTAGATTGCAGATATTGGATAATTTACTTTATTTTTTTATTACTTTCTATGCTATCTTTCAACATATACGAACTGATGGTTTAGAGGTATTCAAGGGCTTAGCCGGGAGACAATAAATAATAAATAAATAAATATTAGGTTTATTGACAGCAACATAGTATGTACAAGATCACACCTGAATAACACTTCTAAAACACATAAATTGCAGACAATACATCAAACACAGAAGCTGTCAAAAGGTCTGGGCTCATCTAATAGCATCCCCTCGGCCAAAATACACCCCACCAATATAGGGCGAACCCAGCCACGAGGACACCAGATGTTTTTCAGCCCACACCCTTAAACACGTAGAAACAGGAATATATACAAAAAAATAAACACAGAAAATAAATATAGTAGATGACAAAAAAGAAAAAAAAATGACAACATGGTTTTCAACCCCATTAATGGAGCCTTCGGGTTGAAACTACTGAAATAAGTACGGAATTCGTTGTTTGTCATCACTTGTGTTGAAAATACTCCCTTGTACGTGCAGAGATCATAGCACATGCACAAGTATACTGCGTGTTAGTATTGTTTCAAGATGATGTCTTTTCTCAGTTAAGGAAATTGTTATTTTTTTCCGGAATCGGAATTCAAGCCAAAACCTCCGATTGGAAGTCAAGCATCTTAGAGATTAGGCCAAGGATATATATTTTAATGGATAGTGAATTACTTCTGGAACAAAGTTGCCAGAAAGGCTGGAATTTCTACATTCTTATTGGCAGACGTGTATATCGAACATAACTCTTTCAGATCACTCCCAAGACTTGGAAACTCGTTAAAAATTCTAATGCCGAACTGCGTGAATTTTCCTTTCCAAAAAACACCTCACGCTGTTTGAATATATTCCCCTATGGTCCTAGACCCAGCACATTTCTAATTCACTGAGATAAATTTACCAACTTTCCCTTTGCATATGCAGCGAGGTGCAAGTAACTTACCACACTTTGTACGACTGCCAAACGTAAGTTCGATCGCGTTGACTGTTGATTTATTTTGCCTCCCATAACATATTAGGTGGTGGTGGAATTAAACTAATAACTGCCAAATGAATTTCATCGTTGTTGTTGAATTTCGTAGTTGAGAATTCTTACGTCATTTTAAAGTCAATCGTGAGCTTCTCGTCTACGTCGATAATATGATCTTCTGTGAGAGAACAGGTCTATCCTAGACGTGCACTCCTTCCCGCAGACGTCACAGATATGTGGATCCTGCTGACGCCATTTTAAACAATAAAAACATGCAAGCAATCTCATTATGTATATGTTCAATTGAATGACGACCTCTGTAACCTAGTTGATAAGACATCTGCCCTCTGATCGGGGGATTACACGTTCGATTTCCGTTGGAACCCAGATTTTTTAAATAGATTATAGTCTTGTTTTCCTTTAAGGCCTCTTTAACATCGTTTTGGTTTATTACAAAAGATTGCCACAAGGTAATTCACAGGCCAGGTTGTATTGTATACAACGAAAGTGTAATATAATACGAGTACAATAACAGTTCAAAAAATATCAAAGTTAGCAGAGTGTGGTAATTCCAAAACCATTGCTGTGTTTTTTATTAAATTTTTTTAACCTAGCTAGTCCAAATGACCATTATTTGTGAGAGACTAAAAATAAAATAAAGAACTAAAAATCAGTTTTTAGATTTCATTTAATATTACTGTTGGGCTGTTTGAACTCCAGGCGTTAAGTTGCTTTATGAGTATATTTACGTCGACCCTCCATCCATCCATCCAAGTCCACCGTCGCTACTATTTTTTTCATACCAGATGTATCGCCACTGGAAGATGAGTTATTTTGAGTGGTTCCTTCTTTATTACCAAAATAGCGTTAGTTCACAATAAACAAGGAAGATCAATATCTTCTAGTTAAGATCATGTTAGATGAGAACTTATTTTGCCCCCTATAACAGCATGGAGTGGTTGTGGGATCAAACTGAAGCTCTCCACTTTTCATGATCTTGAAAAACATGTACGTACTTCCTGGAGCACTAGGGAACTGTTGTTACGTTAAGTTATTTATAATGAAGGATTGTTTAGCTTGAATGAGATTTATTTCAGACTCAATTCGGTTATAACAAAAAAAAAAACAGTGACAGGAAACATTATGGCTGCCGTGGCGACTAGTGGTGTGACGAGTTACTAGTGATGTGACAGGTAATACTGCTTCTCTTTAGACAAGTAAATGAAATAAAACGCACGTATATGATGGCCTATCCGAAAACACTAGGTGCAAGTTATTTGTTAATAATTTTAGGCAAAAGTGAGTTAAAACACTTTGTGCAGTATCCAAAGCTTTAGACATAACATGAAAATAGGGCTATACAGTACATTGTGGAGATCGGAAGTGAGTTCGCATACTCAGGAAGCGAAGGCGTGTGGCGTGACGGTCGCCGGAAGCTGTTAGCGCTGCCCCATCCGCGCTCTGCATCGTGGGCCGAGAGCAAATGGTATATATGTATACTTGGGCTCCGAGCATAACAGTACTAAAGGACCGAATCCCTCATCCTTGACCTAATACAGAAAATGAAAAAGAAATATATAAATATGTTTTTATTGTGAAATAGTCTTGTTTAAATAATAAAATTACGTGGTGAGGATACCGGAAGGAAGTAACTTGATTCTCTATATGCCGGAAGGAAGTAACTTGATTTCTCTATATACTTCGTGGCTTTCTCGGATGGGGGTCAAAGGTTTAAGGCTGGTGTTTTGAGTAAGATGAAAAAGAGCACTATGACAGGGTTTGGGTATGTATAACGAATGAGTGAAGAAAAACTTACAAAATAAATGTATCGCGCAAATGTGTGTTGTGGTAGGCGTCGTAATTGAAGATCAAGAAAAGTATAGTTTGATCAAGTGAATTATATTTTTAAGGAAGAAATTGTATGATACGGTGTATGGATGTAGAGGAGGCAAAATATGTGTGTCGTGATAGAAAAGTTTTGCACGTTCTCGTTTCTGCCTATTCCGACTGGGAAATTGCGTGATATAATGTATGCATACAGTTGAAGAAAAAATAACGCTGTTTTCAATGGGTTACACTTGTCTCACTTTATTTAAGATAAATCAAAGGGTTGTTATTTTTATTAATAAATAAATGGATTTGATATAACCTGGGATACAAGATGGGCGACAATATGCTAAACATCATATGCTATGCTGACGATGCCACCATCATAGCCGAATCCGAGGAAGACCTGCAACAAATGCTACATCGATTCCACACTGCTTCCAAAAAATACAACATGTCTATCTCCATCAGCAAGATTAAATGCATGACTCTAGCCAGAGAGCAAGTTGGATGCAGGGTGGCGATCGACGACACACAGATTGAACAAGTAACAAAATTTAAATACTTGGGTGCTAGCATAATGTGCAATAATGACCTCTATGGCGAAGTGCTTGAACAATCACAAAAGGCCGCAGCTATTTCCGGATGTTTAAAGAACACTATCTGGAAAAACAAGCATATAAACATCCAAAGCCAGGTGAGGATATACAAGACCTGTGTCCGCCCCATAATGACATACAGCATAGAGTCCAGAACCGACACCGTCAGAACCAAAAATCTCCTTCAAACCAGCGAAATGAAGATACTCAGGAGTATCGCTGGCCAAACCCTTCGTGATAGAGTACGAAACACAGAAATCCGAAGGACGTGCGAAGTTGAAGATATTGTCAGATGGGGATGACAGAGAAGAAGGTTCTGGAACGAACACGTATCCAGAATGGCGGAAATAAAGAGCCGTAAGAATGGCCAGGGACAGTATCCCCCAAGCAAGCAGACCTCCAGGACGACCTCCCAAAAGATGGAAAGACAGCTGGCAGTTGACGTCGCAAGAGGAAAACAATGATGCAGGACCATAACAGGCCAACATGCCTAAAATAAGATGAAGAAGAAGAAGATTTGATATAACGTTACATAACACTTTCGTTCCACATAAGATACATTATTCAACTTAGTGGTTTCTTTATAATGTGGTATTAATCACTTCCGACCAATCAAACTCGTGTTAAAGATGCCCTTAAATAAAAGCCGACAGCAACCCAGTATAAAAAAATAGTTTTTTTCCTATTAATTAATTTATTTAAACACTTTACGAGTATTGTACGGCGTAAAATTTGGTAGGCGTATAATATTTTTTTTCATACAACTACGATAATTGATTTACAATTTTGTTTTCAGTGTTGTATGAAATACTCGTATTTACATTGTGAGTTTTGTGTAATAGAAATAAAAAATGTTCACTTTTTTCATAAACGTAACTATTATTATTTTTCTTTATAAATGACGTATATATGTTATCATGACATAATCCGATGAATGTGAACTATGTATTGTTGCAATAAACAGAAAGAAGAATAGTTTTTTGAGATAGTTTGAGGATGGAAAACGAATGAAGGAAGAAATACTGAAAATACTTTTTGCAGTGCTAATATGAGTGGAAACTTTAAATGTCGCTGGACGCAGCGAAATAAATTTGAAAGATGAAAGTTTAATATGTAAAAATTATAAAAATGTAAAGAACAAGAAAGCCGGTGAAGGAATGAAAGCGGAGAAAATAAGCAAACCTCCCTGCTCAGGCAGATTGTCAGTTTATTCTGCGGATGGATGACCCCTGTTTACGAAAAGTTCTAATTTATGCAAGCTGTTACATTTCAGCAAGCACACTGTTTTGAGAAATTAAATCTTCTATGGCAAGAAAATCCAAGTTCCATGATTTTCAGGTGATGAAATCTTTAACAATCTCTCGTCGGCCGGATATATAAAAAGGTGGACGACCTCGGTGGTCTATTTGGTAAGACGTTTGACGGGTACTAGATTCGATTCCCGACAGTATCCACAAAAATACCAAGTCTATAAAAAAATCATTTGGTAACAATATTCTAGCGCGCCGATTCCTCGTATGAACGTTGTTGTCTGTTCAGGTTATTTGTCTATTCTTTTTGCGAGGGTTGTTGTCTATTCAGGTTGTTGTCAATTATGTGGTAGAATTACCAATACGCATTAATAAATCGCGAGTTTCGAGCACACTCCAGTGGCTTTAAACTCGTAGGATGAATTACAGAGGTCGAAGAAAATGTCACGTCCTGGTCACGCTGTTCAACGGTTCAGAATAACCAATCCGGAAACGTTGAAGGTTACCACCATACGAAAGAAGAATGTTTTTCGTTACAAAGTGTCCTTACAGTTTATCGAAAGTAATTAATAAGTATAAAATTAGTTAGATGAGATCTGAATAAAAAACAATCTTGTAGTGAATAATACATTATGTTGGCGCATACGTTCCTGCTAAACAAAAAAAACATCCTTTTGGTTTAGCAGGAACGTATGCGCCAACATAATGTACGAGTATACTCGTAACAATGAACAAAGTGTCAAATCTTTTCCTGTCTATATGAGAAAGGATTTAAAGCATTTTTTTTTTTATGTTTTCATAAAGAGAAATTGTTAAAAATATAAAAGCATATAAGCAGGAAACAGGAAAGCAGCGTCCTGAATCCTGACTGCCAGTTCTAGGTGATAAGAATCTAAAGGTTGTACCAGGCGGAAATGTTGTAAACCGAACTGATATGAGAGGATGCAGGGGATCTGGCTTGGAATTTACGAGTAGATGCTAAGAGACATATTTTTATTTCTATTGTATATACTTTGAATAAAAAAAGTTATTTTTTTCTGATGCACGAGGCATATCCAGAAAGTAAGTGTACTGAATTTTTGTAGGTTACAATTTTTGTTATTTAAACAAAAAAATTACGTGGTTACCGTAGTACATATGTAAGCTATTTTTCGACATAGTCGCCATTCCTCTCAATGCAGGTGGTGAAGCGGGGTATCAACTTTTTGATGCCTTCCTCGAAGTAGTTTCCCGCCAACCCCTCCGTCCCCTTCTCCACCTCCTCCTTTACCTCCTCGTCGGTTGAAAATCTTTTCCCACCCATGTGCAGCTTCAGGAAGGTAAAGAGATAGTAATCTGAAGGTGCTAGGTCAGGGGAATGCGCGGGATGGTTTAGGACATCCCATTTAAACGAGGCGAGCAGTTCCTTCGTGGCGTTGGCCGTGTGTGGTCTGGCATTGTCGTGCAGCAGGCAGACTCCCTTTGTCAGCATGCCTCTCCTCTTGTTCTGAATCGCCCTCCGTAATTTTTTTAGGGTCTCACAGTATCTTGCAGAGTTAATGGTCTCCCCTTGAGGCATATATTCAATTAAAATAATGCCTTGACAGTCCCAAAACACGGATGCCATGATTTTCTTGGCTGAAATTGTGGTTTTGAACTTTTTGGCGGAGGGTGAAGAGGTGTGACGTGACCGTTTTTAAACTCGCGACACCACTTGTACACACTCGTACAATTCATAGCTTTATCACCATATGCAGTTTTCACCCCATTATAAACCTCAACCGGAGGTTTTCCCTTCCAAACGAGATAACGGATGACGCCGCGTATTTCGCACTTGGCGGGAGATTGGATTGACATTTTTCACGAAATGTGTTGTTGCGTCGACACTTCTCAACGTACTGACCTCGAACCGGTCTCGTTGCAGAGGGGAAGGGTCAGGCTACACGGAAGTGTAGCCAACATGTCGAAAATAAAATCCATCCGGTCGTGAGAGCCTCAGTACACTTACTTTCTGGATACGCATAGTATTATATATATACACCAACACGCCATTTCTCTACAGGAGTGGGGGGAGAGGGCAGAGCGCCAGACTTTTGTATTTCTCATGCAACTCAAACGATTTTTCTAACTTTTGTTTGTCCTCTTTTCAAAATATCATGTACTGGATCTACTCACACTTTTCTTGGTCTATATCTATGACACCTTCCACGCACATTTGTACTTTATATTTGTTTTATTAGTCTTTCTATATTCACTCGTTCTACATGCCTAAACTATTTCAGTGTGCTCTTGTTTATCTTATTCAACACATCACCCTCAAGTTCACATTCTTCTCTAATCGTTTCATTCCGTGTTCTGTCATATATTGTCACCCCGTGTATTCTTCTCGATGAACGTATTTCTACAGCATTTACTCGACTCCTTTAAGCCTTTTTCTACGTCCACGTTTCCATCCCATACACCATAGTTGATACTTAAATACTTAGTGTTACTCAGCACAGTTAAGTTCACATTCAATCCTAAAAACTTCATTCCGTACTTTGTCATACATTATCATTTCATGTATTCCTCACAGTTCACCCATTCTACATAATGTTTTCTGCTCCTTTCCATGCCTCAGCCTATTCCATGAACATGATTTACTCTCATACATCAAAGTAAACTAAAACACTCTTATGAACTATCATTTTAGCAGATTTTGATACTGTCCGGTTCAAGTACATACACTATGTTTTAGTATCCCATTGACTTTATTTATGTACTATCGATATACACCGTCAGATATCCCTCTAATGTAGAATAAGGTTGACATATTCCTTGTATGCCTTCATTTAATATAACTCACGATCTTTGTGGACTAGTTTGTAAGACGGCTGTCTTCCGCTCGGTCATTTCGGCTTCAAATACCCAATACCACTCAAATACCCAATACCACTCAAATACCCAATACCACTCAAAAACAAAAATAAAAAAAGATCCCGGTCTGGTTTAAGATTTAGTTTTGTAACAATATTCACACACTCTGGCGTGTTGTTGTATGTCTACGTGTCGTAATATTTCCGATATGTACTCGTACTAAGGTGAACTACGAAATCCGTGCAAACTTTAATAATTGAAGAGTTAAACTCATAAACCACATAACAACCGTATTTTGATTTTTTTAGATGGAAAAACAGTCTATCAATAAGCGACAATATACCCAAAAATGGCATATATGTGAATTTAAACTGAAAGTGATTCTGTTTTACAATGAAATATGTCACTGGGCTCATTCTCCACAAGCAGTTTATTCAAATACCGCACAGTTTTTTTCTTGTAACTCTTGACGTATTTTTTGGCTCTTGAGTGGTTTATGAGTTTAACTCTTCAATTCTTATATAAAGATTTGATTTCTGAGGCCGAATACTAGACTGTCTGTGAGACACGCTGTTCAACAGGTCTCCATCACTAATTCAGATACGTAAAAAGGGTTATCTACGTTCAGGCGCTGACGTATCTCCCAGACGTGATTTGTTTGATCTTCTCTGTTAATTTATTTTTGTTAATACAGATTTTTTAGATTTTCTATTAATTGGATATTGCTGAAACTGTGCAAAATATTCCATTATTCTTATGATTGATATCTTATTTGGTTCTAGTGGAAAATAGTGTATTTTAATTTATTCATTTTGTTATTGCAACAGTTATATTATTTGATGTAATATTTAATAATATTATAATGTTAATTATTTTTTTCAATTTTTATAAACTAAAAATAAAATAGATATGACCAAAGTCATAGGTATCCTTATACCCTCGAACACAAGGCGTAAAAAGTGCCTGTGTCATTCAAGGGGAGTAACACAGCACGGGGTTCGAACCGACGACCTTCCGCACGGAAGTCCAGTGCGTTACCGCACGCTTCCACCCATTCCCTCAGCTTTAAAAAAAATAATAAAGTAATCACAAACATTTCTCGAAGGCTATACCTACATTCAAATTCATATCTTAAGAACTAATCTAATTTGTATAGGTATTATAACTACAAACTAACTTAATTTCCTACAAGTCATATTATTTTTAATATTCTTAATATTTAATTTCTTAAAAATATTATAGTTAATACATCCCTACTACCTTGCCTGTCCCCATTATCCCCATTATCTGTTGCCTGACTAGTCCACCTACAGTATTAGCTGGGACGACCAAGGTCTGAGTGAATGTGATGGAATACAAGTAGCCTGAACGGGTGGACTTGTTTTTGCTAAATAATTAGTGTGAGAATTGTTATCTAGTTATAAGTAGTATGTAGGTGTTAATTATTTCTAAGAAACCATATATTAAAATTGAAAAAAAATAAAATAAAATGATATGTGGGAAAATAAGATTAAGTAAGTTCATAAATTATAACATATAATTAAGATTAGTTAAGTTATAAATTTGTATATAGGTATAGCCTTGACAAATGTTTGGACAATAATTTACTTTGTTTAATAAAAAAAAAAAAAACATCCCTACTACTTATAACTAGATAATCGTAACAATTCTAACAACTGATCATTTAGTATGCACATGTCCACTCGTTCAGGCTACTTGCATTCCTACATATTCACTCAGACCTTGGTCCTCCCAGCTAATACTGTAGGTATACTAGTCAGGCAACAGACGACGTTTCGGGAGCCTGTGCTTATAAGGGAAACGTAAATTGGCCTTACTCTCGTAAGCCCCCAGGGTAGTGATTAAATGAGTGCTTTTATCCTGTTGGCTTTTGTGGAACTTCACGGTCCAAGCGAGGATGTGCTATTGGAGGGTTTCTTCAGGCTGTTCGGCACGAAGAAGGGATATGTTTGTTCTGGGATGGGTGTTGAAAGATATCTCGAATGCCTTGTTTCTCACTCGTTGAAGTTTCAGATGGTTCCTTCAGCTTGAAAGGACGTAGGATCAAAAATGTATTAAAAAAGTGGACATGAAAATTTTGAAATACGCTGTGATGTTCATTTGTCATCAGCTGCGCTATTTCAAAGAATTTCTCTGAATCCCAACACCACCAATTACCATAGCTTTTTTCAGCAATATGTAATACGTTATACTTGTATTAATCTTCCACGTTCACGCGATTTTATAATTCTCTAGGATACTATATAGTATGGCACGTCCTTAATACTCGTAACTTAGTTTTGATGCCTGAATGTATTAGATAATTATTTAAATCCCACCGGGTATCGATGACCTCCTTGATTTAGTAAGTAAGATGCTTGTCTTCTAAACCGTAGGTTGCGAGATCGAAATCCCGTTGGTATATTTTTTTTGAAATGGGTTCTTGTTTGATTTTCGCCCAAAACCTGGTTGACGTATTTCTGGTTAGTCGGAAGAGATAATCACTTATCGTGGGATTAGTCAAACCCATTTAACGGGAGTAAAAAATGACAAATTTATTTTTGGGATTTAATAAATAACAAAATACACTTTGTGGCCTAGTTGGTTAAACGCTGATCTTTCACCAGTAAGTTTTCATGTTTGATTTCTGATGGTCCAAAAAAAACAAAACAAAAAGGATATCAGCCTGGTTAAAGAATTCGTCTGGTAACAATACTTGTATGTGCTACACGTGTTGGCTCAATTACATGGGTCGAAGATAATATCTGCCGGTCATTCTTTGCAGCATGATTGTATAATTAATTTGGGTATATTGAGGCGATACAATAAATAAACCAATTATAAAGTAGTTACAACCATTAAACGATAAAAAAGAGACTGAATCACAATGAGGAAACGCATTCGTAATGCCCAGGCGTAAGACAGGGCTGTTAATTTTTAGTTGTTATAATAATAATAATAATTTATTTCAGTAAGTGTGCAAGGGTATGTTATGGAACACAAACCATTTTAAAATAACTATAAAAAAGAGAGAAAAAACATAAGCAATAACAGAGCAGAGTAAATATACGAGTACTTATACTATACGAGTATATTGTATATATAAAAGAAAACTAATTAATTAAGACATTTTTAAAAATAAATCGACAATAACAACTGAGTATTCTGTTCGGATTATTCACTTGTAAAAATAATCGTTTATCAAGATGATAACTGCATTCTCCAGCATTAATTGTTATTTATTGAGTACGTTTTTTTAATGGGTTGTCAGTTTGCGTTATACTCGTACGTCATGTGAAATAAAACATGGTTTTGGCAACAGGTACATGCGGTATTTATTATAATTTAGTGTTTTGAAAACCACGGTGGTAGAAAAGTGTTCAAAGAAAAGTAAATGCAATATACGGGTGAATAATAAAATATTGGATGTAGTTCAAAATGAGAACGTTTTGAGGATCATCGAATCACGTGTAGCGATAGGAAACAAAGTCAAGGGGAATTAAAGCACATATACTTAAACCAGACAGTATGAATATCTGCTAAGACATTGATGTATGCGAGTGAAACATGGACATTAAAAAATACTGAAAAGAGCTGAATCCATTTTATAGAATGGCTGAACTGAAAATAATATATGGGATGATAAAGTACGGAATGAAGTTATTAGGGATGAATGTGAACTAAAGGCTTATGTGTTGAGTACAACTAACAGAACATATGTTGTACATATTTATATAGTGCAAATGTGAATGGAAGTCGTAGTAGAGGAAAACCATGGAAAGTATGGTTAGATCAAACGAATGACAGTTTGAAAGGAGTCGAAGAAATAAAGAAATGCTAGGCGTAATATTATAAGTTGTATGGATTTAGAATAGGCGAATGTTGTGGGTTGAGGTGTGAAAGTTTGGTACTCTTTTCTCTTTGCCTACAACAGGAAAATGGCGTGATGGTATGTTATGTATATTTCACAATTTTCCTTTTGAGAAATATCAATTTCCACTTAAGCCATACGTGTTGAAACTTTTTATAATATAATCAAGCAGTCCTCATAATCTACAATAGTTTGAAAAATAACAAAGCCTAGTTATCAAGAGTTGAAAATTAAACTGTCATGCTTGTATTTGCATAACATTAAAACAAAAATTGAAGATGTTTTCATTCAATTAATATCGTTAAGAAAAATTGAATTACTTGCAAGATAACAGAAAATGAGCCGACAGCCCTGCGCGGTATAATTTGTCAAATTATACACTTTCCTTGGACAAGCTACAAAAGGATTTTTTTTTCGAGGAAACAGGAAAAAGCCTTTTGTTAAAAAATAAACAGGAGTACTCTGTCCTCTTGGGCTCTTCCGGTCTTACATTTATGATACATATATTTTTTTCATACGGTCAAAGGGTAATTATTGTCATTGTATTCGTACGAACATTCTCGAAAAGAAGTTCTTTATTTTTTTATTAAAATTTTCATTGTTTATGGATATTCTGATTGTAAATAATTATGGCTGGATAATATATGACAGAATGCGGAATGGAGAGATAAGGGATGATTGTGAACTTTATGATTTGTCGAGAAAGATGAACAATAGCACTCTGAGAGTTTGACATATAGAACGAACTAATGAAGAAAGATTAACAAAACAGATATACAGTGCTAATGTGCGTAGAAGGCGTGGAAGAGGTAGACCAAGGAAATTATGGTTGGATCAAGAGAATGATTTATTGAAACCAGGAAATGTAAGACTAAAAGAAATCGTAGGATTTGATGGTGGCGTAAGTGGTGAAATATGTATGTCAAGATAGCAACATCTGGCCCTCTATTTCTTTTGCTCACTTAGTAGGGAAACGATGTGATGTATGTACGTTAAAATTATGTAAAGGACAGTCGTAAAAACATATAGATATGTAAAGGTGATCTATATTTTTGTAAAGGTAATCTATAGTTACATGTGTATGTAACGAGGATCTATAGTTATGTCAAGGTGATCCATAGTTATGTAAACGTGATCTATAGTTATGTTAACTAGCTATCATGCAGTGACCCATCAATAAGCGATACACGATTATCACTTCTGTCATGTTTATCATTATCATATTTCGCCAAGCTTTCAAAGGGATATGTGGATTCGTTTGAAATATGGAACTTTATTTATCACCAGTTATTTCCCAATCCTTACCCACATCGATGCCAAGTATCATGTTTAATTTTATTTAAGTTATACGAGTGCGTAACTCAATGAGAAAAATTAGATAGAGGTCGAGCGGTTGAACATAATTCCCTTGCCAAGGTATCGGCATATTCATTACTTATGACACAACAGAATTAAGAAATTCGAGCTTGATAGATAGATATCAAGATTATTTGAAATCAATTGGAACTGATATTTTTATAACATCGGCTAAAAAGCGAAAAAAACAAACACTAAGCAAGCAAGATTTTGAAGTTTATATGTACCCAATAAATATATCCGTGCAAGGAATCACCCTCTGTTCTACATACCAACTTACAGGACGAATATCATGGCCAAAAACTGTCACCCGTGGTATAGAGATATTGAACCAACTGAATGACACGGTTGATATATTCTCGGTACCGTCTAGCAGTATGAGAAGAATCCTGGCTGATATTATTCCTAACGAATAAGCTAACGCTAGAAGCAAGCCCTCTTTGTGTAAATAAAAAAAAAAAAAAAAAAAAAAAAAAAAAAAACTGGAGACCTTTTTATCAGAAGTCTAGGGAGTTAACTGAACGACTGAACTTCTTTAGAAGTGTACGTTATACGATAAAGAAGAAGGCATTTAGGTTTTTATGAATTGAATAACATAAAGGAATCTTGATTCCAAAATTCGGATATGCAAATGAAACATGGACGAAGTAAAAAAGTAATGTAAGTAAGATAAATGTGGTTGGAACGAGAGCTTTGTGTAGAACTTGTAAAACGTGGATGATATAATAAGGAAAAAATGACGGAAAAAGTAAGATGTAGTCCTTAGGATGATGAAAATGGTTCGACCACGTAGATAGAATGAATGATGATTTTTTTTCTAAAAAACATGTATACAAGAGTTTAAATAAGGTAAAAGAAGTTTAGGAAGATACAAAAGTAAACGTTTATGAATATTTTTTTTTATAATAGGAGAGAATGCATGTCAAGATATATAGACATGGCAGAAGCGATAGTTGTGTTCCAGGATAGAATTAAGAAGACATCTGTTCTCTCTGTCTACTCCAATAGATATATGGCGTGATGGTAATTATAACATCGAATTAAACAAAATATTCTTCATGTTAAGAACACTTCATAAATGTATTAAAAATTCTTAATTAGATTTCCAATTTTTAAAAAGAGTCGTTACCCGAATTTAAGAGATGGAAAAAGTATTTTGATTTTTTTCGCAAAAAAGCGAAACAAGTGGGTAGTTTAACTATCAGTTTCACGAATCAGCCTAATTAAACAAGATACTTAAAATTTAAATTTTGTGTTCATTGGGGATTAAGTAGAACTTGGGGAAAATCTTCAAGTTTCGATTTCTCTCTCGGTTTGTTCAAACGAAATTGCGTGTTTTGTATTTTCTTTCTTAACAGTTAAAAGTTGTGAATTCGAAGACTTAAATGTCAAAAACAAAATACGATAAGAATTAATTCAAATTTAGTTAATGGTTTAAAATTAACAGAAATACACATATGGTTGTCGAGTTATTACATTAAAATTACAAAGCACTTATATTACAAGCATATGGGCTATATTTTAATACAGAAATTTCTTTCAATCAATCAACATTATTAAAAAATCTAACAACTATAAGTCCCTTATTTAAATGTTTTGCGTAATGACGGAACAAGTATAATTATTTAATTATGCCACGTGTTTCCAGTAGAAGGGCACAGAGATTAATCTATCATTCACAACAATCAGGTCCTGCCCAGAGCATGTAGTCTCAATTGTCGGACAAATTAACATGCGTTGTGAATACTGAATCCCCAAAATCATATTCAGTGCTACTAACATTCCCCCCATCATTGAGTAACCTTAATAAAGAGGGATTTCACAACCATATCATAATCATCATCATTGTCAACCAGGGTCGATCCACTGCTGGATGAAGGTCTCCCTAAGTTGATTCCAAATAGTTCGGGTTTTTGCTCGTTGATGCCATGTGATGTTGCCATGCTTTCTGAGTTCATATATCCAGCGTACCGATTTGGTCTTCTTCTGGGCCTCCATCGGGAGTCAGATATTTTAGCTACGTGTCCTGCCTATTGCCACTCATTTTCTTGCACACTTTTATAACGTCTTCTACCTTTGTTATGTTGCGCATCCCGGTGTTTCATTTACGGTCTCTTTTAGTATATCCCAACATGCATCTCGTTATGCTCGTTTTTGCGGTCTGGAGCTTTTGTGTGTTATTTGCTGTGAGCGTCCATGTCTCGCAACTATATGTAAGTACTGGGAGAGTAAACCATTTGTAGACCTTTCGCTTCAAAGATGCTGGGAGATTACTTTGAAGATGTTGTTCAAATATCCAAATGAGCTCCATGTTAGTTTTGTCCTTCGTGCTATTTCCTCCGATATGCCACCTACAAAGGAAATAAGTTGCCCCAAATACTCATATTGGTTTTGGGGTAGCAAAGCTGTTCATCATATATATTAGGTTTTTTATATATTCATTTTTAAACCAATTTCTTTACCGACCTCTGCCCATTCCTGCAGTTGGTGCTAAAGATCATTCGGGTTTTGTGAGAATATAACAATATCGTCTGCAAATCTCAAATGGCTCAGGTATTTCACAACCATATAAAAGAGACTAAACATAATTCCAAAGAAACACTCGATATAAATAATGTCATTACTCAAAACAAAATGGCAATAAATTACCATAATATCCAAAAAAAAACCCCCGTCATCAACACAGTTTCTTAAGGTTAACGTATCACACTTGTCCGACGAAACAGGACACCGAGCATTACTCCCGTAAGTAATCGAGATCATTCTTTAGAAGAAAAAAAACAGAATAAGTCGTTGAAAGAAGTGCCCATGTTTTTACTGATAAATACGTCATTTTGTGCTAGGAAGACTTTTGCGCGTGTATTGATTTATTGAATGCTTCAGCAAGTACACTGTTTTATTCGTAGCATATTAAATCTCAAGTTCTATTGATAAAGAGATAAAAGGCAGGTTTTACTAAACACATTAGTTCAAAGTTCACATTCATCCCTAATAACTTTATTCCATTTTCTGTCATATATTGTTACCTCATGTATTTTTCTCAGTCCACACATGTCTACAACATTTAGTCGGCTCTTCACAACATTATTTCACATCCACGATATACTCGTATATGTACGAGTATGTACATCAAAGTTATTACTACAATACTATGTTAGACTATCATCTTAATAGATTTTGATACATTCCTCTTCGAACTTATGTTGTTATTGATAGATTTTTGAAGCCTTATTTTTAAGTTTCTTAATAGTGCTATAAGAATTTATGAAAAGTTGTTTATTAGCTACTAAAATACAATTCACATTTAGGATGATCTAAGAGTAAAAACAGCTCGGATCTGAACCCGACTGGAATCGAATCTGGAGCGCATGCTTACTTAGCGAGAATGCTAAATATTAGACCAAGAATACAAACTTTATTTATGGAATAATAAAGTAATTATTCATTCTTTAACATTTTCATAAAATATTTGCAACGGGTTAAGATAAAAATTTAATGTATTCCCGTATTTGGTAGTCTTATATGTTAAAATTTTCAGAGTTTCGAATTCGTTTCATTCTCCAGGCGATTTTGAGAAAATGTTACCTTTAATCATAAGCACTCACTATGCGCTCATTTACGAGTAGTTTCGCGAAATCACGGACATAACGTGAACATGTGTGACTAATCTATTCGTATTTCATAGGATTCGAATTAACACCTTGCAAGTATGTTAACGATGAGATGTTAGATATTTTGGAAAGACACCAAAATGTTTGCACCCGACTAAATTTAACCTTAAGGAGTATGGCCACGTGTCACACTTTCAAAACAGACTTTAATGGCTTAAGATCAGACGGAAAAGGAACTTTCACGGTTTGTTGACATTCGATTGCTTGATTTACAATCCCAATTCTCTTCCCGAAAAATTTCACATTATTTCAAAACTCTGACGTTGTTTTCGATTGAACGATGGGAGATTCCTTTATATGCCAACAGATCACGTCTTATTTTACACATCTTAATTTGGGGTCTACGCGGTGTGATTGTAGAACGAACTTCAAAGAGTAACCAAATGTGTGACATCAGCTGTTACACTCTCATTAGCTCAGTTCGTGTCAGGTACATTAAACTAAAGTTTACCAATCTTGAACGAAGTCACTATTTTTATTGATATCAATTGGTTTTTCATTCAATCAGATGTGCAGATCTCTTCGAACGCTTAAGGAGTAAAATTCAAGCATATACTCGTACACTAAAAAGTATTCATGCCATGGGTAAAATACATAATCTTGGCATTATATGCGTCGCACATTTTTTTTGGACTCGTTCAACTAACTTGGGTTTCAGGATTTCTCTCCAAAGTATATTTATCACAATAGTAATATATGTTTTTAAAGAATGATAGCTTTTTCAAAGAAATTTAAAAGTACTTTGAGAGAAAACTATTTTTTTCGAGAGATAAAACCTTCCTTGTTGTTGTGAATGGAGTGTTGAGCATTTGGACTAATTTTTTTTTGCGGGAAGACGAGTCGTCCTCGGGTTTCCTGATTAATTGGCCGCTCAAATTGTAGGGGGAGGGCTGCATCCGACACTTGGGATTGGAAACATACCCGGCCAAATTCACTCTCCAACAGGGATTCTAAACATTTCAAAGTGGTCAGAAATTCAGAGAAGTTTTTGTATTAAATTTGTCAGTATCAATATTTTGTCATCATTTGTCAATGGCATTGACAAATCTGCGGGTGATATATCCAATCTGGATCGCCAGACCCAAGTAAGTACTCGTAATCACTCAAAATGGCCTAGCTGTTGAATAACAACAAGCACGCATAAATTTATAGGCGATAATTTCACTAAGCTTATTTTGCGGTTCATACGGCTCAACTTTGGAATGACTAGCTCAGCGGTATTATTTAAACAATGCTCTATCGGCTTTGGAGACCGTTACTCATGAGGACGCCTGGAGATTGAAAGGTTCATAAAGAAACACATGTGAATTGTTAAAAGTTTTATATTCAAATCATCCTCTGGAATTATCCAGAGGGCTTCAATGAGGTTAAGGCAGTTATGCTTCTACTCCTTGTCTCACGGAGACGAGGGAGACTTTCCCTTGATATATAATATGAAAGGGCTGTTCTCCCAGACAATTCTAGAGACACCAGGACCATCTCGCACACCCAAGCGGTGACAAAATAAATATAACTCACACAAGTAAAGTCATCAAAAGGGGTTATAAGAAGGCTCACCACATCGGATTATCACCATAGATATCACATGTAGAATGGGGTTACAATATAAATACCTGATGGTTGAATCAATCTCAGCTCACATCCAGAACACAGCTTTATTATTATTTAAACATTTAATGTTCTACTTGCGCAACGCATGACTTCATGACTACCAGTAACAGCTATGGCCTTTACAGGCCGGCAGGATCTCAAGAGCCAGGATCCTCAGATGAAGCCGGATAACAACGGCCAATCGGCGCCTTAGTAGAAAGGCACGGTGCAGGAGCTTACTCTATAAGCAGACCGCGTTAGAGCGAGGAAATTAAAACAAAAGCAGCTCGATGTAGCCAGTGACGCTAGTAACTCCTCAGTTACTGGATGCTCGAAATGAAGCGGCTGTCCATGACGCGTCTTTGGCGTATCAGGGATCAGCTAGCACAGCAAAGAATGGAAACCATTTCCATGATACTGAAATACCTTCAGATATCATCACGCCCACATACCGACTAGGATTCGCCACAATTCTGAACATTGGTGTAACGGTCAGAACGACGCACAATTTTCCCTCCAAACTTTGGAACAGCGAGCGACACAGTGCTCTCCTTTGGCCACTGACTAGTTTTTTCTAGATCCCATGGGCGACTGACTAGTTTTTTTCCGTTTGGTAGAGCGTCCCGGAAAAAGCAAACGCGGACGCGTTTAAAGTGGATGCGTTGAGAACATATTTATTTCCAGATTTTTCTGCAATGCTATTACTACAGCGGCAATTCCGAAAACTTCATCGCGTCTAGCGAATGCTAGGCGGGAACGATACTAAATTCAAATACAATGCTCCTACATTTATGACGTGAGGGCATTATTTTGGAAAACCAAAATTAACCTTCGGAGTTTATTAAGGAGTTTTTAATAAATTGAACAATTTTATTAATATTAATCAACGCTTGACCGAGTAAAAGTAATGTGTAAATAGTCACTCGGCGAATATTTGTTTTTCGGCCGCGCAACGACAGAGTGCGTGACCGAGTACTCATCACGTGTAAACAAGACATTTATCAGTTTACTCAATCCGAAAGGTAGCTGGCACCCCTGTGCAAAATCTTCTTGAGGCTCCATCTATATATTATTATTTCCTTACATCTATTCGCACAGGTAGATTGAACATACGTCAATTTACTGGTGCGATTAAAACTGTTTTCACTACCAGTATTTTTTCTCATTTAAATGCACTCTAAAAGCATTCGAAGAATGATATAAAACATGGATTTACAGAATCAGATGTTAAAGTCTTCCGTAAGTAAATGAATATTTTATATTGACCAGTATTGTAAGTACCAGCTACCCAGTCTTGTTTGTGCTTCCCTGATGATGACCTTGAAACCGGTAGGGTTATACTGTTACAAAAAGTGGAATAAACATTGTTTGATAAAACAAATTACAACGTCTTTAAACTTTCACAATATTAATGCCTTAACTATAAATAATATATATTGTATTTTATATTTACTTCTTCTTTTAATGTGCTTTAGCCCATTTAAAGCCTCGGCTTCATTGATTTGCCTCCAGGCTCTCTTGCTTCAGTAACCTTTCTCCAAATTGAAATCATCTATGGTTCAAATCATGGAAATCATCGTTTCCCTCCTGGGTATTTTTTTGGCATTCGCTGGACATAATCAACTCATTGAAGTCTTTACCACTTAATATCGATAGAAAATCTGGATGTTTTAGAATTCTTCATTATATCTGACTATCCAGAAACCCCCATCCTGAACCAGTTCATGTATTTTCTCTAGGACCTCCCTCTCACATATGTCTCAAATGTATCTTTTCTCGATAGAGATTGTTGAGGCCTTACATCCATGTGCGAACCCTATTCAGATGATGGTTTGGTGTAAACTTGTTTAGGTATTTTTGTTGATATTCCATGATTTCAATGTGGTCACTTATAAGAATAAGGTCATGTTTTATGGTAAAATTATTTCTAAAAATATCTACTACATTAAAATTGAAAAACTATTCAATTCAGTTTAGTTTGATCTCACCACCACACACACTGTTATAGTGGGCAAACATAAGTCCACATCCAACGTGATCTTTTACAGAAGATTGAAATCATCTTCATTTAATATGAGTCCGACGTCACGTAGTGTCGATAAAATAATTATCCAAAGTGACTTCTCCTCCGGTGGCGTCACACCAGAGAGTGAGAAAGATAGTAGCGTCCGACGTCACTGAGGAAGAAAAACGATACGCAACGCAGTAAATATACTTATAAAGCGGAATTAAACAGCCTAGTAAACTGCCAATATTTTGCAGAATACTTTGTATGATACAAAACTATCTTTTGACGTCACTAGATTGGGGTAGCCAATCGGTTCTAAAATGTACCGATTAAAGATAGAATGGAGATCGCTTTGGAAATTATTGACTCGATTTTCATCGCAGATGGCAAATGGGGTGAAAGAACAATCTAAATCTAAAAAAAAATCTTTGTCATTGCAGACTAATATTTTTGTCAACATTTTAATACAAGTACTCGTCGAACATGGGTGGGATTGATTTGTAGGCTTTCACGGTTATTATTATGCATGATGTTTTAGAGTTATTGTGGCTCTAAGTGTAAACGTTTCGAGAATGTTATGTATCTCAAGTTCTGGGCTTGTTGCTTATCGACTGAGATTAAAGTGGTTCAATCTTCGGAAAAACCTGAAATATCATAGACAGGTTGGATTGTTTTGTACGTTTATAGTACTTATATTTAAGAAATGTCCTTTTTTTAGTAAACTGACGGAGGGTAAAAGAAAGCGTAGTGGGCAAAGCAAGAGATATATGGAACTACTGCATGACACGTTCAAAAACATAAATGCAAAGCACAACTGGGAGCAAGCAGAAGCAGAGAGAGTAACTGGACTTGCTAGTTATCAGGGACCCAATGAAGAAAGAAGACAAGCAAGATGCATGTAATAAACATCCGTGCCTTAAATGCAATTGGCTATACCTCTCACAAATTAACATACATAGTCATCTTCATAGTACCAACGACAAGTATCATAATTCCTTTTACTTTGGGCCTTTTATTATACCTGTAATGGGCATACAATAAAATGAAATGTGTTATTAAATAACGATATAAACGAGTTTTTCGTATTACTATTTTGGACAACATAAGTAAATTTTATACTTGAATGAATCAAGATAAGATATTTGTAACAGATGTACTTAATTTGATCAATTCGACTCATTCATAAAAACAACAAAACTACTTTTCTGTACCAAAGTTAGATTTTTTTGTTTGTTTTTATTCCTTTGACCTTTTTGATTATTTTTATCGGTTTTTGATGACCCTCGACCTTTCTTTTATAATTGTTTTCATTACAAAACATTATTAGAGACTGTTGTTTTTAAATGTAATTTTTTTAATAGATTAATTAGTACTGGTATGTACGTTAATTTCTTAATTTAGGACCAAAGGAAATTATTACATTAAGATATTTATTTTATGGAAGGGATCAAAATATTTAATACTGCAAAAACTGTTTTTCATTTTACACAATATGTTTTTTTTAGACTTTATGAAAATGTTATTTATGTTAGAAGCACACTTTTATTGTTAATTATTTACAAATGGCGAGTAAGTGCGAAATAGAAATCTTCCTACCAATTACACAATAGTGACGCAAATTAGTGCCTATTGCTATGGTGAAATGATAAGTTATTTAAAAATATATATATTTTACCTGGCAAGTTTATAACCATGTGGCAATCTCTTCCAACCACCCAGAAATATGTTTTAATGGGCCCTAAGTGAAAACCAGACGGATATCCAATTTTTTTTTAAATCTGGTTTCCAGCGCGGATTGAACTCGCAACCTCCGGATCGGCAGACAAGCGTCTTACCACCAGGCCACGGAGGTGGTCTGTTATTTTATGTTTATTTAGGTTAGTTTCAAAAACAAGGAAGAAAATGTAATTTTACCTTTATCATTAAAAAACAAACGAAATATGTTATATAAAAAAACCAGTAAGATATTGTATATTATTTGCAAATCTCACAAAAGACTGGAAACAGAGAAGGATGATGAAAAAGGACAAGAAAATAGGAGTTTCGGAGAAACACATTTCGTCAACAAAGAACATAATGTACAGAGAAACCATGAACATAATGACGACCTTCGTGGCCTAGTTAGTAAGACGCCTGTCTCCCAATCTGAAGGTTGCGGGTTCAAATTGCGCTGGAACCCAGATTAAAAAAAAAAAGATCCAGCCTTTCACTTAAGGCCACTTTAACATCTTTCTGATTTATTGGAAGAGATTGCCATTTGGCAATAAGCCCTACAGGTAGTATTGTATACGACGAAAATTTAATACAATGTTAATTTATTTTTCAATTGAATTACATTATTCGAATGGAATTCTTTATTAAATCCGATCGTTAATGTCAATAAGTGAGCCAATATTGCCCGTTTCTGCACTGTTTCTTCGTCTCCGGATTTACAACCACTGGATTTGGGATGGAACTCGCTGTTAGTTGAGATGCGTGTTCGTTATACTACCGTATTCCAAAAAATATTTGAAGGAATCTGGTAACTTTTGTTTGGGCAAAATCTAATTTCAAATCCAAAACATCTGAAGTATCTTACTATTTGAATAGCTACGAGTATAAAATAAAAAAAAAAGTAAGTTTGTTCTTATAAAATTGAAAAAGATTTTTTCTCGTATAAAATTGTCGACCTGTGCGGCTAAGCAGACACTTGTAAGACGCCTGTCTTCAAACTCGGAAGTTGCTGGTCAGCCCGTTGGTACCCAGATAACTTTAAAAGCGTTCCAGTCTGGTTTTTACTTGAGGCATGTTTAAAATCTTTCTAGTCGGTTGGATATGCCTGTCGGTTGGATAGTCTTTCTATATGCCAATTTATTATCAAAGTAGACTATATACAACGAAAGTGTATTTTAAAATATTTAAGAAGTGCTATTACCGTTGTATTGCACTATATTGTTTTACTCTTTCGTTGTATACAATACGACTTACAACCTGGGTTATAAATGAATAGGGTACCAGTCGGGTTTCTACTTGAGGCATGTTTAAAATCTTTTTAATAATCTGAAAGAGATTGCTTTATACCAATTAACTATCCAAGTAGAACTATGTACAACGAAACTGTTGTTTGGAAGAGATTGCCACATAGCAATAAACTCTCCAGACTGCTCTGTATACAACAATAGTGTAATACAGTCGACTATTCATGTGTTCGTCATTACATTAAAAACGCACTCTTTAAGCGTATAAAGTTATTTAAAATAGATATTAAAAAATATTGCAAAATATAAGAAACATAGAAACAACACGTGATGATTGGAGATTGAGAATCGTCATATTTTGGAATATTGTTTCCATTCGTCTTCTTAGGGACTTAATAAACAAAATTCTTCGGTTGTTCACGAAGTGTGACCAACTGGCAACGGAGAACAACAGCCAACGGAGGCAGCCAACCGAATTAGCGTTGTCACTGCAAGAGTGCGGAGAGGGGGAGGGGGAGTAATGGAATTAGTTGGGGAAATATGTAAATATGAAGCCTTCAACTTTGTGTGTGACTCGGCAATAAATACAACGTTGATGATCAAATTTATTTTGACTGCTTTAATAAACGTTTTATTTTTCGTCAATGGGTTTATTGCCATATGCCAAGGCCTTAATTAAAAAACCTCAATATAATATATTTAAAAAAAAAAACATAAATTGGGTATCAACATAAATCGAAGCCACAACAACCAGGTTGGGATACCGACGTTTTAACAAGCCCTCAACTTGCATTTATTTATTTTGTTATATTTTTAACCTGTCATTAACAGTGGGTTTGAATACCGAGTTAGAACATCCTTTTATTGTATTGTATAGTATGTATTTTACTTTCGTTGTATTCACTACAATCTGATGGGTTTATTGCCATGTAGCAATGTCTTCCAGCGAACTAAAAAAAATTCAAGAGGCCGTAAGTGGAAACCAGACAGAAAGTCTTTTTAAAAAGATTTGGGTTCCTACGGGGTTTGAACCCGTAACCTCGAGGTAAGAAGACAGGCGTCTTACCAATTAGACCACGGAAGTCGTCATTATGTTATTTGTTTCTCTATACAAAATGTTTTTGTTCATCACTACGGAGGTTGACATTTTATCTCTTTTCAAAATTTGAACCATTTGGTTAAGCCACGTTTTCATCGACCTACCTATTCCCCGCACACCTTGCACTTTTGACTTGTATACTCCCTTAGTTATTCTTTCATCATCTAAAACCACCTAAAAGCTTCTTTCTTCATCTTATATGGAACATTTAAGATATATGTTTAGATATTGTATATTCACAGGAAGAGATATGTTTAGAGAAGTAAAGAAGTTATTATTAGAGAAGTGAAGATGTTATTATAATTATTTGCACTATGTAAAGAAGAAATGATCATGGGGTTTTCCTTTCCTATACACATGCACGGTTTTTAACATATATTTTGATAAGATGAAAATATATCAGGTAGTGACCAATTCAAATTCTTAATTTGTTTGATAATACTCTTGTGGAGATGGTTCTTTTGTGGTACTGGAAGCGTTTAAGTACCGGAAACATCAGACTTGCATAAATAAAGATTAAGAGGAAAATTGTACTGTAATTTAGGTGTTCTATGTTACATCAGATCAACATATTACGAACGAGGGCTCGTGAAGGTTTTTTAGTGAGTGTATTACAACACTTTATCGGGCAGCACCTGGAAGCTATATAATTGAATTAAATAAATATTTTTTATGTGAATGTTGCTGGTATTTGATAACTTTTTTTGCGTTGTTTGAGAGCAGTTTGATGAAGGCGCACGTGTGCCACGTGCCATGTGTGCCACGTGCCATGTGTGCCACGTGCCACATGACACGTGCCACATGACATGTGCCACGTGACATGTGCCACGTGACATGTGCCACGGGATATGTGCCATGTGTGACTGTGCCACGTGACATGTACCACGACAAAATTTTATTTAACAATTTATTTCATGTACGAGTATATATGAGTACCATAAATTATACTAAAAAAATAAAACGAAAAAAAGTAGTCAAAATGGACTCGCACATATTAAGATGAATCTGGATTTGTTGCATATCATTTGTCGTGATCCCAGCACAACAAGTTTGGCCTGTAACTTGAAGACCTCTGTGGGCTAGTAGGTAAAAACTGATCTTCCATCTGAAAGTTCGATTTCCGATGGTATCTAAAAAAGAAGAATAAATGAAGAGTAAATTTGGTAAAAATAATCGTACATGCTAGACGTATGCAAGTGTTGTAGCCTGTCCACGTGCGGTAGTATTCCAACACGTCTGATAACGAATTATGAGTTACTTGTTAAAATTGGTTCTAATCTCGAAGATTCATTGAACGGGTCCGGAAGACAACGTTGTCCCCGGGTCACGCTCTTCAATATGACAGCAATCAAATGTGTTGAAGGATACGATATAAACAAATTAATGAAATATGAAAATATGTCAAAAAAATAAGTTAAATAAATGTTCAAAAATACAATGGCCATCATCCTTGTCATAATTTTTGAATTGATTTAATTTCAGTTGTAAAAGGAAGAGCGCTGAACTTCTAAGCAAAAAGGAGGTTTGTATACGCTGAGATTACTCTCATATTAAACTTATATGCATTAAAACTATGAAGTGGCTTTATGTTCCACAAATATTAACCCAAAAAACAAATGACAGGAAACTCTTTTTTCCCGAGGCCATTATAAGTGATATTTGCGTTTGGGTTGAAAGTGAAAATAACAGTTCTAAAGAACATTACATTAATTTGACTGGGAAAAATTATGACTTTTTGTTGTTTCTGTTACAGAGATTCTCAAGTGTTGAACAAGATTTTTTTTTATTGAAAATCTTCATTAATCAGATCGAATTAATTATTGGGTGTTAACATAAGTTGTGTCAGTTTTTTTTTTCAATTTAAAAATGAGCACCAAAAGTAAAACAAAATGGTAAATGTTATACGTCATTCGAAAGAAAATTTTCTGCTCTACAAGATATTGTATTTGCTTTTACGTTACATATATTATTTTATTTGATTACAAGCCTTCGAAATGGAATGTCAAGTAGACGAAAGTGAGCATTTTCGACACCTCCTTCTGTTCGCGTTCAATCGAGGGAATAAAGCTGCCAAAGCCGTTCGCGATATTTGCAAAGTGTGCGGTGAAGATGCTATGAATAAAAGGACAGCCGTCGATGGTTTTTGCGTTTCAAAGACGGTAATTTCGACCTGAAAGACATGGAGCGTTCCGGACGACCAGTGGACTTCGATGAGGACCGCTTAAACCATATTATTCATGAAGGTCCCCTTCAAACCACCGTAGAATTGGCTGAGCAGATGAATTATAGTCACATGACTGTATACCGCCATCTTAAATCAATGGGAAAAGTCCAGAAGTTCAGCGCATGGGTTCCACATGTTTTGAGTGAAAACCACAAAAATCAATTGTCGAACGTTCCAGCCAGGTCACGGGTTCAAATCCCACTGGGACTCAGATTTTTTAAAAAGGATTTAATCTGGTTTTCACTTAAGGCCTTTTTAACATCTATTTTCTAATCGGCTGGGAGAGATTGCCACATGGCAATATCCCGCAATGTTATGCAACGAAATTGTAATAAACCCGTTGTTATTGACTGCTGAAACATATTACAAAATAAATATATATAAGTTGGGTGTAAGAATAAAAAGGTGATGGCTATATTTCAACATAACCAAACTGATGATTCGTACATATTGAAGAGCGTGGCCGGGAGACAACAGTATCGTTAGCCCTTTTCATCGATTCTTTGTACTAAGAACCACTTGAGTAGCTAGTGAGCTAGCGGGTCGTCATCATACGTGTAACGTGAAGCCACTAAATTACTTGTTTTGTTTTCAGATGATCTCTTTTACTTTATTTTATTGGTACCATCGAGAATTGAACTCGAAACTTCCGAGTGGAAGTTATGCTTCTTACAAACTAGTACACGGAGGTCGTCACTGAGACCTAAGAATGAAATCATAATTTTCGTTTAATGGTGTGAAAAGTTATCCGGCTTACATAATCTGGATCTCAGAAGACAATAAACTAACTAAGATAAAATATACGTTTAAATTGGATTTCCTCATGGCCCGTCCAAGAATATGTCATTAGAATTTAAACCCTACTTGTCCCTCTGACCAACTATTGGGCTCCAAATGACTTGGGATTTTGATTACGACTACTTTGGCCGAGTTAAGGTCAGACAACAAAATGTAAGAGAAAATAAAAAGGCCGATGAGAATTTGTTAAGGCAATTTGCTTCGACTTTTGATTTAATTAAATAGGAAATAAGTTGGATAAAAAGATAAAACTCCTATTAAGAAACATCACATTTATGTATACGAACTAAAAACCCATATATGTTTTTTTATCTCACGCTATATGAAACTTGAAAATTAATTTTACTTTGTCAAAGGTTACGGTTTCAGCTGTGTGGAGTTTCATATGTTATATAACGTCTATTATTTTTTATTATTGCTTATTTCAACGGTCAAAACATTTTTGATACCAAAGATTAGTAAATTATTTTTATTTTTTCTTTTTCTTTTTTTAAAAGAATATATATGACCGAAGTCGTAGTTACTCTCAATACCTTCGAACACTAGACGGAAAAAGTGACTGTGTCGTTCAAGGGGAATAGCACAGCGCGGGGTTCGAACCGACGACCTTCCGCACAGAAGTCCAGCACGTTATCGCGCGGCCATGCACCTCATTATGTTAAAAACAAGAAATCAATTATAAGATATAAGCAGTGTTATAAAATAAAAATGTATATTTGAACCGGGCAGAATAAAAATTTGTTAAGATGATAGTCTACAAAACTATATTGGTGCTAATTGTAGTATGGGAGTGAAATGTGGATCTGAAAATAAACTAAGAGAAGTCGAATACATGCTGTAGAAATGCGTGCTTTGAGACGAATACATGGAGTGACAGTGTATGACAGAACACGGAATTAAGTGATTAGAGACAAATGTGAACTTAAGGCTGATGTGTTGAGTAATATGAAGAAGAGCACGCTGAGATGGTTTGGGCATGACGAATGAGTGGATGGCGAAAACTTACAAAATATATAATATAGTGCAAACGTGAGTAGAAAGTGGGGGAGAGGAAGACATAGAAAAGTAAAGATGGATTTAGTGAATTATATTCTGGCAGAAGGAAACGTTGTTTGACTGCGGAAGAGGCTAAATATCATATATGTTACGGATAGGATAGTCTGGCCGACACGATGGCGTGATGTTATGTATGCATATAGTGGACATAAATGGTTTAAGGCGTACCCAATACAGTAACAAAGTAAACTCATTTAAATAACTCAATTCATACCAAAAAGAACAACTTCTTCACTTAACTCTTGTTAGTAATCAAAGTCACGTGAAAGTCCATACAATGTCCATACAGATTATCTAATATATTTAGTCTTGTAAGAAAACAGTTGCACAAATAATTTGTTCTAACTAAGTTGTTGTGGAATAAAATAATTTGCAGGGTGGGCCAAGAATATTTAATAACAAATAACTGTGTTATTCAACAATTCTCATTAATCCCCGCGACATGTGTTTCTACCTTTTATCTAGAGAATCTCTTCAGGTGGAATAAAGGGCGCCGAAATAGTTGTAATTTAAATCAGATGAGATCTTCGAGATAGAAATACGAGATAGAAATACATGGAGATAAATGTAATTAGTGAAATGTCAAATTGATTTTGTTACACTGATACCTAATTATTTAAATTTAGAGACAGCGTTACCTCCATTCAACAAAGGCAACAATACTTCTGCAACTTTAATAATGGTTTTCTCACAATAATTACACTTACCCCGGTCTCAGCGGCACATGAAGAGAATTAAGAACAAGGATTCTTTGGTCTCAGATCGCGTTGGGCTATCATAAATGAGATATGCTAAGCCTCCAAGTCATCAAACCGTGGACGAGGTGAATAACAGAAAGACACATACATTGGTGATAATACTTCGTTTAATTTAATGCAATTTGTTAAAAAAAAAACTCCGCATTAAAGCCGAGAAAAAATACAACAAAACCAGAATAGGCAGACTAACAATTGGGCTCGCAAGAGAGATTGATTCCTGTTCGATATTCATTACACACAAAAGATGGATATGAGGTACAGAGAAGTCAACAATGGGAGGTTACAATATAATGAATTCACTCACCCCAAGATACCATGACTATCGATAAGGAACGGTAGCGTAGTGTCTATTCTCTCGGAACGGTGGAGGAACCTGAAGATTTCCCAAGAAAACAAAACCGGAACGATGCCTCTGAAGATGATGATACAGCAAGCATCCTTTGGAGCTTCCCTCTGAGCAGCTACGGAACTCTTCCCTGGCCTCTGGCCTGGGAGAGGATCTCAGACCCGCAGTTATTTAAAGAACCGCTTATCGTAGTTTCTCGAAACTTTACTCGCTTCACGCCTGATGGCGCCAATAATAATCCAAGATTATTCCTCTTGAAATACTATTCCGCAGATAAATTTCCGCGTCAAGTGTACACTGAAGTGTGGGAAGAACTTTCACAAAAAAAACTAATTATTAATTCGTATGCTCCCACCAGGAGATTATAACTCCGAACACAAGGTAACTGACCGATAACTTGAACGAATCAATTAATTATTAATTCGTATTTTCCCCGACTATGAACTGGTCATAAAAATGACTCAACTCGCTGTCGTGACGGTCACCCTCGTAATGAAGCGCGGCGCGGGCACGCGTACCGGACCATCCTTACCGCCCGTGATGCAGTATGTATTATCCAACCGTGTTTAGAAGCGAGTCGCTGATTGGCTCTTCTCTTGAACAGCCATAATCTCAACCAATTAGCTCATTGCATTTGATGACTCTTATAGTGACGCAATTACCCCTGAGAAAGGTGTAATTCTTTATACCGGCGCGTATTGGAATAGAGAATCTTCTAGAACCCGAGGATGATTGCATCATTCTTTGTCCTAATTACAACTGCGTCCCGCTCGGACTCGCTATTATGCGTCATTATTTATCCGTCAAAATCATAACAAAGAAAAGTACGGTTCAATTCCGTTCGTAAGGGAATTCCATTTCGCGCGTATTTTTCCTTTGGATAAATTCCAAACTTCTCACTCGCTTTTTATGAGAAAAATTAATATACTCCTAACACTCCATCTTATGTTATAAAAGAAAACAAAAAAAACAACAAAAAAAAATTATCATTCCTAGAGTATAGACACATCAGCTGTAGGCAATTATAAGGAGCAAGGGGTGTATGCCCCCCCCTACTGGATACGGTCTCGTGGCCGATTTACCGGTTGTCAGCATTTGCCTGCAGGACACCCCTAATTGGTGTAAGGGAACCTAGCCGCAAGGAAACCACGGAAACCTTACGATGACAACACACTACTGAATCTACTATAGCCCATAACCTTATACTAAGGAGCACGGAACAATCCTCCGGTAACTCCTTACAATAGTACAGAAGATTATCTTTCCAATACTGGTTTAACCACAGGGCAACCAGCACTGAAACAATTGCATAATACAGGGAGTACAATTCCTTAAACAATTTTAATAAACAAAACAAACAAAACAAAAAAAAAACAAAGACAATAGAATATAGACAAATTCACATAGGGCATGGTCACCGGATACTTCAAAGGTGATCAGATACAAAACAAAAAGAATTCCAAATAAAATTAAAATAACACAAAATATTATGGATGGTCACCCTGTATCACTAAAGGTAGGCCGTCCCTAATAACAAAGAGATAATGATTTTACATAAGCACGGCTTGTGATACCTCAAAGGGTAGGTCAGAAACAAAACAAAAAGGAATCCACATTAAAAAAAAATAAAAAAAACAAAATTATATTATACATGGTCACCCTGTATCACCAAAAGGTAGGCCGTCAATAATAACAAGGAGATAATGATTTTACATAAAGCACGGCTGGTGATACATCAAAGTACAGAGCAGAAACAACAAAAAGGAATCCACATTAAATCAAAAAATAAAAATAAAAAACAAAATTATATTATACATGGTCACCCTGTATCACCAAAAGGTAGGCCGTCAATAATACCAAGGAGATAATGATTTTACATAAAGCACGGCTGGTGATACATCAAAGTACAGAGCAGAAACAACAAAAAGGAATCCACATTAAATAAAAAAAAAAAAAAAAAAACAAAATTATATTATACATGGTCACCCTGTATCACAAAAGGTAGACCGTTAATAGATAATTAACCCACCCCTCCTCTCAGGGCATCATGCTGAGAAAAGGTTTACAACCAAATTAGTTAATCACCATTCATCCTCTCACTAAACACTGCAGCCTGTTTCGCGGCTGACCTTAAAGATAACACTGGACACTTACTTAATTATACACTTACAGGTTTTATACGGGTGACTCTACTCCTCCATTGCCAACCTCGACCCCTCACTGTGAACAGAGATCAATCATTACAAGCCCAAATCCAGCCCCCACGCCAAGGACTGCATTACACATTTCTACAATCCCTACTGCCCACCTACCTGGTATAATAAGTGGTAATTATTACGCAAGCCAATGTAATCAGATAAGGACCGAAAATTCTTTCGAGACGGAATTTTTAAAAAGACACCCTCTAAACTATTAGGAAATCTACCATAGCTAGAACGATGCAGAACCGGCTGTTCAACGACTGTCCTAACACAAGGCTCACACCTAACCTTCCCCCTGTAATTCTACTCCCTTCCTCATCTTTATCTGAAAAGAATAAACAATATTAAGGAAACATTCGCGGTTAGGCCCGATCTTAAGCAAGACACGTCCCCCGGACCCCAGACTGGAACCAAGAATCACGCGAGTCCGCCTCGACACTGTGGATAACCAGGATCTGAAGGTCAGAACACGCAGTTGCACCAATCGAACCCTTCCAAGCCAAAAGCGCGTGCCCACCAGAACATGCTGGAGCGGCAACTCTGCTAATGCGGGTTCATGACGCCCGTGGTGGAGATAATTCAATACATCGGTGATGCACCGAAAGGCCTTCACCAAAATATTAACCGGTCGAGAGGCTAGCCTCTCTCAACCCGAACTCCTAGAGGCAGTTCAGGGCTTCTGCATGCTACCTGGAGCACGAGAAGGAGGATGATTACAAAAAAAAATCAATAATACACACAAAATACTGGATGAGTACCGGCCATCCGTAAGCCTCTTGCTGGATGTATTAGGCCATCCGTAAGCCTTTTGCTGGATGTATTAGGCCATCCGTAAGCCTTTTGCTGGATGTATAAAGGCCGTCCGTAAGCCTTGTAAAGAATAATATTACACACAAAAATTAATATGAAACGAAATGCTGGATGAATGTAGGCCTTCCTTAAGCCTTTTGCTGGATGTATAAAGGCCGTCCGTAAGCCTTATAGGAAAATAATTTTAATCACAATTGTTAGGGAAGGAGGAAAAAAAAAGGAAATAAAAAGAAAATAAACCCAAAACAAAAACACATGATATTAGTACGCCATGCAGTAAACAGGAATAACCAGAAGCCCTACCTAAACAAATTTATTCCCCATGAGCGGGACAACAACTCTTCGATGAGGGGGTGGTTCATTGTTAACCACCCGAAAAGAAAACTCACAGTATGTAACGAATTACAGAAAGGAACAAAGACTACTTTCAACAGAGAAGGTGAGCCAACCTACAAGGCAACATATCTAAACTTGTCAATATGGTGCTATAACAAAACAGAACAGTAAATCCCAGGTTCTCATCCCGCGATGCCATTCCTTTCTATAAGGCAATAATCCCACGAACTGGTTACACCAGTATTAACCAACCGTTCCACCGATGCAGGCTACTACTAATCTCAAAAAAAAAATTATTAGGAGCAACACCAATTTCCTTAAATCCTCGGGTCCAACAGCCCAAGCCAATAACGCAGATAAGCAATCACCGAAATAATAACAATTTTCTAACTCCTTGAGAATCCTTGTAGCGAGGTGACTCCATCTCCACTTCCGTGATAACGAGCAACTAGCCTAACAAGGTTTTCCAACGTTTCAAGCTACTATTATCAATGGATGTCTGACTAGAGTAAGGTTCAACCTTAAGAACATTCAACACGGAAGGAGGCCAACCCCTCCCTTCATTTGTATACCTGTAGATTCTACAGATTCTTTACCATACGGACTATTATCCGAAGGTAGTTTACAAACATCAACCGTCTTCAATGGGTCTTGCACTAAAGCAATGTTCAACCTCATGAACACCCGATACTGAAGGAAGCCTACCCCTCCGTACACAAGAAATTTAGTACGCTCTACTCGAGGCTCTCAGCATTCCGTCACTCATGGTCCAGGCCCAGGCTCTGAGCGCCAGATACTCTTTAAAAATAATAACCACACTAATCACGGGGAAGAGTACCAAACCCGTACATAGAACATATGGACATGACTCCATACGAGATTGCCTCACGACTAGCTCACTGTTTAATCACCCTAGTGGAATTATGAACTCTCACTGGTGATGTTATTTATAAAAAAAAACTCTACTGCCATTCATCAAAGAATTCGACAGTGCATACTGTCAAGGTATGATTTAAACATTAACAAGAATATAACGAAAATTTAATTTAAGAACCTGTACTTTCCCGACCATGAATGACTCCCAATTAGGCACCGATGAGCCTATCACTACTCCATATACTATTAGCCTTCTTATACTCCACCGGGTCACTAAATAGTGGACACCGGACTGGATCTAACCTACGCGTGCGCATCCCTTCTCGTGCGACGACGGCTTACTGCCTACGGCATGCGACGGCGGATCGAGACCACGGATGTTTGGTATATCATTTGCAACGATGGGTCAAGACAACGTGAGACAACGTGATTCAACTACCTACACCATGCCAAACGATCTATAACCGTATACGAAACGGAACTGATTCTCGATGGCTACTACTCTCAATGGTAAAGGAAATTCAACTGCGAATAGAACGGAACCAAATACACGTTCCGCGTCTCACGGCCTGCCGGAACAATTGGTCAGGACAAACGTGAGATTACGAAAGCTACTACTAGCTACTGCGTCCACTGACGCATTCAAATCGAGCCAAGACCTAAACGGCAAATCTTGAATACTATCGTGCTGGAAGGGCCGCTTGTCCCCTGAACCCGTAGTCTCAACCTAACCCCTTACAAGAAAAAGATACTCTCCCGGTCGCTGTGTAATGCGACAAATCCGGTAACCCCGACGTACTTAATACATTAAGGAATACAATGTTAAAGAGGATTGAATCGCAATTGCAACGGAATTGAAAAAAGTATTCCGCGACTCGCGGACGGACGGTATCAAGTTGTCCGCACGACGCGAGACGACGAACTGCTGAATAGATTATTCCCTGGTAAGGAGATACTAGTATGACGGAAACGGAATTGATAATAATATAATACGTCTCCCGCGGCCTGACGGCATTTGTCAGGGCAACGCGAGAGGACGTACTTCACACCATTAAGGTATACAAAGTTAAAGAGGATTGAATCGCAACTGCAACGGAATTGAAAAAGTATGCCGCGCCTCGCGGACGGACGGTATCAATTTGTCCGCACGACGCAAGACGACGAACTGCTAAATAGAATATTCCTCGATAAGGAGATACTAGTATGACGGAAACGGAATTGATAATAATATAATACGTCTCCCGCGGCCTGACGGTATTTGTCAGGGCAACGCGAGAGGACGTACTTCACACCATTAAGGTATACAAAGTTAAAGAGGATTGAATCGCAACTGCAACGGAATTGAAAAAGTATTCCGCGCCTCGCGGACGGACGGTATCAATTTGTCCGCACGACGCGAGACGACGAACTGCACAAGAGAATAATCTGCGGTGAAGGTGGTTTTATCTTAACGGAAACAAAGCCGATCGCAATGGCAACGGAATTGAAGAGGTAATCTGCGCCTCGCGGTCTAATGGTATTAATTTGTCAGTACGACGCGAGACGACGAACTGCTGATCAGCTACTGCGTCCACTGACGCACTCAAATCGAGCCAAACCGAAAACGGCAAATCTTGAATACTACAACGTAGGTAGGGCCGCTCTTCCCCTGAACTCGTAATCTCAATCAAGTCTTTTACAAAAAAGGAAAACTCCCCCGGTCGCTGAGTAATGCGACAAATCCGGTAACTATGACGTACTTAATACGGGTTGGTGCTCACCCGGTCTTTTGGAAACTTAACATCTGGAAGTGGCCCAGACACATCGGGTAATATGCCCAACGGACGCGCTGGGCTGGCTCTAGCCCTATGAAGATCGTCAGCCGTCCGTACAGGTTTCTTTCGGGTACGCAGGTGGCCGAGGCAATTGCGCGCCAGATGATTTGGAAGATTGCACCGAAAACACCTGTGTTTAAACGAATCTCGAGTATTCGGGCAGCGAAAGACCGGCGGCAAACGAGCACCCGTTTTCGAGATGAAGGTAGCAGGACGAGGAGACCCTCCTTTATTCCTATTCATCAGCTCTAAGGCCGAGCACCGCCTTTCTAATTCCTTAATACGCGACAAAATTTTTCTTACGCAATCCCCACCGGTACAAGCTTCTAGTGGCCAAACAGAAGAATTGAAATTCCCTTGTGGAGACGAACGTGGAATACACGAACTCGCCACTCCATCCCCAGTATATGGAGATGAACTTGCCAACAGCACTGGTGCTAGGACTTCTGAGGCGGAAACCCCAGGATCCGTTGTCTCCAAAAACTCCGGAGCCCTCAAAAGATTCTGGTAAGGTCTGCACCTAACCGGTAAGGCCACCCTTTCCAATGAAGCTAAAACAAGACCTTTATTAAAGCCAACGGCCTGACGCCGCAGCTCATAAAACCCTCCACTAGGAATCAATCCCCGCTTCACCAGTTCCCCGATTAATCTTTCTTTAGTGGCAATCATTACACCACCTATTGGATCCATTGCGCTATCCATCCTCAACCCTATTCGTAACAGTAGGTATCAAGATCTATTCTCAACGAAATCTTACTTCACCTTGTTAAACAATGCTTTACCTACACTGTTCAACAGGAACAAGAATTTAACTAAAACGTAACTTTAATTCAACACCAACAACCCCCCCTTTGTTGAAATGTTCCGAAATTAAGAACTAACAATTATAACCAATATGTATTATTATCAAAATTTCCTAAATCACGCTTCCACCACACCGCTTGCTACGAATCTAGAACTTAAATATCAAAGTAATTCAATTCAATATTATTCACTCTCTTATATTACAAAGATTTGTTCCGAAAACAATTGAGTATAAGCACCAAGTGATTTTATCTAAATGTAGTAACACTATTCCCCTTTACCGCATCAACAGCGACGCAAACCGAACTACTGTAAGTTATACGCACTCTCCTCCTGCCTATCCCCGCGCAAGCTATAAGGCGAGATTGGTTTCAAACAAATGGCCTTAAAATTCCAAAAACACTGGAATACTTCACGAACGTAACCACTAATCACTTCTCTATCCACAATTAACTAGGCACTCCTTTATCTCTTCAGTCACTTATTTTGTTTGAATTAAACTATTGCTAAATGCGTATCTAATCACTTTACGCGGCAAACTATACTCCTGATTATCCGCAACCAACTACCACAGACGCTTCTCGAACCTGTCCCAAAATGGCGACCCACGCTTTTATTTTACGAATTTCGCGCTAAATATTCTGAAAAAAGAACAAATTATACTTTTATACACTTTATCACCCCGTCCACTTAGTCAAATATCATGGAAACCAGCATTTTTCTAAAATGGCCCCACGTACGGGCGACATTGTTACACTGATACCTAATTATTTAAATTTAGAGACAGCGTTACCTCCATTCAACAAAGGCAACAATACTTCTGCAACTTTAATAATGGTTTTCTCACAATAATTACACTTACCCCGGTCTCAGCGGCACATGAAGAGAATTAAGAACAAGGATTCTTTGGTCTCAGATCGCGTTGGGCTATCATAAATGAGATATGCTAAGCCTCCAAGTCATCAAACCGTGGACGAGGTGAATAACAGAAAGACACATACATTGGTGATAATACTTCGTTTAATTTAATGCAATTTGTTAAAAAAAAAACTCCGCATTAAAGCCGAGAAAAAATACAACAAAACCAGAATAGGCAGACTAACAATTGGGCTCGCAAGAGAGATTGATTCCTGTTCGATATTCATTACACACAAAAGATGGATATGAGGTACAGAGAAGTCAACAATGGGAGGTTACAATATAATGAATTCACTCACCCCAAGATACCATGACTATCGATAAGGAACGGTAGCGTAGTGTCTATTCTCTCGGAACGGTGGAGGAACCTGAAGATTTCCCAAGAAAACAAAACCGGAACGATGCCTCTGAAGATGATGATACAGCAAGCATCCTTTGGAGCTTCCCTCTGAGCAGCTACGGAACTCTTCCCTGGCCTCTGGCCTGGGAGAGGATCTCAGACCCGCAGTTATTTAAAGAACCGCTTATCGTAGTTTCTCGAAACTTTACTCGCTTCACGCCTGATGGCGCCAATAATAATCCAAGATTATTCCTCTTGAAATACTATTCCGCAGATAAATTTCCGCGTCAAGTGTACACTGAAGTGTGGGAAGAACTTTCACAAAAAAACTAATTATTAATTCGTATGCTCCCACCAGGAGATTATAACTCCGAACACAAGGTAACTGACCGATAACTTGAACGAATCAATTAATTATTAATTCGTATTTTCCCCGACTATGAACTGGTCATAAAAATGACTCAACTCGCTGTCGTGACGGTCACCCTCGTAATGAAGCGCGGCGCGGGCACGCGTACCGGACCATCCTTACCGCCCGTGATGCAGTATGTATTATCCAACCGTGTTTAGAAGCGAGTCGCTGATTGGCTCTTCTCTTGAACAGCCATAATCTCAACCAATTAGCTCATTGCATTTGATGACTCTTATAGTGACGCAATTACCCCTGAGAAAGGTGTAATTCTTTATACCGGCGCGTTTTGGAATAGAGAATCTTCTAGAACCCGAGGATGATTGCATCATTCTTTGTCCTAATTACAACTGCGTCCCGCTCGGACTCGCTATTATGCGTCATTATTTATCCGTCAAAATCATAACAAAGAAAAGTACGGTTCAATTCCGTTCGTAAGGGAATTCCATTTCGCGCGTATTTTTCCTTTGGATAAATTCCAAACTTCTCACTCGCTTTTTATGAGAAAAATTAATATACTCCTAACAATTTCTTATCATAAATTCGTTAATTTTAATGACTAGATGAAATTATCATTGGGTGTAATTCTTAGTTGTTTATTTTTAGGTAAAACCTAGTACTTTGTAAGAGAAAAATTCACCCTTTAAACTAAGATTAATTTTCTTAAAAAATAATTATTATCTCCACTATCAACGAAACACTTTGATTGTTAAATTCGTGTCATTTTTTAACTAACTAAAATGTGTTGCCAATGTAACACATCATATCAAAATAAGAACAACTTTATTCAAGAATTATTCAAATGTTAAAAAATGTTGGATAACAATTAGTTTATTAGTAATTTATAATAATATTTAGTTTTCCGTTTAATTTATGTCATAAATTTGATTTAATTAAATCTCATCGTTATTGGAAAAAAAGAAGCCGTTTATCATGATCACTGTCCTCAATAAACTGAAGAAAATGTTGTCTCCTGATCCCGCTGTTCTTTAAGACCGTATCGCATATTCGAAGAATAATAAATATAATAAAAGTACAATTTGTAAAATGCTGTTTAGAGAGCAAACTCAGGATTCGAACCCACTTATAAATTTTGGTAAGACTTCCCAAAATGGATTGTCTTTAAGTACTTTCTAAAGCTGCGCGCGCCATCCATATATCTAGCACTAGGAGGCAGACCATTCTACGCTACGAGGACACCAACGACAATAGCTTTATCATGATACCCTACCAATTAGATTGATTTGGAACAATTAATTTATTAGATGAAGATGGAATTGACCTTAAAGGCCTACTTCTCTGTGAAGGAACATCCTTCAGACACAGATTCGAAAGGTACAATGGAGACATCCCATTAAGGGACTTGAATATAATGAGACAAATCCGGAAATCAATCTGTTCGCGACACTAAAGCCAGTGTAAACTTTTAGAAATGGACCGATATGGCAATATTTATGACTACCATATGTATATCAGCCTAGCATCTGCATTGAAAACATACTGGAGTCTAGAAATTCGTGAATCAATCAAGCCAGAATAAATAGACACAATAATCAAGATGCGACACAAAAATTAATGAATTAAAGTTTTTATTACTCTTGTTAGAAGACATCAACACATAAATTTAATTTTCTCAGACTATAGAAACCTGGAGAAATCACATTAACCAATTTCCCAATCAATGGAAAGCCGATACTCAAGATCGGCACCAAGGAATTGGATGCTATCTTTTGGAAATATACTAACTTCGATAAGTTGAAGAGCACGATACGAATCAATCAATATATCCACCCATTTTTTCAGATATACAAAGTACTTCAAATATAGTACCACATATGGAAAAATAAGTAAATAGCAACATAAAGTAAAGTTATGATCTATAAAACATGTGTTTAACCTGTAATAACAGATACTATTGAAACTAGTATTGATGTCACACGAACGAAGGTATTCCTCACAACATCCAAAATTAAGGTCTTGCGATGTATAACTGGTAAAATACTCTGATGTAGAATAAGAAATACTGAAATAATAAAAATGTTTTAAACTGAAAACATCGTAAAATGGGAAAACAAAGAATATGTCATTGGTAAAATCACGTTCAAAGAATGGGTAAGACCATGACTCCTTGTATATATAATATTTCATGACTTCCCAAAAAAGGCGATCACCAGGCAGATCTTCAAATAGATAAAGACATAGCTGGCAGTCGACTTCCCAGAAATACTATAGAAAAAATAGATCATAAATATATTGCAAGAAGTGTCGAGAATTTCCATAAAGTCATACTGTAGCTCCTTCATTCCTAATCTATCCTTGTCACATACCTTCCCCGCTGTTTCTAAAATATAGTCAAAGATGACGATTAGATTTATCTTTGTCGAACCTATTAATTTTCCTTGAAGAAATTCTCTTTTGTGACCTGTTCCATTGTTCTTCGTATCAATTGAAATTTAAGGGATATTTTTGAATGAGCCTCTAATTTGGAAGCCGCATGTTATTGTCGGCATAATCAATTGTTTTAAGATGTTAAAAAGGAAGAATGGAAACTTTCACATTCCTAAAAAGTAACAAGAGTACTCAAATTTATAGCTCTGACGACTTAGATTCAATTTCATTGAAACTTACGTAAATGTCAGTTTATTTATTTTAAATTTGTTGGGCCGCGGCGCCGGGACAATTCAATGGCGTTTCGGTAAAGAGGAACAAGTCATCAATTACTTATTTTTCAGTTTGAAGTTTCGCAACACTTGTATTCCTGAAATACAGACCTCAGGTCAATTTTAAAGGTAAACTTTGAATACTTAAATTATTTAAGTATTCAAAGTTTACCTTTAAAATTTACCTAAGGTCTGTATTTCAGGAATACAAGTGCTGCAAAACTTCAAACTGACAAATAACATAAGTAATTGATGACTTGTACCTTTTTATCAAAACGCCATTGAATTATACTAATATATCCATGATATTTCGATAGATTGAGTAAGTCTGCCCAGCGTTTGAGTGTTTTAATTAAATTGTGTTAACATAATTTTTGCTGAGAGCTGTCAAATCTTATAAAGCAGATGTAGTTTGGACTTGTTGCATTATTTATGTATGTTTGTATGTGAATTTTGGCTGTGTAAATAAATTGTCTCAGAAAAGGCTACGAGCCAAGTGAGACAGCTGGCATACATAGTGTATCTTGCATGGAGTAAAACTATGTTAATATTTGAATGAATAAATGTACAATATTACACTTTCATTTTATACAGTAAAACCTAGAGTAATTATTATCATGTGGCAATATCTTCCCGCCAACCAGAAATACGTTGAAGATGAATTAATTGAAAACCAGACTGAAAATCCTTTTAAAATAAATTGAGATTTGACAGCAATTAAACCTGTAACTTCCGGACTGGAAGACAGACTTTTAATCAACAAGGCAATAATTTGGCTCAAGGTGAATTTGCGATTGTGAGTCATTAGGACAGAGGTTTGAAACCTTTTCAGGCTTACGGACCATATCCGACTTTTAATTTTGATGTTTTAGATAGGGAGTGTAAAAAACTTTTCTTTTTCATTTTGAGGAGTTCAATTCTAAATAAAACAAAATATTCAAAATATGAAAAAAAAATCATACAATCTAAAAAATAAACATAATCAAGATAAAACAAAATATAGTTACTTAATACGTTAATAAAAAAATATATACAAAATCAAGTAAAAATAAAATATAGTTCATTTCTTACTCTCGTTTTGATAAGTGTCACTTTTGCATGTGTAATTTTTCTGAATCACCTTGAAACCTGAGCAACAATTTTGAATTGAATCATGCTGACATCTCTCAGTCAATTGAGAAGAAAATTTATTACTAAAGTTCATGATGGAAAATGCTTATTCGTAAATTATGTGCTATGAAATGCGACTTTTTTATCGCTCCTCTACCCATGTTGCTTGTAGGACCGCATTAAATTTGCTTAAAGTGCGATCGTACACTCGTAAGAAATTCATACTTTGATAAAAAGGAGGAGTCCTTCATCTGTTGGTGCCACGTTGGACTGAGAAAAGGATAACGGTGGCACCAACAGAAGGTAAGAGGTATTAAATATGAAGATAAACATAGAAAACCATATACGATTTAGGGAGTAATACATTTTTTTTAGAAATCGAAGAAAATTTTTAAACTATCCTTGGTCACCCACAAGGTCAAAATAGTCAATCGGGCTAGATTTAGTCTGATGAGTTGCATGGAGCTAATCCCTATTTTGTGAGATTGTCTTTTCCTCACAGTCCTACAAAATTGGATCTGCGGATTAATATGGATGCCCACGTAAATTGCAACATGGCAAAGGAACTATATATCATAAATGAAAAAAATATGTCGTCTCCCGTAGCAGGCGTGAGGGAATGGGAGATTCGGTAATATAACAACCCAAGGAAATAATTTATAAGTGCGTGTTCCTTTGAGGATGACATCTAATGTGACAATTGTGGAGGACATTTTAGAAACGGTTGTTCCTTAATGGAGAGATGATGAGGATGATTGTTGGTTTAATAAAACTCGTTTGAAATCGGAATATGGAAAGAGAGAAAGTTTATTGAGAGCGTATGTATTTATAATGTATAGAACGGCGCCGAAAATGTCACCGTCTCCCTTCGCCGGACACACTGGTTATTGTCACGTGTTCCATATATATTTCATACTACGGTCTGTAGGAGAGGCAGGAGATATGTCGGCGTCTCACTCTCGTTGTTCGCTACTAGTGAGTTCAATGACCGCGCGGCGACCTTCGCCCAGCGCCGTCTCGCATTCCTTGCAGAGCGAGTTCAATGACCGAGCGACCAAAGATCGCCCCAGTGGGTTCAGTGACCGCACGCACGGTCGCTACAACATCAAATCCTTTGAGGATGACATCAAAAGTTGAAACAGACACCAAATACTACTAACATTTTCTTATTGTTACTAAAAACCATTTCGTCTACTGAAATACAAGCTATATAAATATATATGTGTACACGTATTTATTAATTAATTACGCAAACAAAATAAAATTTCCAAATATTCAAGTGATTTAGCATATGTACACGTATATATTGGTGTCGTTAATTATTTATAGACTGCAAAAAATGCACGTGTGGGCCGCATACCACCCGTAGGTAGCCAGTTACTGATCCCTGCATACAAGTATATTTGATTGAAATTGCTTCTAGGATCTTTCACCATTTTTTATTATTTATGTATTTAATAAAAAAAAGCTGCCAATTGATGATTTAGATATAAGACTTCTATATTCCGTATGGTAGTCGACATATCTCAATTGGTTATTCGGACATGTTGAAGAGCGTGGCCGGCAGATAATACTGTCTTCGGCTTTAGTAATTTAGCCATCGGGCTAAGCACCACTGGAGTAGACATGAAACTCACGGTTCGTCAATGCACGTGTTGGAAATACTACTGCATGTAAAAGTACAACACACACATACACGCAATCGACACACGCAAGCATTGTTACACGACGAATTCGTTTATCAGTCTGTCATCGAGAATCAAACCCAAAACTTCAGGGTAGAAGTCAAGTGTTTTACCAACGAAGACACAGAGGTCTTTTTGTTTGGTTTCTTTATTTGATGTATTTTAAAAGCCAGGATACCAATTACTGTGTGAGAGATAAAACAGGAGTTTGAATCAAACGTACTTTATATATAAAGCGTACATAGTAATGAAATAAATCAAAACAAACAATAAAATGTTTCAAATGCTACCAATGACTAGGAAATATGTGAGAAGAAAGGAAAAAGAAATTAATGGGATGGGAAATAAGGAAAAATTCGCTACGTCATTCAAGAGGGATATACAGATTTTTAAGTCTTTTGTCTGTGGGTGGCAGTTTTTTCAAGTTGATCACTTCTAAAACACAAAAGTCTACCTCCACACCACGGATTCACCTTAATGTTTGCTTTCTTTCCTGATTCCAATTTGATCGCTCAGCACAATTTCATTACAATTAAGCGGAGAAATATTAAATAATTTGGTATTTATTTTTCTTTATTTATTTAACACTTTTATTGCAAATACAAATTTATTTAACACTTTTATCGCAAATACAATCTGGCGGGCTTATTGCTAGGTGTCAGTCTCTTCCAATCAATCATACAAAAGTAAATGAAGCAAGTAATAAGATCGCAAAAATATTCAAATGATGATTCATTTTTATGAATATATACATACTATAATGAAAGAAAGTGTGAGATATCATTAATCGAAGGAAAAGGAAGCGATGTTGGAGAGGAAAGAAAAAAAATTGGAATTAAACACGTTATATTCCTGACAAGAAATTATGAGTTATTTCAGTCTCTTCTTAAAGTATGCCAAGGATGGAGCGAGTTTAACATTTGTTTGTAACTGGTTCCAGAGTCTCACTGCATGGACAGTAAAGAACAACGTAAAAAAATAAGAACGGTGAACCGGAAAGACCAATAAACAATCTCTGTTTGAACGTAGCGCTAGTCCATGATTGGAAAGACGCTGAAAATTTTCGGCGAGCAAGATGGGCGGCGGGACAGTTAAACATTTATATTGTAGAACTTTATTTTATTACGTAATGATTTGACATTTTAAATGTGAAAAAATCTTCACAATAACTTAAAGTAACATACCTGTTTCGCTTTACAAAATCATAATGGTTCTGTAAAGCGAAACAGATCTGTCACTATGATTAAAGTTATTTTAGATTATGTCCAAATTTAAGTGTCAAATCATTTTGTAATAAAGTGGTCATACATTTATACGATTTCGATTCTATTGTAATTTCCAAACAGATCTTTATTATAGGTCGCGAGAATATCTGATATTTTTCAGGAAACACGTTAAAAACAAATAACTAGTTGATACAATTATAAACCCAATAAATATGCATGAAAATCGTAAAAAATATGTACACACTTACATATATTTGTTTAAATCATGTGCCAAGCATGTCAACCATTCAGCGTGTAATTAATAATTTTGAAAATTTGCATACACTGGAAGATAAAGCAAAGTCTGGGCGACAACATAGCCAACATATGCCAGAAATGTTGGTGAACGTCCGTGCACCTCTCATCGACGCCGTGCACAAGAATTGGGAATGTCTCCATCATGTTTGTTAAAAATTATCAAAAAAGATTTGAATTTTTATCCGTATAAAATTCAATTGATACAAGAGATACAGGAAAATGATCATAAACGGCGGCGAGATTGGAGTGTTCGGGTTTTACAGGTGGTATAGACGACCACCATTTTTGGCAAAAAATCCTCATGAGTGACGAGGCACATTTCGACTTGGCTGGCTTTGTTAATAAACATAATAGCCGCTATTGGGGCACTGAAAATCCTCAATTGATACACCAACGACCATTACGCCCTCGTTGAGTGACTGTATGGTGCGCCATTAGGGCCGGTGGCATCATTGGGCCATATTTCTTTGAGGATGCTAGAGGCAATGCTGTAACAGTTAATGGTTATCGCTATCGTGACATGTTGGTAAAACTTTCTTGTGCCCGAATTGGATCAATTGGGCCTACATCATATGTGGTTCCAACAGGACGGTGCCACATCACACACAGCTCGTGCTACAAGCTGAAATAACACCAGTCTGCGATGATGTTATGAAAAATACGCTTGAAAGAGCTCGCGTTTGCACCACGGCCAGAGGTGGACACTTGACCTACATTATATTCCATACATAATGGTAAACACCATATAATCAATCAATTAAATATAAATTGTAAGATTGTGTTTCATTTAAAAGTTATTCAAAAAAAATATCGGGTTGGAACATGAAACGCTCCCATATACAACTTCAGATGCGATCATTTTAGAAGGAAGCAAATAAGAAATTAGAGAAATAAACTAGAAGACACCAGTCACCACCTGACTGGTTTATTGTTCATCTTCTTTCATATTCTTTTTTATATATATTAAAGGATGTTAATGGGAAACACCATTGTTTTTTGTACTATCGAAAATTTTATATAAAATCTTAGTGTAGAAGTCAGACGTCTTACCAACTGAGTCATGGAGATTGACGAGCTTTATAACATACCATGTGGTGATCTCTTTTAACTAACCACAAATGTGTTTAAGACATTGTTAGCAAAACCAAACGGAAACCCTTTTTATTAAAAAAAAATTCAGTGTCAAACGGGAATCGAGCCCATAACCCAAGTTGGATGATAGGCATCTTACCATCTTTTCTACAGATGTCTTTTTTTAAATCATAAATGAACCTTATCACTTAAATATGATGAGATATTTCAAAATTAAGGGGTGGAATTAGAAATAAATACATTTTAGTCAAGTAAGGATTCGAATTCCGCCGATTAAGCGAATCTATGGTTTTTACAGTAGATAAGCTTATTCATGAAATACGGTTAAGTCTGTTTTATCTTGAACCAGCATTACTCGTATGTATATATTGTTACCTATGAGCTTTATATGAAAACGTTATTTCAGTGGCTTTCAATTCGAGTTATGCAAGTTATTTATTTTAATGCCATTTTATATTCTAAAGTAATGGTGATAGAAATGTGTGAAAGGAAAAGTAAATGTGAGGAATTCTGCTATTTTGGTATTATTTTCTCAGAGAAGGACGAGATAAGAGGGATATTGAACAATATTTAGCAACACAAAATAAAGTCAATACGGCACTATAACATATATTTTTAAACCGGCTTTGAAAATGATACATGGAGTGACAATGTATAACAGAATACGGAATGAAGGGATTGGGGATGAATGTGAACTTAAGGCTAATGTGTTGAATAAGATGAAGAAGTGCATGTAAGATAATTTGGGCATGTGAAACGAAAGAAAGAAGAAATACTAAAAAAACAGATATACTCGAATATGGCAAATGTGAATGGGAAAGCGTGCGAGAGGAAGACCAAGGAAAGTATAGTTGATCAAGTGAATGATACTCTGAAAAAAGAAAACGAAGAAAGTTAGAGAAATCGTAAAAGTTATACGAGAAGGTTTATGGATGTAGAAGAGGCTAAAGGTTTATGTCGATGGAAGAAATGACGCTCTGTCCTCTCTGCCTACCCCAACTGGGAGTTCGTGTGATGGTATACATACGAGTATATATTTTTTTTATAGATGCCTTTTATTCATAAGATTAAATAGATAAATACAATGTAATAAAAGTGTTGAAGCTTCAATTATAAAACATTCTACTCAAAGGTATGTCAAAAAAATAGTCTCTCCTACATGATAGACTATGATTATCGGTTACTCTGTGGATGAAGACACATACAGTGTTCAAGCTGTTGAATTTTAAGGACGACGGTAGAAATACGCCCATAGGATCATCTGAACGAATACAGTACAACCTAAAGGACTTATTCCTATGTGGCAATTACCTCTTCCAATCAATCAGACTGAAATACTTCTTTTGATTTGGGTTCCAGCGGGAATTGAACCCAAAAACTCCAGGCTGAGAGACAGGCGTCTTACCAACTAGGTCAGGGAGGAATGTTCTTATTATATAATGAATAAGAAAAGAGTAAAAAATAAAAATAATTTGATCGGACATAGGATAAGAAATTGTTAGAGATGGGTGTTATGACTAGAATTAAGAAGGGATTTTAATATGATAAGACACATTAAGATAATTAATTGAGAAAGTAAACCGAGAAAAAAGTGGAAGGAAATAAATAGTCAAACTGATGGAAAAGTAAAATGTATGAAAAATAGGAGGCATATAGTATGTGGCGAGGTGTATGAATATAGACGAGAGTTGTATACATGGATAGAAAGGCGTAGAGATCTCTCCTCTCTACTTACCCCAAAAAGGGACATGGTTTGTATTTATATAGGTTTCCAATGTTTTCGTGAAATTATAAGTTGTTAAGTTTTTTGTAAAAATGCTATTTATCATATATACTAACATTTATTCTAAGTTAACATTCATTGGTTTTAAAAGAAAAAATGTGTCCACGCCCTTTGCAGATCGTGATTTGAAAGTAAGCGATGAGAAAAACAATCTTATCTTATTTTCAAAAGTTAATTTATCTGTAATTAAAATCTTGGTTTTATTTTCAATATAAAATTTTTTGGGTTAGCGTTTTATGACTCGTAAAAACTTGAAGCATTGTTTTTCAGAAAGGTTTTATCAAATTGTTTTACTATTTGTATAAGCTGTTCTGTGTTTTGTAAGATTTTATTATTGTATTTTACTCAGCATTTCAATAATAATAATGTTTTAATGAATTATGACAGTTCATTAGCAAAAAAAATCATTAAATTTGAAAGTTCATCAGTTTAAGTTGATCTAACTAGGTAAGCATTTAAGCTATGCAAACGGGCGCCCCTGATTCAATTACTAGTGGTTTTTTGACTGGTTTACTCTTTAACCGTTTTACATCTCAATTTATTTATTTTTGTTGCTTATAGGTATGCTGCTTACCAAAGATTCTTATAACACTGTCAAGTGATGCAAAAATAGTGTTACGTAAAAAAACTGATTAAACCTGCCGATCGTCTGGAATTTCAACATCCTTCCCATCAAAACTTTATGTTTAATATGTCAAGACTATGTGTTTGCTGAAGTTCAACAGTTTACATACAATAAAGTAATACACGAACATGCATTTTTCATCAGCAGTATGACTGACAATCATATTCGATCACAAAAGATCAGATATTAGAAGAAATAAGGTAAAGTTTCTTTTACATATTTGACACTTCATTGAACGAAGGTACAATCGAAGGGTTTATTGCACTACGGTAATGTCATCCAATTAAAGAAAATCAGACAAAAGTTCACATATATTGGGCTAATTGCTGGTTGAGAAGTAACACAGTCTTTTGATTACACGTAACAGAAACAAAATATAAAAAAATACAAGTTAAAAGTGAAGAAGAAGGAAACGAAAAGAGGAGATACATTTTTTTAACATTACCAACGACTTAAAGAGGGGAAGATAGGGAAACACACGCTTTGTCATTGAAGAGAATCAACGTTGTTCAAAATGGAATTCTTTCAGAGTTCATACATTTCGTTCTGCATATTGTGCATGGTGCATACAACAACATACGTGGCCAGTCCAACATCTTTAAGAGCTCTATGTTTTTGCGTTCCTTTTGTTTCATAGTCCATAAGGAAAGACATATCGAAAGGCACGCACAGAAAATATTCGGCACCATAAAGAAGATTAGGATTAACATAGTTAATAATCAGCCTAAAAGGACAATTTATATAGCGCTGTTTAGATAGCGGACTTAAACTCGGGATTAAATCCCATTACAAGGCGCATCCATATTTAACAATTTTAATGAGTTCAAAATGTCTAATATTGATTATAGAACTGATAAACACGTAGAACTGAGACATATTGACAAATAGTATCAAAATAATTATAATAATAATTTATATAGCGCCTTTTAGATAATTTTAACTCTCCTCAAGGGCGCTTCAACACGATATTAGAGGCCCCTATTATTGACAGATGATTTTTTTACAGAATAAATACGTACAAGTATTACTTAAGTGTAAGGATAGGAAGGTGGTCACTACGGCCATGAGATAAGGATTTTCTCTGCATCTGTATATGTTTAGAAAAGTACATATATAAATATGTATGACTTATAAAGAGGAGACGAACACAAATACACGTTTGTAAATTTTCCGATATGTGATAGTAGCACATTCGGCTTTAGATGTAATGTAATATTATACAATATGTGAGAAGTATTCGAGTTTAATTTATTTGTTAAGTGGCCCATATACGAGTTTTATCATGGTTTTATAACTCTTCTCATAAAGGGCTGTCTTTAAGTACTTCTTAAAGCTGCACACACCACCCACATCTCAAACACTTAGAGGCAGACCATTTCATGTCACAGGATCACCAACGGCAAAAGCCTTGAAATAATACCGTTTGGATTGATTCTGAAGAGTCAAATTATTTGATAAAGACGAAGTCGACCTCAAAGTTAGTTTTACTCTTTAAAAAAAATCTTTCATACACAACTTCGGAATATACAATGGATACATCGCATTGAGGGACTTTAATACAAAAATACTATTTTGAAATCAATCAAAAAGACACTTGAGCCAATATATGACTACTAAAAATCTTACAATTTTTTTGCTAGCCTTAGTGATGTTCTTGTCTCTTCAAATGTGTTTCAACTTAACTATAGTAAAAGTGTGACTCTTACTACTTTTTTCTTCTTCTCAAAATTACTGGGTGAATAGGTTTTTTTTTGGTTTCCATCATTCATCAACATTAGAAACGAGTCAAGTTCTAATCGTATGCGATCTATCTCTCCAACTCGAAGATTTTTAATGATACGGAAATAATTCAATGTTTTTTTTCCATTGACACCAAACCGAAGAAAATATACAATAACCAAGACTTAGATATAATGGGAACATGAATTTGAAGATAAATGAAGAAAACCGGGGAAAATAAATTGCCTTAGGAGAAACCTAATTGCTTGCGAAATGAAGAAAAAAATGTAGCTTTTAGCTCATTTTTTAGGAAGTTTTTAAAAAGCGACTGAAAAACTTTTAATGTCTAGTCAGTAATGTAACGTGTTTCATTCCTGATTTTTCTTTCTCCTTAACCACTCCTTGATTTTCTTTGATTGATGATATCTCACTTTTACTTTTATTATATCATCACCATCATCATTGTCAACCAGGGTCGATCCACTGCTGGATGAAGGTCTCCCCAAGTTGACTCCAAATAGTTCGGTTTTTTGCTCGTTGATGCCATGTGATGCTGCCATGCTTCCTGATTTCATCTATCCAGCGTACCTTCGCTCTTCTTCTGGGCCTCTTTATGCCTCTTGGGTACCATTGGATTATTTCGGATGTCCATCGGGAGTCTGACATTCTGGCTACGTGTCCGGCTCATTGCCACTTCATTTTTTTGCACACCTTTATAACGTCTTCTACCTTTGTTATATTGCGAATCCGGGTGTTCCGTTCATAGTCTCTTTTAGTATATCCCAACATGCATTTCTCCATGCCCCTTTGTGCGGTCTGGAGCTTTTGTGTGTTCATTACTGTGAGTGTCCATGTCTCGCAGCCATACGTAAGTACTGGAACTTCGCTTCAAGGATAGGTAGTTTTACTATATATATGTTCGTAAATTCTTTAAAGATGAATAATAATTTGAATTTTTTTTGCGACCATGTAAATACCATTATTTACTTTTGTTTGGTTGGTTGGAAGATGTTGTCACCTGGCAATAAACCCTCCAATTTCCCACTGATTGTTTTTACAATGAAGTGTTTAATACATAAATAAATGGTCTAAGAGTAAAACCAGTCCGGACGTGAATTTGTCAGGAATTGAATCCGGGACACTCGCTTTCTTAGAGTGAATGCTAATTGAGTTTAACCTGTGAATGTAATTTTTATAAAATACATTATTCTCGTATATACTATTAGGTGTACAAATAAGTTTCCGCCGTTTTTTATAAAAAAATGGGCATTTATTGTGAAAGAACGGAACCTCATGTTTTATTCGAAGTAGTACCCATCGCTTGCCACTACTTTTCCCCATCTTTCTGTCAGCATACGAATACCGCGTCAGTCATCATCATCATCTTTTGAGGCTATCCACGAATCGACTCAATTTTTGGTATCTTCATATGATGTGAAGTGCTGCTCAGACAGGCCATGCGTCATCGATCAAAACAAGTGGTAAGCAGAAGGAGCAATGTCTGGTGAATACAGCGGGTGGGGTAAAACTTCTCAATTGAGTGTTTCCAAATAGGTTTTGACCGGTGCCGCAACATGTGGACTAGCATTATCATGCAGGAGAATAATTTTGTCGTGTCTGGCGTAGTAGTGGGCGCGCTTTTCCTCGAGTGCTCGACTCAATCTCATCAATTATGTTCGGTAGACAGCCCCAGCAATGGTTTCATTCGGTTTGAGCAACTCATAATACACGACACCAAGCTGATCCCACCAAATACACAACAAGAGTTTTTTTCCATGAATATTTGGCTTAGCCGTAGATGTTGAAGCATGACCAGGGGATCCCCATGATTTCTTCCTTTTTGGATTATCATAATGGATGCATTTTTCATCACCAGTGACTATATGGTGCAGAAAACCCTTTCGTTTATGCCTGGCAAGCAGCATTTCACATGTGGAAAATTGGCATTCAAAGTTTCTCCGTGTCAGTTCATATGAATCCCAATTTCTTTGTTTTTGAATCATTCCCAATGATTTCAACCCATGTGAAATTGCTTGTTGAGTCACTCCTAATGTAAGTGCAAGTTCTTCTTGCGTTTGGCACGAATCTTGATCCAATAATACTTCCAATTCCGCGTCTTCGTACACTTTCGGCCTTCCGCTACGTTCTTTGTCTTCGATGTCAAATTCACCGTTCTTAAACTTTTGAAACCACTCACGACAACTTCTCTCACTTAAGGCAGCCTCACCATATGCTTCTACAAGCAATCGATGCGCCTCAGCTGCAGATTTCTTCAAATTGAAGAAGTAAATCAAAAGTTCCCGCAAATGACGCTTATTCGGCTCAAAACTTGACATTTTCGAACACAAAAAAAAAAGTTATACTGATAAAAAATCACTAATATTTCAAGGTCATGTTGTTGACAGATGTCCAACCTTACGATAATGACATTTTACATCTGACAATTTTAACCATAACTTACTGGTGGCGCCAACTTTTGTCAAACGGCGGTGACTTATTTGTACACCCAATATATTATATTTACAAATGTTCAAAGTATCTTGACAACTACTAAAATTAGCTAAATTTACAGAGACATACTCGTCTAATTTGGGGTATACCCCAAAACCAATAATTGTAGATGGAAAGCCGCTGGAACTTGTCCAGGAATACGTGTTTTATATTTGGGGCAACTTATTTCCTTTGTAGGTTGCATATGGGAGGAAATAGCACGAAGGACAAAACTAACATGGAACTCATTTGGACGTTTGCACAACATCTTTTAAAGTAATCTCCTAATACTTTTGAAGCGAAAGGTCTAAAACCAGTGTATTCTCCCAGTACTTACGTTATGGCTGTGAGACATGGACGCTCACAGTAAATAACTCCAGACCGCACAAAGGAGCATGGAGAGATGCATGTTGGGATATACTAAAAGATACCGTAAACGAAACACCTGGAGGCGCGACATAACAAAGGTAGAAGACATAATAAAGGTGAACTTAACTGACAATGGGCAGGACACGTAGCCAAAATGTCAGATTCCCGATGGACGTCCGAAATAATCCAATGGTCCTAAGAGGCATAAAAAGGCCCAGGAGAAGACCAAAAGTACGCTGGATATATGAAATCAGGAAGCATGGCAGTATCACATGTCACCAACGAGCAAAAAAACCGAAATATTTAGAGTCAACTTGGGGAGATATTCATCCAGCAGTGGATCGACCCTGGTTGACAATGATGATGACTCGTATATGTTTTAATAAACTTTTAAGTGTGATTTTAAAGTTATCACAGAGCGAACAAATACCGTGAGACATATTTAGTATATAACATACCCAGATTTTTCAAATTTCATAAAAAAAAATTGCTTGACATAGAAAAAAAAGTTTGGGAAGCATCATATAGTATGCAACGTAAGAAGGTACAAGTATATGCGCGCGGTGAGTGCAATCACAAAAGCCAACACAGCGGGATCGATTTGATTCAATCAGCCCGCTAGTTGGATCTGATTCTAAGACACGAAATACACTCGTCTAGTGAGAATATCCGTTATACCAGTGGTTCTAAATATTTAAACCACCAAAACATAAGTGACGAGATGTAAGTTGAATGCTTGGCAGAGAAAAATCGAGAAAAATTTGATTGATATTTTTAAAACAGATAACGTAAAAAGTAAAAGTGATTGAACGAACCTTATGAAATGATGAGTGATAAAAAACATGATGATCTTCTTGGTAAGATGCTTGTCTTTCTACCTGGGGATTGCGGAATCGATTCCCGTTGGAACCGAGATTTAAAAATTAGATTCTGGTCTGGTTTTTACTTAAGGTCTCTTGAACATCTTTCTGGTCGGATGGAAGAGATTGCTATATAGAAATAGGCTTGCTAAATTGTACTGTGTACAATGAAATTATAATACAATAGAATCATCGTCATCGTCGTTTCTGGGTCTCGTAGTCGCAGACCCCCTCGCCATTTCCATCAATTGAGTTGGAAAGAGAAGCTGGGCCGTGGAGATTATTTTAAAATTGAGTGAGTCGTTGAACACCAGCAAACTAATCAGCCACACCGATGTAATGGATACGATGTCACACCGAAGTGAGATGATCAAAGCATACTGACGTGTTTTTTTTAAATAATAGCTACTACTGAAGATATACGAGTATGTGTCCTTGCATCCCCGAAAACTAGACGGAAAAAATGCCTTTGTCATTCTTTGTAATTCTTTGGGTTCGATTCGAGTGGAGTAACGCAGCGCTGGGTTCGATTCGAGGGGAGTAACGCTGCGCTGGGTTTGATTCGCCGACCTTCCGCACGGAAGTCCAGTGCGTTACCGCGCGGCCATGTACCTCTACATATATGGTATATAATAAAATATAGTGTGGAGGAGGCGGAACATGAAAAGTCTCACAGTCTCTTTTCTTTCCTACTCCAATAGGGAAACTATGAGATGGAATGTGTTTAAGTATAAGCATAATATTGCTAGTAGAAAAGGCCTCAAGAAGTCAAAATCCTTTTTTTTAAACCTTATTTCATTCAGAATTTATTTACTCAGTTATTTGATTGATAAACACAAACAAATGAATATAATCATGTTAATTGTTTTGTCTTCGCGTCTGATTTATGGTCGTGTCAACTCTATCAGATAACATTGCTTTTAAAAGAGCATCACTGATTTTTGTGGAGTTAAAACTATTATATGATTAGTCTTGAAACCTTTTAAATGATCTTAGGTCGCATTACAATAACATACCTATGTGTAAGATAAATACTAGTACTCTCTAGAAGACGTATTACACTGAGATCAACTGGGCCTGAACCAGAGTGTGAAGTGTTTAGTTAAAATTGATCGAATCAATCTGGCTGAGTTTACTTTTTAACTGCACTGAATGATCAGATAAACGGAAATGGATAGTTTCAACAGCAGCTTATTTGAACTACGAGTATAAGGTCAAATTATGAGCAAGGATGGTTTATACAATAATTAAGTGGCAAGGATGGTTTATACATTTTATTTTAATACAAATAATTGAGAGACGTTGAATGGATTCCCTCTACAGAGCTGTGTGATAAAGCATAGTTGCGTCTGTGTACACCTTTCCTTAATTACTCAAGTTGATCATGTTGGGAAACACCAGTGTTTTAAGTACAATATTTCGTTTCAGATAGGTTTAAGCTATGGATGATATACTTGAAAAATAAAAACATTGAAATAGTCTATTGGGTCGTTTGTAAAGAATTTTTGTTCTTTTAGATCAAATGCTGTGGTTTTCTATATTTTATTCAGTATCTCAATATACTCAACAATTATTTTAAATGAAAGTCTTGATTTAGTCGTCATGAAGGGATATCGACCTTCTAGAGCTGATACCATCTTCTTCGAGAATCGTATCACGCGGATTTTTTTAAATCACATTTGATACGCACGATCGCTTACTGCACCATCGTGATACATTGTAGATATATTTTATTTTGGTTAATGTTGCATTTTTTCCCTATGCGATAGTAAAAAGGGCATTAAGCGTCGAAAAAAAACCAATTAATTTTGTTATATCTTCAAAGTTGGGATTGCGAGATTATTTTTATACAAGGGTTGAAATTTAAGTTATATACGATAGTCATCCATAAACCACATAGACACAACCTAATTTACAGCAATATTATTGAGAGGTGACGCCAATTTAGACGGAAAACTCCGATGTGTATTATCTTTCGACACTTATCTGCTGTCACTGATATTTGCTAATTATAACGTTTCAAAAAAACTCTTAATTTTTGGAATTAATAAAAGATAATTTTTTTTTGGATGATTTTTAAAGGAAGATACAGACTCTATCAATCATATACCAGAATATAATAATGCACACATATGGACATAAACACATAATATGAACATAAACACACAAAATGTGTGTCCGGAATATTTTTGGTCACATTTCTTCGCCAAGAATTCTTCGACCACAGTTCTTCGCATTGACAACTTTTTGCTTGGAAAATTCTTCGCTGCATATATTAAAAAATATGTTCTAGATAAATATGACTATTTTCATTTACAAATGCTATTCTTACGGATTATTTAACATTTGTCCAAAGTTGTTTCGTTCACATATTTATATATTTTACATGATGATTAAATGATGACATAAAAATGCAGTATGTGTTGTGGAATGTTTATTCTTGTTTCGCTATATGTATATTATTTTGTATTTTTATTTTCTGCTTTAAAGTACAGTAAATTAATACACACCGAGTGATATATAGACTGCCAATATATTATATTGTATCAACGATGTTTGATTAAGTTTTTTCCCAGGTTTCGGTGCATTTAGAGGCAATCTATATGGATAATACACAAGCGTATAATGCGAACTGAAACTCATTTGAGTTATTGCAAAACAACAATTTGTGCTGCGTCACTGAAAAATACGGTTTATTGTCACGAGAAATCTTTATAGTGTGAACATAATACTTATTGTTTTAGTTTATGTGTGGTTTGTATTGCATTGTGCACTTGCTAAAATACTGTTATTATTATAAAATGATTTCATTTAAACTCTATCTCACCCCACACTCTTTAATTTATTCTTGGAAAACACTTATGTCAACGAAGTTCTAGTAGAAAATAATTGTTTCCATGCAACAAAATTCAACTAAATGATTCAGCTTTTTATTCCTGTACATTTCAAGTGAAGTTACCCACATTTTGCGGGCGAGCTAAACGATTTTTCTTGTCAGTTGATTAGAAATTCTTACATTAAAACACCACTCGGAATTAAATTCGACTGCTAGGGGTTGGAAATTGGCCATTAATTTAAATCAATGTTGGAACAGCCCTCAAACGTCTGGGGTTGAAATTTTCCTCAATCATTTGTCATTTAACACCCCTCTGGTCCACAGAACAGAGTCACTGAGATATTGATTGCGAATGTCGAAACAATTGCTTCTACACCATCTAACTTACTAATTTACTTGTGTGATTAACTACATACAATTTAATGATTTTCCAATGTAATTAATTTAAAATTCCATTAATTGGTTCTTGAAAGCATTTGTTAAATATTTTTATGTAAAATGTTAATTTATCCTAAAGTAGAGTAGATTTTGTGAAAAGCAATGACCTCTTCTCTTAGCCGTGTTGATCAAGACTTACCATCGTGGTTCCTTGATGATCTTGAACTGAGTGGATGATTCACCTCCACTTCTATTTCGTTGTAATGTATACAACGAAAGTATTTTATAACATATTACGCATTATTAGTTCTGGCATTGAAAGAACAAAACAAGTCTAGAACCTAAGACTCTCTCTTTTATCGCAAGCAGTCATCAATAACGAGAATGAAATCCAGGAAAAGTTTCGTGAAGAAAACGCAAAAACAAACGACATATTTCTCCGCATAAAGCACGTTTTCCGAAGTGTGAATAAATACCAACTGCCTTGGTCTACTTAGAGGGCCCTGAATACACTCCGAATAGGTGTGAATATATATAAGTTGAACATGAGGATATAGAATTTCTTATACGAAAATGGCATTGAATGGGCTATACAATACTTGCTAGCTTGACTGAAGATCTGAATGGGCTATACAATACTTGCAACACATGATAGCTCGCAACACATGCTAGAGATCCTGGAAGATGAACATATTGTAGTCCATGAGATGCAAAGTATCACATCTCAAAATACCCAGTATATCTCGATATTATCATCAGCGTCTATATTTCCACTCCATCTCTATGGATTACGACATGGAGAAAATTATAGTTCTCATCAAAATAATGACTACAAATTAAATTTAATTTTTTTAAATCAAGCATTCATAAATAAATCAAATCTACACCATTTGTTTTTGGGGAAAAGTTCATCTAGTAACAATGCGTATCTGTTCTACATGTGTGCGTGTGTTGTTTTTTCTTCACATGTGGCAGTATTGTCAACATGTGCAATTATGGGCAGCAAGCTTCGATCCTAATCCAATGGCTCTAAATCCAAAGCCCTAATTAATGGAACTGAACATAATGTTGTTTTTCGGCCACACTCTGAAACATGTCCGTATGATCTATTCGAATGTAATGAAGGGTACCATGAAAATTACTGAATGAAGAGTAAAGGAAAAATCAATATTGGAAATGAAAAGAATATTCATTACTGATAGTATATTTTACATTAGTAAGAAACAGTTACCTTAGATGCTGACTTAAATATAAAATATGACGTGGCTCCAAGATTAGACCATTAAATTGAACTGGATTCATAAGTTCACGGATCGTTGACAAAACACGGATTTACAAACGAAATGACAATGTCTGCCTTCCATGATCTGAAACGGCATCTGAGGATTATGCTTTTCCGTTATAGGCCAAAGGGTCTAAGTCGAATCAACTATCATAAATGAATCAGATTTAATATAGGTATGTTTGTAAATAAGTGACCCATTCAACGATATGACCCTCGGGCTCAAAAGCAGGCTTTCAATTACCCTACTGGAACCGCAGCCTTATAAGTGGCTTTCCACGGGCCCAGTATATTTGGAGGATATTAAATATTTAAGTATGAATTTAACAAGAAAACTATTAATATTTTTCTTCTTCTTGCAGAAGATTCTTAATCCGTTTTTTCTGCTTTATAATGCAATCCGGAATTCATCTATTCTTTGATTAATTGTATCTGTCTTAACTTTCATTCTCATATGATGATCTTTCTCATATTCTTCAGCTTCAAACAGTCTTTTCAATTTTTGTATTTCTTATTCATTGTCTGAGCATTTTAGAGTCCCTTCGTTCGTATGGTGGTTTTCACCATGGCCGGTCTCAAACCTGGTTAAGAAAGGAGATGGACCATTGGCAAGGCAGACGCGATCACAATAAAGCAAAAGCCTTAGTAATATTTATCTGTTAAATACATTTAATTTCAATTCATGTAGATGTCCTCTCTCTTAAAGGTGTGGATGTGTGCGTCCCTCACGTGTGATTCCTAAAGCGAGACACGGTAATTAAACCATGGGGAATGGACAAATAAGAAAATATTTGACAGGATATAAAACAGATAGTTTTATTTGTTAAGAAGACATCGCTGACTGAAAGAACGTTTGATTGAATGGTTCAATTTGCTTTGAAAATTTTCATTACCTATGATTTTTTGCGCTTTTTAATATACTTAACATGTGATAGGGTGGATTGGGGTTAAATATTCAGAGACGATAGTCGTTTGCACATTCAAAATAATTATAGTTTTATATGCTTCTCTACAAAAATGTGTTAATTTCTTAGTTATTTCAGTGAATATGTATTTGCGTTCCTTGAAAAGCCTCGATTATCTTGAATTGTAGCTTCAAATGCAATGCGGAAAAACTGTTTAATTAGTTTAAAAAAATATTTAATTAATAGTATGATTTGATTGTTTGAAAGCTGCCGTATCTATGTTCAATAAGATTGTTGACAACTCCTTTATGATTATTTGACAGAATTTTTTTTTTATTGGATACGGGTTCGCTGAGGATTTCAAATCGATTTTGAAGGTTTACTTGAAATCTATTTTTATTTTTAGCAAGTAGATCACAGTCTATTATTCTTTTTTCCTTTTTCTTAACTTTGAGACGTTCAGCTTCCCTTTTAGGACCGCTACTGTAGCCCTGTCCAGGACGTTTTCCGGAGGGTGTTTTTATCTTTTTGTTGTCTGGCAATTATCATGGAAGTTTGTGGACAGGGAGTCCTTTGGTCTCCCCTTATACCGCACTATTCAAGCGTATTGGTATGAGGTTTTATTTCGGGTTTTCCATCACTATGACACCCTTTTTGGAGTGATTTAAGTTTTCTTATTATCTTCCGGTGGAAAATGTTTTTTTAGGAAAGGTACAATGTAGAGAAAGACATAAAAAAGAGATCCTTATTTAAGCAGATTGAGATGGAAGATGGGAGAGGTAGATCACTATCGGAGAGGAAATGGAGTGATAGTGATAAGCTCGGAGTCCTCGGGATCGCTAAGTCCACGTTCGTCGGACAGACGAACCTCCGGAAGAATATATGAATATATACATACTCGTATATACTTCTTATTGCTAGAGCGTACGTGAGGTGAGTCTGCTATTTAAACAGTGCTACATAAAATGTCCTTAATTTTTATTAATATTAATGTACTGAATCAAATAAATCATCAAATATTCTTGGGAGTTCAGTAAATATCGGTACATAGGAAATTCCTGAATATTTAAACGAGTTTACCCAAAGTAACACGTGCCCGTGGAATGGCCCGAGGATATTTTGACCATTTAATGGTCTTCGCGGATCTTAATGTATCAAAATGATTAATTTCAAGAAGTTACCGTCTTCACACGGTCGAGGGATATGAAATATAAATTCAGAATACTGAATTCTGAGGTGGATTTTGTAGCAACTCTCGAAAATAACTCTAAATGGAGAGCCCATCGCATGAATTAAATTCTCCGATGTAGGAACACTCTTATTAGATTGAATTAATGTGAATATGCTTTAAGAAAGATACGAACAGAATAAAAATCTTCATATTTTTTATACCAGAAAATACAGTATGTTTCTTATATATTTAAAAAAGTAAGATTAAATATTTTTTTCCTATTTACACGCTGTTTAATCATACAGGTGTAGACATGTATCAAACGGCCACTCAAAAAGTATTATATTTCATTGACGTGTCGTGTTTCCTGGTTTCCCCATTATCCTTCGTCATTAATACCCCGTCCTATCTCTTAGCTGCAGACATAATTATTATATTTAAATCGTCATACGATTCATGTCTTCTTTTTATCTAATAATTCTTGTTTCTGTAAAGCTCAAATGTAAATCTTTCCCTGTCATTTGAACCCCAAATTGTTATACACAATTTTCTTAGGTGAAAGTTGGAAGCGATTGCCCTTTATTACTGAAGTCACAAAATTGTAAAATGTCCAATGAAATTTTTAAATAAATAAATACTCCAGAACTAGTAAGGATGGCGACAAATATAGTAGTGTGCCAAGTTCCAGACATAGCAAAGAACGACGATGTTCAGCATTAAACTACAGATAAAAAGGAAATTTATTGAAATACTAGGCGGCATTTTGTTTTGAAAATAGATGTGTGAAGATACACACATCAAAGATAATCTTTTATTGTATAGAGGAATCTCTTTGTTCATACATACAGAGTGTCGCAAAAAAATGTATCTACAATTTTAATGATTACAAAGTCTGTATTTATTAGCATACAGTTCCCTTTCAACGTTTACAATAACCTACATAAATGTAATTTTTTATACTTAGCGCCTGTTTTAAAACTGATGCCCATTCTGGTCTAGACATTGATAGGAACGTGAAGCAAGGGAATCACAAACATCGAGAACCATTTAATTTGGTATTTGGGCACATTCTCTTTCAATGGCTATGCGTAATTTATTAATGGTTTCAGGGGTTTTAGCATAAACTTTAATCTTGAGAAATCCTCAAAAAAAAAACTCTACTACCGCATTTTCGTACTTCCAGTAGCACTTCAAAATAAATTTCCTTTGTTCAAAACTAGTTTGGTTCAGCCATTATTTCTCAACGGTTTAATCTAAAACATAAAAAAATCAGCAAATAACCAGCTATTTTAGTGTGGATAAATTATTTTGCGACAACCTGTATACACCATCGAACCATATCCCATTTAGAGTAGGCAGAGAGGACAGATATTCAAACCTTTCTATTCACAAAAGCAAACATCGCTTCGTCCACACTCATACATATCGTCTTACATTCTCTTCTCTTTTTCATGCTTCTTCTCTCTCCCATTGTAAAATTTTCTCCAACTTATTTATTCCATTATTTCCTGCATGCCATCAATTATTTCCTAGCATGCCATAATTTTTTCTAAGTATGTCATCCATTATTTCCTAGCATGCCATCAATTATTTCCTAGCATGCTATCAACTCCAGACATATGATATATTTGTTTAACTAGTGTTCAGAACTTATCTGTTTGATATGTTCAAACCATCTCAATATTTCTTTCTTATAATATCCGATTCTAACAAATTGTTGTCCATAATCCGGTTATATAAAATCTCTTTTTTTTCATCTTTATGTGCTTTCTCTTATCGGAGGTTACCCACCATCGTGGTAATTTCTATCATCAGTAGAACTCTCAGTAGAACAATTCAGTGGAACTCTCAATAGAATCCATTCGCTTACTTCATTTAAAAAAATATGTCGAAAATAAAAATTCCCTACGCTATAAGCTTTAACGATAGGCGAATAAACTTATTTTTATTTTGTCACAATTTAAAAAAAAAACTATCATTGAAACTTGTCTTATTCTGTCAGCAGAGTTTTACATAACAATAACATTTTTTTGCTGTTAAAATGTACGTTAAAATTTCACAACAAACACGTTTTTGAAAACAAAATTTGGCCCATTTTCACAATTGTTTGGATCATTTATCAAAAAGTCAATGAAGCCCTTCCCTTGAAGCGTTTTATTAATGTTCCCGGCTATCCCGATGACAGGTCCTTTCATAAATTTTATTGTTGACCACAAGGGGCTAATATGGCGTTCTGTCCATCTAGAGGTTCCCAAAAAATTAACACAATTTTTCATGCGTTAGTATAATGTACGTTTTACGATGTTTGTAGAGGGGAAAATTTGCAAGGTTTTTTTAAAATATCAGAGTTTTTTTTGTTTCATAGATATTTAAATTGGGAGAATTTTTGAGGGTGCTTTATTATCTAATATTATTAAATTTTAAAATTTAGAAAGCTTTTACCATATAGGGTGTTTTTTTTTCGATGTGGATGTAAACTTTTTTATTTTTGAAATTTAGGGAATATATTTTTTCACTCGTCTTTATTTTTTATCTTTTTTTTCAAGCTCTAATCGGATATGTTTTTATAACCATATGTAGATGCGGGGAGATGTCCGATCTAGTGGTTGCAGCCACCCCCTTCCTATCCTTATCTAATTTTAATGTAAAATAATTGATAATTATATAAAAGTTGGTTTTATTATCAAATATCTTTTCCTAAATATATGCAGATGCGGGGAAAATCCTAATCAATGACCGCCACCTTCTTAAAAAACTACTACCTTCTTATCCTTGAACTTACCTAGATTTTATGTAAAATTTTAATTCATCAATGAAAGTTAGTTCGAGTTGCGAATAAGAGCGCCCTTGAGAAGAGTCTGCTTTTAAACGTCGCCATATAAATAGTCCTTTTTATTCTTATTCATTCCACGAAAAATAATCTGACAGGGCTGATGTCAATCTCTAGCAATCACTCCCCAAAACTCGACGACCTCCATCGCCTAGTTGGTAAGACTCAAAAACATATTAATAAAAAAATCATCCCAGTATGGTAACAAAGTTACTTCTATACTCATATGGTAACAAAGTTACTCCTTTACTCATAAGGGGTAACAAAGTTACTCCTATACTCATATGGTAACAATGTTACTCCTAAACTCATATGGTAATAAAGTTTATCTCATGCGCAATAGATTTGTGCGAATATTGTTGCTTCTCCACATCCGGAAGTATTGCCAATAACGCGATGACGAAATGTGAGTGCCGTACCTTTTCTAGTGATTTTTAGCGTGAATGCTAGATTGATGGGGCCGAAATACAAGATTTAGATATTATAGCTCCATTCCTTATAATTGAGTTTGAAAAAAAATCCCTGACATTGGTTCTTTTGTGTTTCTTTTAATCCTTAGGTCGATCATTCTGCCGTATAAGGTCTTCATCAATTGTAACAGTTTTATTGACCTTACTTGTGCTTTATTTGGAACATCTCTTGCTATGGTAAACACGTAAACGTGAAAAAAAAAACCTTCCAAATTTTTCCTTTTTGATCATAACACGCAACATTGTGCGTCAACATTAAAGTCTACAAACTTTCCATGCCAATTTAAAATAAGATTTTTTCCAAATCGTAGGTAAAATGTACGCTTACTTTTAATTGAAAAAAACTTCTCCAAAAAGATAATAATTAAAAAAAGATTTTTGACATGAGATGGAGATAAGTTTGTATAAATTTTATCCCTCTCCTCCGAAACCAAAGCAAAAGTTTTCGGGTACATATTCTAAGAAACTGGATCAAATGACTTTCTGCGTATTTAGTTTGAGGTAAGTAACTTGGAAATAACCTTTGAATTTGAAATCTAATTTTCTTACTTGAAAATTTTACTTAAGATAATCTCCGTCATAATACACGGTAAAACCATTAACTTATTATATAAGTGGAAAGCCACCATATCACCAAGGTTACCACCGGTGTATGTATTTCCTTAGGGATGAAGTTTCAGTAAACAGTAAAAATTCCAGGAAAGGGTAAAAACTTTTTCAGCTGCTTAAAATCCTTTCTCGACCTTTTATATTTTTTATAAAAGTTTCTCTAATTGCGATTTCAAAAATTTGCACATTTTAGAACAAATACAAGACGGAAAAAAAAGAAACAAGCGGTAAAGAAAACTTGTAAAGTAAAGCGAAAAAGTATAAATATTTTTATTTATTCAAATATACGATTACGAAAAAACAGTATTACAGTCAACGATACCAATGGAAATAAATAAAAAGAATATATACATGTATGTGTACATTAAATTGGAATAATCGAAGTTTTTAAATATGGTTTTCCTACTTTTAACGGTAGCGTGGTAATTTAAAGAATCAATACAATGCCCAGAAGATATGCTCCTTACTACAAGGCCACGAAGGTCATCTTTTTCATTCAGCATGAATCTTACTACAAAAATAAATTTAAATAATAATGACATGATTTTTATGTAGTTGTTCAGACTGTAATGTGGCTATATGTAGCAGATTGTAGTGTAGCTATGTTTAGACTGTAATGTGGGTATAATTCCAGCTCATTATAGTCTGAACAACTACATAAAAATCATGTCATTATTATTTAAATTTATTTTTGTAGCAAGATTCGTGCCTCACTCTATATTAACTATGTCCTGTCGTGTAGCTTATGACTGAGCATTGTGACTCCCCTCATAGCCTTTGACGACTCCTCTCCATTCATACGTATACTCTGCAGAGCAGTTGTTTAGGGTGGCCCAGTTGCGTCTCTCACTTGGTCAGTTCAACGCATTGGGATTCTTCCTCTTATGCGCCATCCTTCCACACCTCCAGTAACCTCAAACCTCACCAAACTATCTCCTTGGCAATGTGCCCAAAGAATTGAAGAACTCATCGAATGCATTTTGTCGACATTCAATAAGTGATTTTCAGTTTTTTCGAGAATAAAGGCAGTAGTTTCCTTTGCTGTCCATGGAATTCGTAACATTCTTCTCCAGCACCACATTTTAAATTCATCTAGTATACGTCTCTCGCTTGCTCTCAGAGTCCAAGTCTCCGCGCCACACATGAATATTTCGAACACGGCAGACTTAACTAGGCACATTGTCGTCATGATAGGTCTGCTCTTCTATATATTTTCCAGCTTTGACATGTTAACTAGTGCTCGATGAAAAAAAAAACACTATCAATGTAGACTAACTTTTCACTAGATAATTTAAAAAAATCTGTGTTCTTAAAAACATTGGGCCCATCGTGAACTGAACCCTTAATCTTCGAAATTTAGACACAAGTCTTGCAAACAACTCGTTATGTAATAAAAACAAAAAAAAATCAGTCACGACACCTGATTTTTTGTTTTGTTTTTATTACATAAAATCCCGGGTATTCTTCCGCAGAAGGAGCACGCAGATAAGGAATTTAAACATCAATTTATTTTACAGCCTCCTTACATAATGACTATTGAACGCCGTATTGTCGTAATCGTCACGTGTATCTGCTTTTACTCGAATTTCCCAAATATATGGCCACGTATATCGTTTTCGCACCGCAAATACACATTTTAATTTATATCTGCGCTCCATTTTAGAGCTCTCTGTACTCATTTTTATATGTCTGAAATGAATGGTGTGAGAATAAGAAGTAGGTTGAGGTATAGTTGACGAAATGGAAATATATAGTTGGCGAAATTTTGACTGAGTGAAGTGTGAGTAACAGAAGATCATGCATGAGTGTGGATGAAATATACAAATACGAGCATATGGATATCCTTTTTGCCTATAGCGACATTATATTTATTTACTTTAATGGACCAAATTATGTTTGCTATAAAATATTACATAAAAAAATTAAAGCAGTTCAAACGTCATAATAAATGTGAAAACAGTGTTATATGATACATAAGAGAAAATATAAACGAGACTTATAAAATAAAAACCAAATCAACATAATTTATTCAATTCATCCCAACAACTACAACTTCTTAACTTTACTCTTGTAGTAATTTATTACAATCTAACAAAAACCACTTTTTTACTTATATAAATCTATACAATGAACATATACTCGTAAGTAGTCTTATGCAGGGGTTATGCGAATAGCTGTGACTAAGTCGTTGTGGAATAAAACATAATTTATTTACCGGGTGAGTCGGGATGTAACATATGATACGAGTATGTAATATCCTTTTTAGATGCCAAATTTTAAGCGTGAAACCAAATATTCGAAAACCAGTAACAAGTATTATTTATTGAATAGATATTAATTTTTTACTTATACAATACAATTTTTGAGTGAATTAAAAAAAAAACGTAGAATAGGTGTCAAATTCATTTTCTTCCACCAAACACTTTCGAACTATCGATTCGCGGGAGTCTCCCAAGAATACATTATTATACATGTTTTGCGAGAATAGTTTTGATCGCTCGACATACATAACATAACATAACATAACATACATACACCATATGTCTCTTATGGTACTCATTTTTCCTTTTTATTACTTGATTATTTGTTGGGAGATTTGAATCTCGGTGGGGCAAATTAATTGTTCGTGGGATATTGTCAAAATTTAATAAAATTGCCTATATTTGGCTTGCCCTATATTACTGGGGTGTATCTCGACCGAGAGTTATGAGATGAACCCAGACCATTTGATATATTCTATCTTAAATGTATTTACTGCTATTTATTTTGAGATATATGTGCGATTTTGGAATATATTTATACATAATATGTTGCTATCAACAAACCCATATTTATTTATTTACACTCGAAGATGGTGCCCACTATGGAAGGTTGATCTCACGATGATTAAAAAAAGGCTTTAATCGATAATTACCAGTGTTACACGAACGAGAGATCGCTGACATACTGAAAATATCGAAAACCACAGTTCACGAGCATTCGGTGCCATTTTCCGTTTGAATTTGATCCAAAAATATGAAAGAACTTTCCGATTGACAATCCAATATATAATATAATATAACTCAGGTAGTAGAATAGTCAAAAAGTATCCTGAAATTGTAGAATGTAGCACTACCTTTAAACTAAATTGTGACTAATATTGTGTTTTGAACTTTCAGTGTTTGGCTAGCAAGTAATTCGAAAACAACTCTTTAGAACATATTGTGTAAGCTCGTAATCGTCATTCCCATTCATGGAAGATAACCTTCACTGGAACTGGAACTGAGCGTTATCTCAACACATTGTCCTCGAGTCTAAGCGTCGCAAAACTAAATCCAACCAACGGAAGTGAAGTTTAGCATCCAAATTATTTAGTCTACCCCCTCAATAGTAATAATATCAAATAATAACTTTGTGGCAGAGATGTTAGATGGCATCTACTAGACACTTTAATTTCCGGGTTCGAATCCCCACTGACTTTCAAAGGATCGCTGTGACATGCATTTTAGAGGATCCGAGTAGAAATGGTCGTACATTCAACGAGAGAAATGTTAATATGTTATTCAAAGAACTTTATAAAAAAAAAATACGATGAACTACATGGCATACTTGTCAAAACAAGCCTTTCCATTTGGGAGTTTCGGATTCGATAGCTTTATGAGATTACCTTGATAAGAGTTTTTTTTTTAATTAAAACTTTTCCAAAAAATAAGTAAACCTTTTGAATAATATTTTTTTTATTGTATCTTCATGTTATTGTAAAATAAATTTCATATAGTTATATCAATAATTTTAAGCATACAAATTAACGTTTTACTTGTATTAATGGTTATCATGATCTGTAAAATACATTATTGTGTCAAATAAATCATCAATCAAACATCTATCCGTGTCGGTGATTTTATCGTAACCATTTAATGGTTATTCTTTAATAGTGCCATATAACATTTTTATTTTTCAAGTATTATTTGACAGCTGTTACTCCAGGACAATGATATATAATGTATTTGAATAATGTATTTCAAAAAACCCAAAACACACATTTTTTCGAATTTCACTTTTCCAAGAATTTTTATTATTCGAGGGTATACTCGTCTTATGGTGAAGAGAAACTAATTCACCTAAAAACGTGTGTATTACAGAAACACCAAAAATCCAACAACTTGAATAAATAAAAAAAAACATATACCATAAAGAGACGAAAATTTAGTTCTTTTTTCATTTTATTATATCCACTAGCATAAAAACTATATTCCTCTTTTGTATTGTACAAGAAAATACATTTCTTCCAAAAATTTACAGTACACTTTTTTTTTTAATTTTCCAATAAGTTAATTCTCCGGAATAATGGGTTTTCTGAAATATACGAGTATGATTAATTTATTAAGAAGAGACAACTTTATTCTTGAAGTAAAATATAAATATTCATACGAAAAAGTGAAAAAAATAATGAGTGACAACGTTTGAGATTTCTGGCATTCATAATATAAAACTAAATTTGATTCACTCGAACTCACTTTATACTGCTGCCATGCCAATAAATCAATTTGTCTTTTAGTGGTTAATTTAAAGTTTTCTGTCAAAGAGATACATAACATAAGAGTACTATGTTCTCAGATTCGATTGATTAAAACTCTACATTATTAAAAAAATCCTTTCACATACTGCAAACGGATTTAACTCTTAGTTTGTAAAAAACATGAAAGTTTTTGATTATATGTGTGAGGTACAATTTTAATTTGAAATATTATAATTTAAAATTTTTGAAATAAAATTAACGCAAAAAGAGATGCGGATGCAAAAAAGAAAAGAAACCGCGGTAACCACAACGAGCAAGTGATACTATAGAAGCAATTAAAATTGATTGTTGAAATGATTGAAAACACATAGAAAAAAAAGGAAACTTTTTTTCGTAATTCCTACTCTAACGTGAAAATACTACAACACTCTTGTAACCTATGTTTCAAGAAGTCATTGTAAAATTAAAACAGCATTATTGCGACATACGCTTGTTTATCAGTGTGACTTGTATAGAAAGACATGCACGTATTTTAGAATTAAAAAAAAAAAACAATTTAAAAATTAAAAAAGCAATCAAGATTACAAAACGACTTTAGGACAAATTTCAGCCAAAACCATGAAAACTATTTTTGCAAGATGTAAAATGTGCATTATAGAATTTCTCACTTAGTAAGAAAATCAATATATTCTTTTTTACTCATTTCCATACATTAATTCTAAACACATTAATATCTGGAAATACGAGTAGTACATGATATTTGGAGATCGTACATGATTTCGTTAATCTTGCGTATACAATTGTTGATTACGGTGGATGTAAAACTGAAATTAAAAGAATAATATATATGGTGAAGTGCATGTAGATGCTAGGACTGGTTTGTAGAAACAAACACATCTCTCGAGGAGTAAAAATTTGTTTTGTTACTTAAAATCCTGATTTTCTATTGTTGATTACGGTGGATGTGAAACTGGAATGAAGAGAAAATATGTATGGTGAGGTGTATGTAGATGTTAGGACTGGTTTGTAGAAACAAACACATCTCTCAAGGAGTAAAAATATGTTTTGTTACTTAAAATCCTGATTTTCTAAACGTTCCTCTATGCCTTAGAAACTTGAACAATAAAGTCAAGGATTGCTAGGTGTTTCATAGACAGAACAATAAACAAATGACTGTATATTAGAAGACATTAACATCTCTGAGAGGATATGATTATGTACTCTACGTACTCTTCAGTTTTTTTTGTCACATATATGTTATGTGTAGGAGCAACATGATATGAGCATAAAAAAACAAGCACATTGTAATATTGAAAAAAAAATTACTTCCGTCATAATTGACGGGTTATTACTAGTTAAATACATAAAATTGTTTAATATAAATAACATGATATAAATAAATACACAAAATAAAACAAACTATTCTATAAACAAACTTAAAAAAAAAAACGTTTTTCAGAGCACAGACCCTTTTCACGAAAAGCATTCCATCACAAAACCGTAGATAAGTGTCAGGGAAATACATTTGAGCTACTCGTAGTGGGTGGCTCATGATGTGGGATTGTTGTGCCTGTGGGTTAAATCCTGCGTTAGAGGCTGTTATAGTTTTTGGGAACAGGCAAAAAAGTGTTTCATGTTATGATACATTTACATTTAAATATTTTGTATGACTAGACTATTCTTTCATTTCATAATTCTAAATTATTTAATTTACGTACTTTATTATTCATAACACTTTTTGTTTTCTTAGTTATTGTATTTGGGTATTTTCTTATCAGATGATGTAATAGTTACGAGATATATATAAAACGGCATCTATCGAAAGGAAACAAAGTCAACGGGGCACTAATTGAACCAGACAGTATCAAAATCTGCGAAGTCCACACCAGTATTATAGTACCAGTTTTGATGTACACAAATAAATTCTTAATACATTCCTAAATTTCAAGTTATCGCATATACAATTACAATCACACTATGACCTCAATAACCACATGAAAATTGTGTTCAACAACTCCTTAACGTACGTTGTACATTCACCTGTCATTCTCTCACATGTCAATTTGGAGACATCCAAAAACACCTTACTTTTGTCAAAGAACACCCTTCTTGCATATTGTTTTATATTGGAAAGTGTGATAGCAAAAATCATCTTCTCTTTCAATTGCCAATTTACAGTCACAAACTGAATTTATGGTCCAGAACTCATTAAATATTAATCACGTTAATACTTTTCCACATCATTTTAATTTCACTTTTTCTTTGATACAAATCATCTGTTGCATCTGTTTAAATGATATAATACGTAATCGACAAATTATAATTATTTTTGAAATGGTAGATATTTTGAGAGTGATTTTTTTGGGGAACACCACTAACACTTTTTTCCAATAGAGGTGCATTTTGATTTATTTGCACACACTGCATTCATACCCTTGCATACACTTACATCCAAGATATATAACACACGTTTATACATACTCGTACCAACACGCCATTTACCTGTCGAGAAAGGCACACTTTCCCGTCACGTCACACATATACATCTTCTCGTAAAACTCTTACATTAACTTCATTAATTCGTTTTATGTGCCCAAACCATCTCAATGGATCTCAATTGTCACCGCATGTATTCATTCCAGTGCTCGCCTTTTTATAGCATTTATTCAGCTCCTTTCAGTTTTTTCCTCATCCTAGTTTTGTTTCCATTAATTAAATAAGGTTCTAGAATACTGTTGTGGATTCTTAGATATATTAACTGATTTTTATACTGTTTGGTTCGACTAAATATTATACAGGATGATTTTGAAGGGGGAAATGATTTAAGATTCCTATATCTCTCGGTAGGAGTGCCAGTTGTCAAACTATCATTGCTATTTTTACTTAGTAACATTTGACCGCACCGCAACAACGCTACGATATTATTGTGGCATGCTTCGAAAATCAGCGTTCACATAATTGATCATCTGAGACAGCGATTCATCGTATAATGAATAAATTTTGAACACAATACACTCTGATTGATGTTGTGTCTCTTTACCGACAAAGAAAGGTGCGTACAGAAGAAGCTATTGCGTCCGTTGAAGACAGTATTAAAGAAGATCCAAATTTGTCTATTTGCCGCCGTGCGTAACAAGTTGGCCCCTGTCCGTCTACTGTTTGGACGATTTTATGGAAAGATCTTGGTGTAGAAGCCTACAAGATTCAGTTAGTCCAAGAATTGAAGCCAAAGGTTTTTTGTTCTTACCGAGAATTTGGTGCATGTGCTGAAAATCAACTGCAAGATGATCCGCTTTTTTACCGGAAAATATTGTTCAGTGATGAGGCACATTTTTGGATCAAAAGATATGTTAATAAACAGAATTGCCGCATTTGGAGCAAGGAGAACCCACATGAGGTTATTGAACAGCCATCACATTCACCAAAGTGTACTGTTTGGTGTGCTTTATGGGCTAATGGAATCATTGGTCCTTATTTCTTTAAAAATGAAGCCGGTCAGAACATTACAGTCAATGGCAATCGCTATAAAGCCATGATTACTAACTTTTTCATTCCCCAATTGAATGACATGGATGTGGAAAAAATGTAATTTTAGCAGGACGGCGCTACATCCCACACAGCAACCGTCACAATCGATTTACTGAAAGAAATTTTTGGTGATAACATAATTTTGCGAAATGGACCTGTTAATTGGCCACCAAGATCCTGCGATTTAACATCCTTGAATCATTTCTTTTGAGGATACGTACAACTGCTAGTCTATGCTAAAAAACCGGACTCGATTGAGGCATTAGAAGACAACAAAAGACGAGTTATTGGCGATATACGACCCCAAATGCTTGCAAAAGTGGTCCAAAATTGGACTGGTTGGTTAAGGTACATAAGAGCCAGCCACGGTCAACATATGAATAAAATTATCTTCAAACAATAATTGTCATTAAACAACCTATTAATTAATTCAAATACATGACAATTTAAATAATTAATATGTGTTTTATTTCAAAAACGATTCCTATTACACCCAAAAAACACCCTATATTAAAAGTTGTTCTTATTCTTTGGGTGTAGTCTCCTTTGGAGCTTGTTCACTATATGGCCATCCAGATATTTTTTATTGCAACCCAGAACAACTCATTAAATCTGTACCCAAACCTTTTCTGCAAGTTTTTCAGCCAAGAGATGCGGCACCATCCCCTGCCTTGTTTGATATTTTCCTAGATAGTCAGTTGTGTAATAATCTATCTTGTCTCCCTCATTATGTGATCAAGATAATGCAACTTGCAAATCTTTATGGCATTAAGTAGTTCTCCTAACTTATACTATAAATGCGAGCAAACACTTCCACATTTGTAACACGATCAGTCCAAGAAATCTTGAGGATACCTCTTTATAGATCCATATCTCAAAAGCCTCGATCCTACGTGACATATGTGAGAGAATCGAAAAAATATTACGTTACTCAGAATATCATTTCCTCCTTATTTTCTTTTCTTTCCCTCCCCTATTTTTGAACTAATTCTTTTCGTCCACTTCTACGAATATTGTTTAGAGAAAGACCGTTTATTTATTTTTTTACTTGAATTTAAACGAATATTTTTTTTTATTTGCCATGAATTGAAATAATTAAATGTATCCAAGATAATCTGGTTTCTTGTAAGAAATAACTGCAAATCAATAAGTCCACCAGATGTACTATGTGTAATCATGGACACAAAATAATGGTCAAAATATTTCCTGGTTCAGTTTGCATGCCCTATCCCATGGAGGAAATTTGAAAAGATGTAGCAGCGAACAATAAACATTTTTAACTCCAAGCTCTGGTCTTGGTTTGTCAAGAGAGGCTTCATTTTAATGAAAGCAGACTTCATTTTAATTGCTAACTCTATCCTTACTTTTATTCCCTGAAAGGGATCCCATATTTTATTCACGTTCTTTTTATCCACGTTCCCAAATATTATATTAATATTGATTCACAGGGTTGCTGCCAAGTATAATATTTCGACTTGGTATGTTTTGATAATGTTAATACCAATAATATGTATTTTAATATTCATTTTTAAATAAACATTATTATACCTTGTAACTTGCATATAAAAAATCAACATTCTGTTCGAACTAAACGATTTAAAACTGGCACTTTTGTGTTTAAACGTTCAGTACTGGTTATTCGGGGCATTATGTACATAAGAAATATTTATCTCGACACTTCTGAAGACTGTGGCTGGCAGTGAACAGATTTGGAATCGCTGTGCTTGCCACCATAAAGTTAAGCGTGCACAATACTGGCACTTTATCCAGCGCTATCCTTGGGCCGAATGCAAGAGCCTTGTACTTTTATGATTGTCTGGCAAACACTTTAGCTGGAATTTCAACTGCAAAAATATTTACACAAGATACATTCTTTATTTATTTTAAACGTTTCGTTTTGTTGTCTTGGAACTAAGAGGTTTTAAATTGAATTTTACCTGAATGTACGAGTATTCGTAAAACATCGAATTTTCATTAAATAATAAATAATTTATATTATATTTAAGTCTTGTTTGTGCTCCCCTGATGATGAGGTGAAAGCTTTGAAACCGGTAGGGTAATACTGTTACAAAAAGTGTAATAAACAGTGTTTGGTAAAACAAATTACAAAAATTTATATCGTTTATGTTTGCTGTTAAATACTAATTTGTACTTTCGAAAATCTAGTTATCAATATTGTCACACGTGTTGCCAAAGAATCTAGAAATAACGTTTATTTCCCGAACTCTAAATTTGGATGACCCGTTTTTTTAAACACAATTCTTCCAGTTCGATTTCCGTTGCCATCCCATTTGTTTCATTAAAGGTTCCAATCTGATTTTCCCTCACAGTCTCTAATATCTTATTAGTTAGTTGAGAGAGATTGCCACACCGTAATCCACCCACTAGGTTTTACTGTTTACAACGAAAGTACGAGGCATATCCAGAAAGTAAGTGTACTGAATTTTTGTAGGTTACAATTTTTTTTATTTAAACAAAAAAATTACGTGGTTACCACTTCTCCACCTCCTTCTTTACCTCCTCGTCGGTTGAAAACCTTTTTCCACCCATGTGCAGCTTCAGGGAGGTAAAGAGATAGTAATCTGAAGGTGCTAGGTCAGGGGAATGCGCGGGATGGTTCAGGACATCCCATTTAAACGAGGCGAGCAGTTCCTTCGTGGCGTTGGCCGTGTGTGGTCTGGCATTGTCGTTCAGCAGGCAGACTCCCTTTGTATGTGAATTGAAATCTGTGATACCAAATATAATATTTAGTAAAATATAATATTTAGTAAAAATATATGAGTTTTGACAAGATTCTAGTAAAGATGGATTTAAATATATCAGTAGCGTAAACGTATTTATTTATTTTTTTACAATCCACAATATAACATTTACCATTAAAAAAGTTTCATAGAAAAGGCGGTCTAAAGGGTACAAGTATATTACAAACGCATAAACTTACCATTTTGTGGATAAAGAAACTACTGTAATAAAAAGTTCTGTACCGGACATGTTTCATTTTTTACTGACACAATTTAGATCCTTTTCCTAAATACTGAAAATCTCAGCTGAAATCTAATCTCAAGTTATCACATATTTAATTCTAGCCACTTCAATATCTCAGCAAGCAAATGAGAATTAGATGTCTAATAAATTCTCATCACAGATTCAATATTCATTTTAGTCAATTCTGTGGAGTATTATTATTTTTTAATAAAATATTTATACTTATCAAAATACTAACTAATACCGAAACTTCTTTGGTGCATTCATAACCTTACAGATACTCACGAACCTTACGTTATTACATTAACAATAAGAATATCATCATAATCTCAACGACCATATCATAACCATGTTTAATAACTCCTGATCAAGTTAATAAATAAACTAGTTGCAACCCGTGAAATATTCACGGAAGTAAAACAAATTCTACATTTATGAAAATATGTACTCATAAATGTAAAATTTGTTTATATACTCGTATATCAATTATACATAGTCCCCTTTTACACTGGTTCAAAAATTGTTAGCAAGGTATTTAAAATTCGTTCAGTATCACGGACCCACCGAGATTCAAATATCGAATTACTTTCGGAGAGAATCCAAGTATTCCTCTCTCGCTCTCTTGTATTCAAAATTCAATTCTCGTATTCTTTCTTTGACGACAACCATCGTATGGGTTTTGACCTATTTATACTATGATATAGTTTTATTGATAGCAACATAGTAAGAACATATTTAACATGTAAGCTAGTGAGTTATATTGAAAAAATGTGTACCCTGGGAGTGAGTTTTAAAAACATTTTTTTGCATATTTTTTTGTTAGATTGAAGAATTGTTATACATATTTCGTTTCATTATTATAAAGCGGTAAAAGCGAAAACTGTATTGCGATTTGGAATTTGTTATTATAAATTAACCATATTTATAAATACAATTAACTTTTTTGGTATAATCTATACTTTTCTTGGATGTTAATATAAAACGCACCGGTGCATTTGTACTCACTTGAGATAAGCTAGGTTCACACGCACCCGTGCGTTCCTCGCTTACAGGTTAAATACATTACAAAATTAAATAGCAGAAAATACATTGAAAAGATAATCTATCAAAAAGTCTGGGCTCATCTCATAACACCCCCCCCCCCCCGTCCGAGATACACCCCACCAATATAAGGCGAGCCCAGCTGCGAGGACACCAGATGTTTTTCAGCACACACCCTTGCACATGTTGATTAAGAAAATAACAAATGGCAGAAAAATAAAACATAAATTAAACTCATAGACATATAGGTTCTTTGACAACAACATAGTGTATACATATATAAATTTATTCAAAAATTGCAGATGTATCTCAAAATCAATTGCAGAAAATACATTACGCGCTCAATCATGTGAAAAAGATGGCCTAATTATTGTTTAATGACTAATTCTATATATTTGCTCTAAATACTAAAACAGTCCGCTGAAATATTTACATTCAGCATTCACACACTTTCAAATTTTCATGAACTTCACGTAATCACATAAATAATCACAACAGCTTCATAATCTCAACAACCATTAACATCACGTCAAAACACTCATTACACACTCCACAATTGTTTCAGTCAGTCATGTGACATAAATGTCATATATTTGTCCTAAATACAATACATTCAACTGAAATATTAACACTTTGCATTCACATCCTTACACATACTCATGGACTGGAACGTGGAGTTTATGTTTCGGTATTCTTTTCTCCTCTTTGAGAGAGTGGTATGTTGCACACCAGCAAATTCGCCAGTCAAACTGCTGTACTGGATCAGATGTCATACCGAAGTAAGATTATCGGAACACACTGGCATGTTTTTTTTTTGAGAGAATAAATATGACTTAAGTCATAGGTATCCTTTTACCCCCGAGTACTAGGCGAATAAAAATGACTGTGTTATTCAAAGGGAGTAGTACAGCGCGGGGTTCGAACCGGCGACCTTCCACACGGAAGTCCAGTGCGTTATCGTGCGACCATGCCTATGGTTATACCTCCTAAAGATCCTCACGTACGTTCTGTATTTTATGCAACGTTTGATATAGCTCGATTTTGTTTATTGTGTTAAGTGTTCTAAATTTCAAGTGATCACATAAATATTTTTTACCATATGTGTATACCATCAACATCATATCCAACAACTCCTCATGACACACTCAATATATGCATGTCATTAATTAACATAACTAAATAAAACTCCTTAACTGAATTTTCATCGTAAGTAATCAAATTAAAAGTTCATAATGAAATAAAATACGAGTATTATCATACTGACAAGACAAAAATGTAAAAAGAAATAATCTCGAGTATTAAGTTTACGAAATCTGAGTTTATATAAAATTAAATTTATTTTATAGCCGAAACGTCCTTCCAAATTAAATGTCTCAAGATACGAGAGAGCATTCCTAAGATTGCTGACAACTAATTCAACATAACGGACATAAAAATTAAAAAAGTTTGGGTTTGCTGATTGTTAACTTAAATTTAGATGAAATGTTATTCCGGCTAACCGTGAATTCGTTACAGTTAGATACATTTCGACGACTCTTTATTGCTCGGTTCAAACGCAGAATGGTTTTTTTAACTAAAATCTAGCAATATATTTATAGTGATACTCTAGAATTAATTTTTTTGTATAAAGTGTAATAAATGGGTTAACTCATTACGAAACATATTGTCGTTATTATTTAATATACTTTGTTATTTTAATTTTCCCTCGGGGTTTCAGATTCGATTCCCGACAGGACCTAAAAGAAAATATAAATAAAAAAAGGTCCCGTCAGTTGGAAAAAATATTCGTCAGTTTATCATACTAAAACATATTCTGTCTTCTATCCGCAGGATGTCTGACATTTATTTTGAATTGTGAGGGATTGCCTATCATATGATGCAAAATATGAATTGATTGCGAACAGATGATGATTATCCCATGAATTTTTGATTGGTTGTAATTAGTCTATGGATGATACGAATTCCATGGACAGCGAGGTGTACTTAAGTGTCCATTCTCGAAGAATTAGGAATCATCGACAGATTGTCGACAATATGCCTTCGACGAGTCCTCTATTTTTTTGGGCACATTGCTTGTGGCCAAAGAAACAATTTTGAGGGGTTCGTGGTTATTGAGGAGTGTAAGGACAACGCACAAAAGGAAGAATTCTAATGTGTTGGACTGACCAAGTAAGAGAGGCAACTGGACTACCCTTAACAACTGCTCTTCGAGCCCCGAAGTGCAGGGAATGTATGAAAAGGAGAGGTCAGGGACTATCATGAGAGTCACGATGCCAGTCATTAGTTAAATGACAGGATAAAATTATTCTCGAAACAATAAGGTAGGAATCCTCGCCTTATTATTATTTAAAGTACTCAAATGTTATTTAAATAGATTCGCAACATGAGAGGTACTTAGTTTTTATATTTCCGATATTGATAACCATTCAAGAAATTATCCTCTATTTTATGTACCAGTACCAACTTGCAGCACCAGTGTGACAGCTAAATACTCATTGACACGTGGTTTGGAGACATTGAAACATGTGAGTAACAGTGGATATATTCTTGGGACTGCCTTTCAGCATGAGAAAAATGCTACTTAGTTTTTTTTATTTATGAATAATAATTAATCAGAACCATATAATGTAGGTTTGCCCATCAGTCGCACTCCAGTTTCTAGCACTCATATTTTTTGTTTTGATTATTATTGTCCATTTTTCCCCATAATTTCAAAGGCACCCTTCAGTTTTGTTATTGACACTTGAACAATAAAAGAAACGAACGACAGTGACTGATTTTTTTTCGCTAATTAAGAATCAATTATTCGAACACAACATACGTATCGATCTCATTTTACTGATTACCCAACCTAGAGTCGGAAGACCGCGTACTGTGTACTTAAAGGGTACAATAGATTGTTGCTGATGATTAAACAACTTCAACCATATGACAGTCAACTCAGCTTAAATGGCACAAGAGACTTGCTGATGATAAAGCAACTTCAACCAGATGACGGTCAACTCAGTTTAAAGGGTACAAGAGACTATTGCAGATGATTAAGAGCTTTAACCAGATGACGGCCAACTCAGCTTAAAGGGTACAAGAGACTGTTGCTGATGACTAAGCAACTTCAACCAGATGACGGTCAACTCAGCTTAGAACATCTCGAACAAGACTGTAACGAATCTCAAAAAGTAATTTGCACCTCTTTTCGTATAAAATTCAGTCGATACAATAATTGAAATCACAAGTTCCACAATAATGCTTTGAATTAGAATTTTTGGGCAAGATTTTATAACATGACAAATCTGTATTTTATGTAGAAAAATAATAATTATTCATGAATTAACTATAGATTGTATTAGTATTAAGTCAAACAATACAAAAATATATTGAGTTAAATTGTTTTTCGAAATTTAAATGGGATAGGCTTAAAAACATCTGGTATAGGTTAAAATTGAGTAAGAGACCATTTAAAGCTGATTTGTTTTTGAAATATCGCGGAATAAATAGCTGTTCTGAAAAAAATCCGTACGATAGTAATTATCGGGAATAAGTGGAAGCAGGGAATGAGAACGGGATGCCAGATGAGTATTCCCATGGGAGAAAACTGTGCAGAGGGTGTTTAACCCTTTTAATGCGATCGTAAATATAAGGTCCAGTGAATCAACAAAGTTGAATTTGTATTATTTAACCTGGGAACGTTTCTTTGTTCTTCCAAAAACTCGACGTGAAACATTTGAAAACATAAAAATAAACATAATACGGAAAATGTCTAGTTTTTTTTTATCTTTGTATTTGGTTAAAATATTTAACATTTTGTTTGAATATTTATTGTTGCGTGAAATTTTTGTAAGAGCTTTGTTTTGACAAAGTACTCGAGCGAAACACTTATTTTACCAAAAATAAATTATCATTGATTTTTTTATAGTAAGTATTTAGAATTTTATGCAGAAACAATAGACATTAACACTTTAATAATATAAAAACATTAAGACACAAAAAAGATTAAATATTAATAATATAAAGTTATTCTTAGTTAAGCCTGGTATGGGAATTGATGTCGTCATTTTATATCATGCAATAAACAAGTGCTTTAATAAGAAACTTGCATCAATAAAAGTTGACTCTTTATTCATTTTCAGGAAAGGACAATGGATAATGATATTACTGTTTTTTAATTTTTGCTAAGCCGATTGACTTAAAACAGGATTTTTTTAGTAAGCTAGTCAGCAGGTCTGTGGTAAACATATATTATAAGTATAACAATTAAATATAATGGGTGAAGAAGAACACTATGACGAAATAACTCTGTTGCCGATTTGGTTAGATGCTCATTTTTGCCGGTTCACCCACAAGATGCCCATTAACTCGTTACGAAGAACGAAAACTTGGCATCGAGTTTTCTAGTTTTACTTAACTCGAAAGAAGTGGCGCACGCTGACTTGGATCAGATGCGAAGTGCGTTACACTGCACATGATATGTACAAGTGTAGCCTGAAAGAGAAGCCTTACTGTTAGTGCAGAGAGATCCAGACCATGAATCATATTTAGTTACCGTAGATAGTTAACAGTTGCCCACTATGTAGGTATATGTGTTACCTGAAGGGTTCGACTGCACGCATTTTGGGTTTGTCTATCAATTTTTCATAAACATGTTTTAATTATCTTCCTGGCCAATTAGCCCTTTAAAATGTATTAGAAATGATGGAATTAAAATTAAGAAATAAGATACTGAAAATGAACTTGAACAACGTTTTCAATTAATGTGACTGACATTTTACCTTGAATATAAAATGGATAAAAATATATTTTACGATTGACTTGAAATGTCGTTTTTTTATTATTTGTAAACGTCGGATATCCAAGTTTTCAAGGAAAGAAGTCGTTTAAAAGTTTTTTTTTATCTTTCAGTCAACCTGTCTGTTACATGAGATTTTTCTTCATTATAAAATCGGATGGGGAAAAAGTTTTTGTTACAAGAAAATATATTTAGAGAATAGGCACAGAAATTGAATGTTTGGAGGTAGAAAATTAACATATTGTATTGAATTGTTGTTCCGGGTTCTTATTTGGAGGAGCTAAATCGCCTTCATAATGTGCTGAAAACTATTTTCTAACTATTTAATATTTCTAATAAATACTTAAAGAAATCATATATTTCTCAAAAAAAATGTTTTTGAACTGCAGTTAAATTTTCCCTTGTTGAGTCAGACTGTTAATTTTGATTTTTGTGCCAAACTGAATGAAAAAAGTAACTTTATCTATAGACTTCTTCCTTTTACATGGCAACGAGTCGATAGATTTCCTAGTGAGTTGACAACAGATTCGTTAAAGCTGGGAAATCTTAAAGCTTGATTCTGATTTCAACATTGGATCTCGATAGATCGATATTTAAGGATGCGTTGACTAGCAAATAAGGATCCAACTACAAAATATATATGTTCTGGTTCATGGTGCAAACTTAAATGTCTGATCAGATCTCTTAGTAAGCTTTAAGTTTAAAAATGTACCTATTTATTCATTGAAACCTAGGTAGAAATTAAACACGTTTGAAAATGTATGCCCTGAATTAGTTCCGTTTTTATAACAAATTCATTCATATTTATTAAACTAGTCTAGTTTATAGCAATAAGTTTCCTCTGAAGGAAAATAAAAGAGGTCTTTTTTCAATAACTTTTTTTAAGTTGACAGTGATGACTCTGTGCACTAAACGACTTACTCTGCAAATCACTTTTGTCTCTGAATAACGCTACACAAACTTTTTAGGCGCATCATAAAGTTTGTATCCTTATAACAGTCAAAATCTAGTGCTACGACTTTGTTTTATTTTAATTGAATGAAATAAATATAACATACTAATCCTTTTGATTTTCAATTCATAGAAATATTTTTTTTATTCTTAATATTAAAATGAATTGCTTTAATAGTTATATATATATATATATATAAAATATATATATATATATATATATATATATATTTTGGACTGCAGAGGTACATGAAATCACGACATCTCTCTAGAAAAACCAAAACTCTACTTTATAAAACACTCATCCGACCTGTGCTCACCTATGGCTCAGAATGTTGGACTCTAAGTAGAGTGGACATGAGGGCTCTAGGGACATTTGAGAGGAAGATTCTGCGCAAAATATATGGCCCCATTTGCAATAACGGAGAATGGCGTATCAGGTATAATCAGGAGCTGTACGGTCTGTATGGAGACCCTACCATAACACAAGAGATTTTAATTGGGAGACTCAGGTGGGCTGGACACGTGCAGCGAATGAGTGAGGAAGACATTCCGAGAGGGCTCTTGAATGGCACACCGGGGGGTCGAAGAAAGCCAGGAAGGCCGAAGCTTCGATGGCTGGATGGTGTCAATAGGGATGCGCAGCTCATTGGCATCCAGAACTGGCGAACAGCAGCACAGGACCGCCAGTCATGGAGGCGTGCTTTAAGGGAGGCCAAGACCCGACCTGGGTTGTAGAGCCATTGTTGATTGATTGATTGATATATATATATATATATATATATATATATATATATATATATATATATATATATATATATATATATATATATATATATATATATATATATATATATATATATATATATATATATATATATATATATATATATATATATATATATATATATATATTTTATTCGTTTTGTCATCAAATGGTGTCACTATACGATAAGGCATTGTATGGCAAAACAGCTGTCACTGAGAAAATAAATAAGTGAATGATATACGAGTAGAACCAAAGCGTTTAATATTGAATTTTTCTCATTAAAAATATAATTGTATTTATCATCGATAAAATGTAATTAATGTATAAAAAATGAGGTTCCTGATTATGCAAGTCGTTGTTTAAATTGCGATCAGTTTAAAATATCTTACATAATCATTTCCTGGAATGTTTTAAGGGATGTGTAATATCAACTTTTGTTTCATTGAAGCATTTCAAATAAATAAACAAAAAAATTTCATTGATGATAAAATAATAAAAATACACTCATATAATACGGTAAATTACATGAACAAAACAGGTAGAAAATATTTTGGTCATTGAAAGGTCTAATAACATTTGAAGTGAACCATTTTTAATACTGTTTTCCGATACCATCCTGTTATTTTCGTGCTTTAATTTATATTTTTTCCCCATTTTAAATACAGTTACCTCTGGGAAGAATTTAGCGAGTTTTAATTTATTTTCGAAACCCAGTTATTTACATTACGACATTTAACGTAACATTTCTTTTATGAATCTTATAAATTAAACGTAAGTATAAAGTCGAAAAATTGGAATATTAATATGTTTGAAAATGTTGATTAGAATAATGACGTTAGCGCTTCATTACGTTACGAGTATGATATAAATATTATTTCATTCGAATATAATTCAAAACTGAAACACTGCTTTATGCGCTTGGAAATATAATTTAACCCAACTAGTTTCAAGTTATGTGAGACTCGTCTTTAGGAGTATTATTTTATGTTTCCTTGAAGGAATCTAATTGAACAATCTTGAAAAAATGTCGTAAAACTATAGTAAGTAATCTAGGAAATTACTACAATTTCGTTGATATTTATGTCATTTTTAGTTTGTTTGGGTATTTAATACTCCTTATTTCAATATTATCCCCTGACATATATGTTTGAAGTTCTTAAGCTTTTTAATGGATTGAATCAGGATCTAACAGAAAACTGTTTTATTAGTGATATATAATATATACTAATAGTTCTTTTATACAATATCAAATGTAACTTTAACCTATTCATCATATTATAATTTTGAACACCAATTTGTTTTTCAGTGCAATCGATATGCTTTAGTTCATCAAAATGCCGAGGAAGCAGCAGACCGACGTGCAGCCAGACTTGAGGATGCACGGTTGCGAGCACGGCGATCGCGTTCTGCAGGTTCAGATCTGCTTCGTTTTCAAGAGAATGAACGCGACAGATTGAGAGGGGCTGTAAGACTTCAAAATATTGTATACGCACAAGCATTGTGAAATTTAACATATTAAAAACGTGTGCTTTCTCTTTTCTTTCTTTTCCATTTAACCAGACTGAGCCACAGCAACGCGTGGCCGGGTACATCTAGTAATAAATAAAATCTTCTATAATATAATATTTATCATTATAACAAATACTATAGTGAAAGTAAATTGTCCTTTAATATTTTTAATAAGAAAAAACTGTGATAGAAATATACTGAAATAAATAGAGTTATGAATGAAATATGTACCTATATATTTTACCAAATATTCGTTTAATGTTACCCATGAAAAAAGTTTATAGTTGTGTAACTATTTGAGTATTTTTTTAGAAGTACTTATTTGAACAAGCCACTTTGCTTACACAAGGACCCGAGTTCTAGAATTCTTCACCATTATTGACATTTTGTGTTGACACAAAGCAAAATGTTCTTGCTGCTTTTCAATTATTGTAAATTCATATCAATACGCAATTATTGACTTTAAACAAAGTAAAGCATGTTTCGTCCATTTTGATGTAGGTGATAAATATTTTAACATATATTTCTTCTTTAAACATAAGTCAGGGCTAAAACAAATGTTATCCTTCATGATCGAGTATGATTGTCTGGCGTTTTGTTAATGGAAGACAACTGTGCGTGTATTGCTTAATAGTGTGAAAGCTGTAAAGCTTCAGCAAGTATACATTTTTGACAGATCAATCACATAGTTCCAATTACAAAGAGATTTAAAGAAATATGCGAGGTAAAATAATATTATTGTAAATTAATTTGCTTAACATTGATGAGACGTTATCCCCAGAATTATCGAAGTGATTAACTGTTCTGAAACTTTACAACATATCGAATTCACATCTCACACAGCATCAATCACCAGTGATAGCTAATCCATTATAGTCAAGCGAGAATAAATTCTTAAATTTTAAAGTCATTTCCTAGAGTCGTCATCGTCATTACTTGATTTCTAAGTCAAGGATCCGCTTTGAAAAATATAAAAGTACAGATGAGAATGAAGAACTCAAGACAACCTTTTCTCACCCATAATTCCTTATCTAATGAAAAACTTTGATGAACTTTTGACTAACAACATTGATGATCATTTCAAAATGCAGTTAAAACGAAATTTCTTGGTAATTCAAATGAAAAATAAAAACCCGAAATTGTGAAGTCTGAAAGTAAGACAATGTTGATTAATCGGAAATTTTATAAACAAATATTTAGGATTTATCAGGACGGAAGTAGAACAGTGAGGGATCTCCTCGTTCTGTCAATCCTCTTTGGAGTTATGAACAATGCACAGTGTTTTAATATCTGCATGAAATTAGGATTTGAATTTTAAGCATATACCAACATGATTATGTGAGAGAATTGGCATTTCAACAAATCACATCTTTTGCAGTTCACTCGGATCAACTTTGAAAATCTTTCGGGTTAAATCATTGTGCATACAATTTTATACATTACAAAAAAAATAAAAACGTTCTTTAATATAAAAAAAAATCTTGTTGACAGACTAATTAATGGAAATTAACCGATTGTGATATGAAAAAGTGCTTAAAAAATCTTGTTGACAGACTAATTAATGGAAATTAACCGATTTTGATATGAAAAAGTGCTTAAAAATCTTGTTGACAGACTAATTAATGGAAATTAACCGATTATGATATGAAAAAGTGCTTAAAAATCTTGTTGACAGACTAATTAATGGAAATTAACCGATTATGATATGAAAAAGTGCTTAAAAACAGGGATCTTTATTTATTCAACTTAACGCTCTCCTAACTGAGCTGTTACGGCCGAAGACGTGTCGCCAGTTTTACAATTTATTGGTTTTAATTAGGCTCCAGTATTACTGACAATGGAGGTTGCGAGGTTAAGATGAAGATAATAACTGGCATAGCAAAAAATGAAATGTTAAAGTTGAAAAATACATTGAAGAGCGGCTATCATCACCACGACAAAAATGCGCCTAGTTAAGTTTCTTGTTTTCACAATATTCATGTATGGCGCAGAGACTTGGACTCTGAGATTAAAAGAGAGACGTAGAATATATGTATTTGAAATGCAGGGCTGGAGAAAGATGTTACGAACTCCATGGATAGCAAGGCGATCTAACGTCGCTATTCTCGAAGATCTGAGAATCATCGACAGATTGTCGACAATAGGCCTTGGACCAGTTCTCCGATTCTTCGGGCGGTTTGGAGAGGTTTGTAATTACTGGAGGCATGGAAAGACGACGCATAAGAGGCTGAGCTGACTAAGTTGGAGACGCTACAGGACTACCCTTAACAACTACCCTTCGAGCCGCAGAAGGGAGGGATGGATAGAGAGGAGTCGCCAAAGGGTATCATGGGTATTACGATGACGATAAGATACATGACGGATGAGTATTATAAAGAGTAGAAATTAGTGGATGTGTTGCTATATTGCAATTTCTTCCAATCAATCAGAAAAAGGCCTTAAAGTGAAAATCAGACCAGAACGCTCTTTGAATAATTTTGGTATCATCGAGAATTGAACCCGTGTCTCCCAGATCGGAAAATCTACCTCGGCTTACCAACTAAGTCACGGAAATCGTCGTGTAGCAATTTTCTTATTTCTACATATGTTGAGGGCTCTTCTTCAGCGTGGAGCTTACAATGTGTGGAAAATATATGTCGAAAAATCTGTTCCTTTATTGTAAAATTAAAACAACCATAACGAGGCACAAATTTTTTTACTAAATAACAGATAAAATATCGAAAACCTAAAAATATCAGCAGAATTCGGATCACATACAGTGGATTTATTTACAAATGTGTAATGCTACAATACAATTAAGAATATAAAGTCACCAACATATAGCACCAACGGCACCGAAAAAATAAATTTAAATACAATAAGAAGAAAAGTTAATTAAATTAAACAATAGAAAACGAAAATGGAATAACCAGTCTCTTAGTCTAGACCTGAGATAAAGGAAATGCCGGAAAAAGCCCTCCTGAATTCAAAAACATCTATGGTATATTGAAACTATTTACTAAAACATATGTGTACTCGTACATGGTTACCCGATTGTTGCATTCTCATGATCAATTGAAGAGCTACCATAAAGAAAATAACACTTTTAGTGAAAATGTATGAAAGCTTGACTATGTTTTTATTTATATTTAAGAAACTTACATATATAAAAGTAAAAAAAAAACAAATATGAGCCATAATCGTTAAAAAATACAAGACACAACTGTGTACTTTTAAAACTTGAAATTTAAAAGGAAATTCTTGTAGAATATAAAATAGCATATATAGCAAGTAACCTCTTTTTTTTAAAAGCAAAAGTGTTTTTAAGGAATAAAATTTGAGTCCATTTAAAATATTCTTCTTTTTATAACCCCAAATGCCTCGCACTCTAATGGGTTAAGGGTGAAATCGCGGTTGGAAGGTTTTGAAATATTTTTTTTCTCTAAATTTTTGTTTTCATATTTCAACACTGGACGCTACCGTGTTGTAGGTTTTCCCCGTTTATTTTTCCATACCTTTGCATATTTTTCAAATTTTTTACCACCGCAATATATAGAATTTACCTTTTAACTCTCTAAGTGAAGGTATTATTTAAAAATCCAAATATGTTTCACTCAGATAAATTAGTTGTAAATAAAATAATGATTCTAAGAAATTTTTAATATAAACTTTTGACTCGAAATGTTCTGGAATTTTTATAACGTTTACAATCTCAAATATTGTTTACAAAGATGTAATATTTTCAAAGAATTAAAAAAAATTCGAAAAAACATCTTAAGCCGAAATATATTTATGAAAAATAAATAATATTTCGTTACATAAAAGAAAAGGGTCTATTAAAAAGAATAATGCAAATAAAACAATCTAAAACACGACTTGATTTCCATTTTGACGGCTTCAAGTTTGATTCCTAACGGAACCCGATAAAGGGAGTACCCATCTTATTTTTCATATAATGCATTCTTCTGATTTCACAATTATAAGTTATTTAAAAGTTTCGTGTGTAAAATAACATCATATCTCAATCTTAAATTGTTATGTACTAAAAAAAACCGCAAACTTGTATTGTATTGCATTAGCATTGCAAACAGAACCACTTTACGGGTTTATAGGCATGTGCCAATCTTTATCAACCAACCAAAAAGACTGGACGCCTTTTTTGGGAATCGGACTCACAAAGACAGACGTCTTACCAACTAGTCCACGGTGGTGGTATGGCGTAGTACGACCCGTCGCACGGTCGTACAATGGTAGTGTAAAACAATAGTCAAGTAAATTGTATTTGTGATGTGGTTAACTCGCTCGACTTCTGTGAAAAAGATTTCTGGTTTAAAACTTGTGTGCATGAATTAGAAAAATATGAAAATATGTTTTCTTAGTTTCTAGGGGTATATAAATCTCTGTAAACGGTCAAATGTATTTACCAAAAAAAAAAACATTCTTAAAATGATGTTCTCCGTGATCTAGTTAGTAATACACTTAATTTTCACCAAAGGGTTTATGGTTCGATTCCCGATAGTAGCTAAAAAAACAAAAAAAGGGTCTACGTCTAGTGGAATAATTCATCTGGTAATACTGTTAGAGGTGTGTGTGTGTTGTTGCTTCTTAACGTGCAAAATAATATTGCTAACACGTGTGATTATGAACCACAAATTCCGTGCCTATACCAGTCGTTCTAAACTCAATGGCTCGATTATTACAACCGAAAACAATTTAGTCTCCCAACCCCGCCCTTTAATATTTACGAAACGCCATTTCGGATTATTTGAAGAGTACAAAAGAAATAAAGTTTAGATTTACTAAACACAGTATTTTATTTCTTTTGGGGTATTTAATTTTCAATGCAATTTTCTTATTTCTCATAAAAATTTTAATCCTTTTTTATTTTGTGTTTGAGAGGATTTTATTTAAATATTTAATTTCTAAGAATTTAAATAATTTTAATTAAAAAAATCATGACCCTGTTAGATGATTTTTTTTTTAATATTCTTGAATTGAGAAAGTCAAGAGTTTCGTGGAAATACATGCCAAGTGGAATGAAATACACGAAGCTAATGAAAATTAATAAATACAGAAAAAAATTACCTTGAAATTAAAAAAACGAATGAAATAATAAAATGTTATTCAATACTAAACAAATTGTTTTTAATGAATTTTGCATTGAATAAAACTTATAAAAATTCTATGGTTTTACGAGGCTGCCTTCGAACCATGGTTATTTTCCGTGTGTTATTTATTACAATCAGCAAGATTTTAGTTATCAGATTCATCCATTTAGTTTTAGAGATATGCTTTTTTTATTTGGTGTAGAATCATTTATTTACTGAATGCTTATCCTGGACGTTTCTTGATAGGGGTTTGTTGGTAATTCATTGTTAATTCATAAACTGGGTAGTAAGTGATATCAATTTATTATTTGGTTTGAGAGTCTGTGATTTATTGGGTGCCAATTCATGACTTAATTGGTGTGGATTCGTGGATTCATTTCGTGGATTTATAAGATGCTTACCTTTTACATTTATACTGTGAGTTTGCCAATCAATGACTGTCAATTCAAGATCTAGGTATCTACCTTCGAGTTATAGTTGTAAATTATTTTTAGCTGTAAATATTTTTTTTAGTTTGGAAGTCGATGAATTATTGGGAGGCAATCCATGCCTCTTGGATGCTGAGTCTTCTATTTATAAGAAACACATCCTTCAAGTTTATGCTAGGAGTTTCTTGATTATTAACTGTCAATTCATGAACTGGACAGGTTGTCAACGAGTGATTAGCTGGGAGTTCATTATTTAGTTTGGGAGTCAACGATTTATTGGGAGACAATACATGCGTATTTTGATACAGAGTCGTTTATTTATATGAAGCGTGTCCTTCAAGTTTATGCTAGGAATTTCTTAGTTATTAACTATAAATTCATGAACTGGATAATTTTGAACTAGTCAGCGAGATTTGAGCTATCATTTCATTATTGGGTTTGAGAGCCTGCAATTAACTGGGCGCCAATCTATGACTTTAGGTGTAGATTCAATTATTTATTACGAGTAGATGATTATCTTTGAGTTTTATCCTACAAGTTTGTAAGATTATTGACTGTCAATACATGAAATATGTAGGTAGTCTGCGAGGTTTTACCTATCAATTTATTATTTGATTTGAGAGTTGGCGTTTTACAGGAAAAAAATCTACAATTCGATTGGCGCGTCATTCATTTATAAGATGTTTATCTTTTATGTTTTGGTTAGGAGTTTGTGATTTAAATTATCGATAACTGCTCAAGTACGGTTTACAAAAACTAAGGGAGTATAAAAAACTGCAAATGCTACGTAACAGAGGTATGTACATATCCTTTTACTTTTTAGCATATATATGTAAATAAAATGTTAATGGAACAAAATATGTTGACAGTTAAACTACGTACTATATTTATAACAATTTTTGCTGTTAATTTATAAAAATATGAACATTTTGACGCTTAAATATTTCACAATAAACTTTAATTTAAGAAATCATTTTATAGTCATAACAAAAGAGCTCAGACTAGAGAATAAAATGAAATCGCCCACCCAAAAAATATATGAATGAATAAAACAGAAATTTATAGGGAAGTGCTCCAGGACATAGAAAATGGGAGCAACTTTGTAAGAGATATTAGTAAAAGTTGTTTTGTACGAATATTTATACTTAAAAAATAGATTTAAAACAATTGTCAGAATAAGGCTTTGTATGTATGTATTAGATTACAAGTATATAAAACTGTGTATATTAGAGTTTGGATATCAAAGTTTTATATTTTAAGTATATGGATTTGGGTATATATAGTATTGTACAAATACAATGTTTATAGAATTCTAGTAATAGCTCGTCAATAATGATGGAAAAGCTCTTTTATTTCAATATGGCGCAGTGTTTACCTGTGTGTTGCTGCATGTTATCATTGTGTTACTGTTTTTATAGATCCTCGCTTGCTCGTTGTGATTAACGCGATCGTCTCTTTGCTATCGAGGAAGGTCGAGAGTTCGAGCGCCGTGATGTGCTACTTCCACGAATGACATATGTATTTTTTCCATACCGATATGCTCCGATCGTCTCATTTCGGTATGCCATTGGATCCACTATATGAAGGTGATGGCTGCGACCATTGACTAAGGTAACATACATTCCAATGTCTAACGCACTGAACTTCCGTGCGGAAGGTCATCGGTTCGAACTCCACGCTGTGCGATACGAGGATCCCCTCGAATAATACTGAGATTTTTCCCGCCCAGTGTCGGGGGGGTATAAGGATATCTATGCCGGTCAAAATTAATCTATAAAAAAAAAGTTTGCTGGTGTGCGACGGATCACTCATTTAAAAAAACTTCGTTTTCAAACTGAATTGAGGTTGGAGTGGCGAGAGAATCCTCGATTACGACGTCCAGTAATGACGATGATGACTTTCTTAATTCAGCGTGTGTTTAGATAAACAAATTTGATAAAAAAACCGCGGAAAACTTATCAAGGAAAAACAAACCAGAAATAAATCTTTGTAAATCTTCCAATATATGATAGTAAACAAACTAGAAAGAAATCTTTGTAAATCTTTCAATATATGATAGTAAAACAAATTAGAAAGAAATCTTTATAAATCTTCCAATATATGATACATATAGAAAAATATACTAGAAAGACATATATATATATATATATATATATATATATATATATATATATATATATATATATATATATATATATATATATATATATATATATATATATATATATATATATATATATATATATATATATATATATATATATATATATATATATATATATATATATATATATATATATATATATATATATATATATATATATATATATATATATATATATATATATATATATATATATATATATATATATATATATATATATATATATATATATATATATATATATATATATATATATATATATATATATACTCGTATGTTATGTTAGTAAAACAAACTAGAAAGAACTTTTTATAAATCTTCCAATACATGATAGTAAAACTTGCTTCAAGTGAAATTTAGTGTAGAAGTGAAGTGTTCATATACTCGTATATTGGTGGTGCGAAAAAGCTCAAGTTCAATGGATAATACTTGTTGATTATTTACCACAGTAGGTTATTAGTTAGGAGGTGATTACTCATATATTATATTATAACTTTTGTTGGACCAATGAGTAGTTATCGATTCATATCATGCTCTTCCTTTTCTTGTCGTAAAAATATAAAGGTCACCTGTTGCTCCAAAATGAAAAAGAACATTAAAATGAAGGTGAAAGCAAGATGAAGGACTTATTAAAGACACAATGATAACCGAAGCAATATATTATTCGTTTTTATTTGACATAAAATACCATTACATGACTAGTATTTTTTGAGTAAAGTTAGGTATTTATAAAATTAGAAAATGCTCTTATTTGAAAAATATTAAATAAAATAAATATTTACCTCTATTATTTTAATTTCACACTCAAATGCAGCTTCATCTTCTCAACATAAAAAAGAAACTTTTAAGCATTCTTCGTTTATGTAAATTAAATAAGATGACCTTCGTGGTCTGTTGGTTAGGTATATCTAAATCTGCAGGTTTGAGGTTCAATCCCGAAGATACAGAACAAACTGGAAAAATGTATACCAGTCTTCTAGCACGTTTTAAACGTGTGCGAGTGTTGTTGCCTGTCCACACGAGTGCTACGCGACCATTTTAATAAGTCAAAAATGTTTCCAACATTTATATATTTATATAAGTTTGGGTCAAAATACAGAATCTTGTGTTATTAAAAATTGCTATGCAATCTCTAAATCTTTCTTTTATGAAACCTCATCAACGTACAGCCTTTAACACACAAATTGCAATTAACTTGAGAATTCGCAAAGAAAAGGTAGGAAGGATTTTGTCAACATTTCTGCACAAAAGGGAGAGAGGTATGTAAATATAAATGGAATGCCTTAAGGAACGAGGCCCCTTCTTAAAGAAGGAATTAAAAATTTATATTATGTTAACATGAATTTTCATTCTATTGCTTGAGTGCCGGGAAAAAAATATAGTAAAATCCTTATAGTAAAATTAATTTGGTGACTTGAATATGACAAAACTAAATTATCAGCGTTAACGAATTAGCGGTTAATGTTACAAATAAATTGTGTTGGTATTAAGGTTAGTTTTTGGTCTGCGATACCTTTTTGAATTTTAATTGCATTAAAATAAATTTAGATTTATTTATAACAACAAAATATATTTATAAATACATTCCGAAATCATATATACATCTCAAGATAAATATCAGAAAATGCATTTAATAGAGAAGTCATCAAATAGTCTGGGCTCATCTCATAATATCCCCCCGGTCGAGATAAACCCCACCAATAAAGAACAAGTCTGACCGTGAGGATTTCAGGTGTTTTTCAACCCACACATTTTTACTTTATATTAAGAAAAAAAATGGAAAAATGTTAAATGACTACAAATGCTACCTCAGATTAACTGTCAGCGAAAAAAGAGAAAAGTTGATAGGAATCCAAATTTTATCAAAATAAAATCTCAAATAGAAAATTATGTTCATACATACAACCTATAATACGAAAAATGAAAATAAAATAAGCAGTAATATAAAAATTAATGAGAAGAGAACGCGCACACACGCATATTTATGGTTTAACTGGCATACCATCATATATCCAGAAGTTAACTGGCATAGAATCATATATCCAGAAGTTAACTGGCATAGAATTATATACTTAAAATATATTTCTTAAAAAATCGGTCAATTTTGGTGGCAAAAAGAACTCAACCTACAAAATTTTCTTAAAGTTTTCTTGACATTTCAAAAAAGCATAGGTGTATGAGCAAAACTACCAAGTGAAACATAAGTGTAATGTTAAATTTTGTCCTGATATTGTTTTCATACAAGCCAATATAAAATGGACAATGTTTTCTCAGTTATATTAGAATAGGTAAAATGTTGCTGGGTCCTTTTATCACATATACGTCCAATTAGTCAGCATCGTTTCAGACGTTCAGAACTCGATTTTCAGCAAACTCCATTTCGGTCCAAATGGAACCCGATAATGTTTGAGAAGCTCTGAGAAGATGGCGTATGGGGAAAGGAAACGAAATTAAACGGACACTAAAACACATCTTCTCTAACTGGACAGTATCCAAATATTTTAACATGATAGTCCACAATGTTCAAGTACCGACTTTGTTGTATGTAATTGAAACTTGGGCATGGAAAAATACTGAAGGAGCAGTATGAATGCTATAGAAATGCGTGCACTGAGAATACACGGGGTTAAAATAATACGAAACTAAGTGATTAGGGATAAATATGAAATGTATTACATAATATTAAGAAGAGCAATCTGCAATGGCTTGGACATGTAGATAGAATGAATGAAAAAAATACTTACTTAACAAATATACTTTGCAAATGTGAGGGATAGGCGAAATAGAAGAAGACTGAGAAAAGTGTGGTTTGACCAAGGGAATGGTATTTTGAAAGAAGGAAATACAAAAGTCAGAGAAATTGCAGAAGTTATATGGTATGAGCAGATTTATGGGTGTAGAAGAGGCGAAAGATATATCATACATCGTGATAGGAATTTTAGGTTCTCTCTCCTCTTTGTCTATCCTGACAGGAAAACGGTGTGATGGTATGTATGAAATTTTTTTTTAATCTTCTGAAATTGCTTTACACCAAATGCATTATATTTTATTATACTTGCGTGGTAACAGTACAACCTGATGGATTTATTGTCATTTGAAAATCTCTTCTAGCCAATCAGAAAGGTGTTTAATAAGTCAAAACCAGATTGGAACCCTTTTAAACAAAAAAATGGGTAACAACAGGAATCAAACTCACAACTCTAGTCCAATGTAGTGACACCAAATAATAGTTTCGCTACGTATTATGAAGGTACAGGTAACTTGATGGGCATGATTTAAACCATTTCTTTATAATTTTTTTGTTACGTTGCCAGTTATTTTCATTCTTTCGAAAATCCGTAAAATGCTTTGATTTGATATTTATTTCGTTTCCATTACAGCGTAGGTAGAGTACAGAACTGGCATTTGAAAACTTGAGAGAGAAGTTTGATACTTGAGTCGCAAACCAATTATCGTTATAAGGGAATTTCACAAAGGAAATATTATCTTCTTCTTTTTTAAAGTACCTGTTTTCTCAGACGTTGGAAATCATTATAATTAAATTGACTTTCGAGATAACACCTTGAACATATATGATATATGGTACGACTTTCATAAGTAATTCAAGGTGGAGATGCATTTTCTTCTTGCATTTCTTCTTCCCTGAGTTATTCAGGGAAGTACTCTAACGCTTTCCTTTTGATAGTGGATAATACTATACATTTGATAGCGGATAATAATATATCTACTAAGTATTTTATACATATTTGATAGTGGATAGTATTATATAAACAAAGTACACAAAATATTTTATTTTGATAGTGGATAATACTTCTCTTCTTTTATTCATTCATTTCAAAATATCATCATCACGGAAATGTCAATCCACAAATCTCTCAGTCATCGATAACACCATATTGTAAAAGTTTCTGATTTCTTTATGGAGTGGCCTGTGAACGTCTTCGTGCTTCAACACCATAAAAAATACGATAAAAATTAAACCTTTGCTGCAGAAAATACTCCGCATTAAAAAAACAGCTTGAAACTCTTTGCACTCTTTCTTTGATCTCTTGAGACTGGTCCCATTGATCATTTACCAGCATTACAGATATTGGACTTGCTCAAAAGTTTTATGATTTATATTAATATGTACTTTTGTATCTTGTCTCTAATTTTGCTCTAGTAATCCTAAATTCTTTCTTTTGTATATAATTATTATACAAAATACTATAATAGAACTCACTAAACGTAGTTTGAATATCAAGCATTTTATCAATAGATCCCAAAATCATCAAATATAAATATAAAAAAATTAACTCTATAAAAGTTAACAGCTATTTGTATTACTGATTTTCAAATGGAATACTATGAGTCCCTTATCTGATTCCTGTGGAACTCCAAAACGCTGACTGAATCCATATAAAGGTAAACATAATCGTTAACTTGGAGGTTAACTGCCACAGTTTGATACCGATTTCTGACAAGAACTTATCCATCGGTGCAGGCTCTTGGGACCTTTCAAACAAAGTTAATTTAATATTGGAGAGTTGTTAATTTTATAGAAAGCTTTCAGAATATATGTGTAGGTGCATCCGATGTATTTGTGTTTGAACATTTTAGTGATGAAAACTAATTTGATAGGAGGAATGGCACAATTTGGTTATGTTTTGAAACCGAATATTTTCTTTTCTTTTATTTATTTAACTCGTAATTGTAACATTTTTGCCAACTTTTTATCAGGTGGTAATTTCATCCAGTCAAACAGACAAAAGTAAATAAGGGAATTTACATGGTCATCAATAATAACGAAAGTGAGAAAATAAAAATTGAGTATCTTTTTTAAATTGAAAATTAAATTGACAGGTAAAATATTTAGCATTTATAGTATTTAAAGAAAAAAAATCATGTCATTAATATATATGAATTCGTGAGTTCTCGAATTTCATGAATTTCAATTCGTGAATTTCAACAAACTATTATATAATATATATCTATATGAGATTATTAGTCCTTATTACACAATCTTAAATAAAAAAAGTTTATTTAGTTTTATTCCAATAACTTTTTGACCATACCCTGGTTTCATTCAACGAGCATCTTGAAAATGGTGACTGGACAAATGTTGTCAGATCAAATATATATTAAGGCTTTCAAAGTTCTTCGTATCAGTTGTATATGGTCTTTCGGAGTGTTGTGCCACATGCTTTCGTATATGATGTCGACGTTTCGAAAACGTTGGAATTTTTATCTTTAGTGCTTGTTTGAAGTTAAGTTCACCATAATAACTAAATGAGCGCCAGATACCGCTTAGTCAGCGCCAGATATCATTTAGTATAAGCCAAGAGGTATCTGGTGAATGGCTACAAACAAGTTCTGAAGATGAAAAATGCATCGTTTTCGAAATTTATATTAAGTTATGTCTAATCTATATAATTTATTCAAGATTTTTTTCTTCTAATAAACCTTAAATAAAATGAACCAGAAACCACCGATTTGTAGACATGCGTCTTTTCAACTGGGCTACGAAGGTCGATAAACAATTTGTTCTAAAAAGTTAACCAAAATCACTAACTGAATGAACGAAAAATCGTGATATCAATTCAATTCAAGTGGAAATGGTTAGGTCGTCAAATACATACTAAACCTGAATACGGGAAACCTAAGCCCTCTGGATATTCCCAACCCCTTTTTTGACGGCTCATCGCGTTCCCCGGAATGTTTACTCCTCACCTTAGAAGCTGTAAAAATGCTATTCAAGTGAATTCTAGTACCCTTATGTATCTTCAAATTATCCATCTTCTTTTACAGGTCCAATACTGGTATCAAATTTTAAAGTCTTAGGGTTTATTTTAAGAGAAGAATCCAGAGGGGAATTTTTCGTTGAAAATACTACAAATGAAATAAAAAAATATCCACGCAATAAATGGTGTTTAAAATGTAGAAAAAATCTCCGTGGCCTGGTCGGTAAAATGCCTGTCTCCTAACCCGATGTTGCAGATTCGATTCCCATTAGTATCAATTTTGTTTTAAGTTTCACCAGTGTCACCAACGGATTAATTTCAAACTTCATCTCTTTGTATTTAAATCCCTTAACGGTATGTCTCGATTGAATCTGTGTCTGAAGAATGTCCCTTCGGAGGGAAGTAGAACTTTAAGGTAAATTTCTTTTTCGTCTGTCTCGTAGAGTCAGAGATATGGTTTACGTGCGCAGATTTAGGAAGCACTTAAAGACAATCCTTTTTGGAAGGTCTTATCCAAATTTATGAGTGGGGTCCAATCCTGAGTTGGAGCGCCCTCGAGAAGAGTTTTGCTCTCTAAAAGGCGCTATATAAATTGTCATTTTATTATCATCTCGTTTAAACTTATATATTCATAGATATATATTTGTGCTTTGTTGAAAGAAATTGCCCATTCGCAGTAAAATAAACAGGTTATACTGTATATAAGAAATTTGTAATTCAATGCATTAATTTGTTTGGAAAAAGTTGTGCTTATTTTTATAGAAATTTAAATAACAATAACTTAATTATAATAGTTTAAACATGCAGATTTATTTCCATATAGAAATTTAGTCACGAAGTGAAAATTACTCTGTAACTACGAGTATATACACAAATACTCGTACCATCACGTTTACCTGTTGGGGTGAAGCAATCATATTTTTATCGTAACACTCATTTTTCAGTTCCTTCACATCCCGAATAGAACGAACCCGTAACCCCTGTATTGGATGACTTATGTCTTTCCTTCGAAGATAATAAAACGGAGGTTCTTATAGCACATCTTAAAATTTTAGATACTGATATTATTATATTTACATTTCTTTATCATTAATAAAATAAATTTATTTTAAAATATTTATTTACTGTGGTTTATTTTGAATTTCGATCAACGTAATTTTAATGCGTGCAAATACATGGGGTGACAATTTATGACAGAATACGGAACAAAGTGATAAGGAAGGAGTGTGAACTTAAGCTGATTTGTTAAAGAAAATGAAGAAGAGAACTCTAAGATGGTTTGGGAATTTATTTATTTATTTTCTCAATACAAGCTTAGCCCAATTACATTAAAAAATACAAAAGTTGTTAACAATTAAAATAAAATAAAAAATTATATGTATATACGTACACACATACGTACACTTACATACAAACATACACAAATGTATTCAAAGTCACTTAAATACGTTGTTGAGTGCTTTCTAACGCCCCTAATCTTAGAAGAAAATTTTCTTTTACTTTTGGTAATGTGGTATAAAATATGTCAATATCGGAAGCAGTCCCGTTCAAAAATGTTAAGACCCTTCCATCAGTTGGAAAATCCGTTTTTGCATATGTGATTGAGAACAGTTCTTGCCGGCCCAGTCTTGCGTAATAATTAGGAAAATTTAACGCTAGCCTTTATTGTAATGCTGGGCTTCACAACTCCTTGAACGAGTCTGACAATGTATACCAGGAGACGCAGATCTTTTTAACGTTCAAGGAGTTATACCCAAGCATGCCCAGCAGAAATTGAGTAGGATACAACTATACACAACTCTTACTCATATATGCATGTGGAACGAATGAATGAAGAAAGACTCAAAAAAAATATATGATACAGTGCAAATGTGAGTGGAAGGTATGATAAATCCATGAAATATGTATTTCGATCAATTGAATGATATTATATAATATTATTAATATGAAGGAAAATAAGAAGTAATAGAAATCGTAGGAGCTGTACATAAATGTGTTACTATGTAGTAGGGGTAAAATATGTATGTAACTGTTCTTATTGCTGAACATACCAGTCTTAAGTTTACATTCATCTTTTAAATTTTTAATTAGATGCATTTCTACAGTATTTATACGGTTTTTATCAATCTTTTCCCGCCTCCACGTTTAAATCCCATACATGAAAAATTGTACTTAAATACTATTGTGGACTACCTTCTAGCAGATTTTAATGCCGTCTGATTAAAATATATTTATTTTAGTGCCCCATCAACTTGGTTTCCTATCGCAACACGCCGTTCGGTATCCCCCGTACTTCTTATCAATCCAATCTAAATAATTTTCAACTCACTCTAGTATGTGTTCCTGATGGAACGTGTATTGTGAAAATACATAAATAATACAAACCAGTTATTCTAACTGAGATATTTTTTTCTCTTTTGTTAAACAAAAAGTTTTTTTCCGTCACATCACATTTGAATTGAATAACTTCAAAGCACGATGAAATAAATACATAAAAAGAAATTTTCAACGTGCCGAATGTTAAAGACTCTTCTGTGTTAAAAAAAGGAAAATTTTTATCAACTTTTAATAACTCGAAAAAAACATCTTTTTGTCCTCAATGTTGTTATTATATTAATTTATCCTTGAAACTTTTTTTATTTTCTTCAATTCGGTCGGAACTCTCGACTGATTCCTTTAATTTATCTCTTGTCAGCGGAAAGGAGAAATATATATATAAAAAAGGTATTTATACAGTAGGCACTCGTTAGTTCGACCAAACGAATCGACCTAATGAAGCACTTGAATGGAAATATTACGATAGAAATAAATACTGTCGCGTCAATAAGTACCAACCCATAAATTCTCAAGACTATATCAAAGATTCTATCCAGAGGGGAGATAGCCTTCCTAAAGTTAAAAAATCATGAGTAAGAAATTAAAACATTTGTTTATCAAAAGTTTCGGATTTTATTTTATGGAACTTCATATAAGAATATTGAATAATATGTCACATTCATGAGACGTGTTTTTACGTTCTTTCTCGAGGTACGACTTTGTGGCTTATGGAAAATTTTATATACGAGTACGTCACAAAAGTTATACAAAACAATTTTATAAGAATCATTAGAGATTCATAAAACCTGAAGCAAAATAAAATAAAAAACTAAAAAATGCCAAACATTTTGAGCTTGATTATTTTTTCAATGCATAAATAAATCAAAAACACGTCTGATGAAACATGATACCAGATGGATCTTAAAATTGTTCTTATTACAAACCAAGATTATTCCACCTAAAGACAACTCGATATCTTCTTTGCCGTGTGCTTAATGCTGAGCGTCGTGGTTCTTTGCTATATCTCAAACTCGGCACATCACCTGGCGGCTCCATTACTCCCAGTTCTGAGCCAAGTTGAATGTAGTGTTTAAAAACGATGCTATTAACTTCTTAACTTGATCCATCCATTTCATAGGATCTCTTCCTTTTGCTCGCCTTCTTTTAACTGTCCTCGTGATCACTAATTTCTTCAGACTTGCATGATTCCTTCTAGAAACATGTCCAAAGTACGTTAGGATTCATTTTCCTCTTTTATCACCTAATTTCGAAGGTATTTACCACGTTTGTTTCCTTCTTTCTCATCGTCTATGTTTCTACTCCATACAGTGCCATGGAGTTTACCAGAGACTCAACCAAAAAGGTTTTAAAGTCTCTGAATATAGACTGGTAAGTTCATATCTTTGTAAGCCTTGTCTTAGCCTTGATATTGGAGTTAAAAACTTGTGTAAATTGTTGAAAAACATCACATATTAAACATTTTCAAATAAAAACACCAATTGTTTCTGACATGACGTTGATATCTGGAAATGCTTCAGTATGTTTATTGGAATTACCATGGATACTCTCAATAGTAAATTGGTCCAAACTTGACGATAAGTTGAATTTTATTCTTGGCAAAAGAGCGATAAAAACAAGATGAAGGAGAATGCTCTGTAGAACGTACGGTAAAACTATTGACGATAAAATAACGCAAAAGGACATAAAGAAAGAATGCTGATTAAAATAAACGTATTGTGAGATATAAATAAAGAGTATTATGATGGTTTGGTAATGTTGATTAAATTAATGGTGATACAATGAAAAAAAAATACAGAACGTACAAAAAGTTTGAGAATATGAAGTTTATCGAACAGTATGAATCATATAGCAGATGATTCGCTTTTACTTGTTCCGGTTCTAAGCAATGATGAGTGCAACACTTATGGAGGAATTAGTTATTTCTTTGATTTGGTCTATCCACCTTACTGGATACCATTATCAGCTTGTCCAGACAATGTTCATATGACCTAATGAATGCACTATTTCATCAAACACGAAACACACAATAAAGGACTGCAACAATCTGGTAGATAGGGGATATACCATAAATACAATAAATGAATAAATAAATAAATATAAATTTATTGATAACAACATAGTATGAACGTATATAAACATATTCTGAAACTGCATACAAATCTCTAGACAATAGTGAAAAAAAATATGAGAGAAAAGCTATCTAAACGTCTGGGCTCATCTCATAACATCCCTCCGGTTGAGATACAACTTCACAAATAGAAGGCGAGTCCGACCACGAGAACATCAGATGTTTTTCAGTCCACACATTTGTACATGTACGAATTGAGGTCAATAAATTCGCGTAATGAAGGGGAATAAAGGGAAAAAACATTTTTTTATTTTTCTTTTTCAATATATTCACCATTAACTCGAATACATTTTACAGTTCTTTCAATAAGCTTATTTATACCCACAAAAAAAAGATTTGATTTTAATAAGCTGAAAGTGCACTTTTAACTTCTTGATCGACCGTAAATTTCTTCCCTCGATGTTCTTTTTCATATTTGGAAACAAATAATAGTCAGGCGGAGCCAGGTGTGGGCCGTAGAGAGGGTGATTTAATGTTTGGAAGACAATTTTGAAGAGCAGCCAATTCATAATTGCTATTGTGCACGGGTGTATTGTCATGCAACAGCAGCACACATTTTGTCCAATTTCCTCTCCTATTCTCCTTCATAGCCTTTTTTTTACTGAATCAACAGATTAGAGCAGTACTTTCCAGTTATTATGATGACCTTATCTTTGTGATCTACGAATTTATATATCTTCCCACGTAGATAAAAAAAAACGAAAATTAATAAATAAGCAATAAAAACGCTAATGAAATAATAGGTGGCCGACTTAAAAAAATAGCATGTAATTATAATATATATTCCGCAATCACACACACTTTTACCCAAAATTATATTCGAAGGAGAAGCCACCAAAAGGTCGGGCTTATTCCACAACTCCCATCCAAGACACACACGCAAAATATGTTAACTGTGATTGAATATGGAATTTTGATCTACTTGTTGACATAAGCCCATCTGAAGTATTACTATATGTAGCAATTGTTGGCCCTTGGAATGTGTCAATATGTTTACCAGATGTGGTATCAAATAAATGATAGCGTATTATCAATATTAAGAATATTGTGTATGTTGATGTTGATTTTCTGGACTTTTTAAACATTATTTTGGTCAAGATCCTAAGTTCATTCTTCAGTAGTTGGTAGTAAACATTGGCTTTTATGATTTGATACGTTGTTACGCAATATGGATAATGTAATTATTATATTTGTTTTATGTTGTTGAATTTGTAATTGTTGATTTGCAAAATTTTGAACGTTATTTTGATCAAGATATAATTTAATATAAATACAAATATTAAATTTAGTTTGTAGTAGTAAACTGAATAACTCGCAACATTCGATCCGAAAGACATGTGTTTTACTTGCTAGGTCAAAAAGGTCATTAATGCACTATTGTTGCACTATTCTGCACAATGATAGGGTAAAAATCTTACTTTTAATAAATTACCGTAAATGTAATGATATGCATTTTTTGTGTTATATTCAAAATGAATAAATAAACCAAACGGGTAAAATATTCAAACATTACCACAAACACAAAACATGATACTTTTTCGGGATAAAATTTTTGAAATTGGGAATGCCGCTAAAATACCCTTTAAGCTCTCAAAAAGCTTAAATCTACCCAGTATCGTTCGCTCTGTTGAGAGGAGAGCACGTCTCTACGCTGCGAAAGTTCGACCCTACGATTTTTCGTAGCGATCATTTTCATACAAATAGCGGGTACGAAAATTTTGATAGAGAGAAGTCGTTATAACTAATACGGGACTTCTCGTTAGCCTAGGTGATTATGTGAAAATCCATTACTTTTTGAAACTATTCTGACAATTGTGTGGGAAATACTTATTTTGTTTTAAATAATATTTTTTTTAATTGCAAAATACACATGAAACAGTTTTAAATAAAATGGCGATTTGTTTTTATAGTATTCGTTTAAAGTTTTAAAACAGTTTATTTTATTTAGTTCAAATTTATTTTTATGTTCAAAATGAGTGTTTGGAAAATGCAGTGGATCCTGGCTGTGTGTTTAGTGATTTATTGGAATGGTAAGCTGTTTTAATTATTTTTTTATTTCATTTTAATTGAAGATGTTTTTTCTACCATTAAAAAGTTTACAACCGTAGCATTGAATCACGCTTTTGGTTCGTTTTATATTGTATTATTGATATTAATATGTTTAAATTTTTAATCTTTGGTTCGATAAAATTATATATTATTTTGTTTCTATTTAGATTACGTATTTTAATATGATTAAAACAAAAACATTTAAATATGACCTGACTGTTTTTTTTACCAAGTAGTAATCTTTTCTGAGCAACTAAATATCGTTCAATGAGGTCTTGAGTATAAAGCAAACTAGAAGCGTTTTAAAAAATCGGGTACCAGTGGAACTTCAAACTGCAGTTCTCCGGTTGGAAGACAAACATTTTACCGGCTAGGCCACGGAGGTTGTTAATTGAATGTACCAAAACAATTTTTTTTTTCTAAACTTAATAATATTTTTTAAATGTTTTAAATAACTAATATTTTTTAAATGTTTGCATAACTTATTTCAAAATAAGCTAAAATAGTTTTTTACTTATAGCTTATTGCAAATTCAATAATAAAGCTTAAGTCTAATAAATTAACAAAACGTTTTGGAAGTTCCGTTTATATTTTAATGTTTTTTTTTCTTTAAAGAAAGTTATCATTTTAAAATAAACCGATTTATTTGTAATTAATATTTGTCAACTGTGATAATTTTCTTTAGAAATTTATAACGTTTAAAGAAAATAAAGTCACATACTCGTATTTTGATTTGCCATTTTATTTTTTTAAATACGCCGTTAATGGGCGTACTAAATAAGGTTAACAAGAAAACTATTATCGAACTGAAAATAACAAAATTACCTATTCTTTTATATTGTATTTTCATTGTATGCAATGCATTCTGGTGTTTTATTGTCATGTAGTATTTTTTTACAACTAACAAGAAAAAAAAATTAAAGAGGTATGAATTTGAATCCAGACTGGAAGCATTCTTAAATTTAATTGGGCTTCAATGGGAAATGAGCCCATTACTTCCATGATGGAAGTCAGGCATCTTACCAACTACGCCACAAAGATCGTCATCAGTAGAATTGTTTAATTTTATACTGCGTATTTAAAACATAATCTACCTTGTTGAGGCAAATAGTTCAAGTTAACTTTCTAGAGCTTTAGGAAAATCTGGTACTATCGCATGGAATATACTTTTTCTTTGGTGTAAAAAGGAAATGGAAGCCTCCAAATGGTTTCTAAGTTGACAATATTTGAGATATAATACGGTGAAACGGATTCGCTCTTGCTACGAAATTAGTATGTTCAAACGTGTGTTTATAGACCGGAAACCGAGAAGATGTGTAATATTAACAAAAAGGCCTTAGTCTGTTAAAAGAGTTGTATCATTGAATAGTATTACACGTTCGTTATATAAAGTTCAACGTTGCGGGTTTATTGCAATGTGGCAATCTCTTCTAACCAATCGAAATTACGTCAACGAAAGCTAAGTGAAAACCGAATTGGAACCACTTTTAGAAAAAAGTCTTGGTTCCAATTAGAATCGAGCCCACAACCCACGGGTTGATAGACAGGCGTCTTATCATTAACGTCAAAGAGTTTTCTGGTAATAAAACTTTCACATGTTAGATTAGTGTTATTGCTTCTTCGCGTGACGCCTATACGACGATTTCCATGCTTACCCCACTGATTTTAAGTTCGAAGACTTGATAAATGGGGCAGATGCCCGGCCATGCTCTTAAGTATGTTTTAATCACCAATTGATAATGTTATTGTTTTGTATTTCTCTTTTGCTGTTTAGAGTACAGCCTGACTAGCTTATTGTAAGGTGGCAATCTTTTCTAACGAACCAAGATGTTAAAGATACTTTTAAAGTAAACACTAGAACCTTTTGAAAATATATAGGTTTCAATAGAAATCGAGTAGAGAAGAGATGTTTTATCAAGTAGCTTACGGAGGTTTTCAATGTTGATGTGTACCACACGAAAAAAGTCAATTAACAGAATAAAAAATATACATACATGCCATCACGTGTAAAGGGTAGGCAAAAATAACATAGCGCCAGTTTTTCTATCTTGAGATACATATTTTGCTTCTTCCACATTCATACACTTCGTACAGCTCCTACGATTACTCTAACTTTTTATTTTTCCTTCTATCAAAATATAATTCACTTGATCCAAGCATATTTTTTTTGGTCTTCCTCAACCACGCCTTTCACTCACATTTGCAATGCGTATTTGTATTATTTTATTTTCTCTTTCATTCGATTCACGTACTCAAACAATCTTTCCTCGTTCATTCGATTCACGTACTCAAACAATATTTCCTCGTTCATTCGATTCACGTACTCAAACAATCTTAGTGTGCTCTTTTACATCTTACTCAACGCATCAACCTAAATGTCACATTTATCGCTAATTACTTCATTCCGTATTCTTTCATATATTATATTCTCATCCCATGTAATTTTCTAAATGCACATATTTTATAGCATTTATTGTAAGGAACAATGTTATTTCCATAAATTTTTAATAAAATAAATATAACTCAAATTTTTTTTGTGTTTTCTCCACCGGTTTTTATTTATTCAATTCTCTACCGGTTTTAAAGATCATCCGTCTTACTCGACAGTGTTGAAACCAAAATAAAAAATAAGTGTTTTTTAAATTTATTTTATTAAAAAAATATAAACATGACACCACAAAGTGAAATTAACGTCTTTTCTAAGATTCAAGAAATGTTATTTTCTATAACTTGAGTAAGTGTTAAAATTTGGTTATTCAATTTCAAAACAAATATTTAACATAGTTGACGCTTTCAAAACTAATTTGCGTATCTGGAACTAAAAATAAACAAAGTCTTATCACTGTGAAAGCAGTGTAACGTGACTCTCTCCGAAGTCAATAATATCACAGTGATTGCTAAGCGAAGTCGGAAGAGGTAATCCGGTCGGTAAAACACTTGCAGTGTGTTGCTTTGTGACTTCAGTAATCATTGTTTGACTCATTGTTTCGTGTCTTGTAGATATTGGTATTGATGAATTACCCCTTCCAATAACAATAATAAAAGGACAATTTGTATACTGCCGTTCAGACTTCTTTGATCACGTACCATTAAAACTGAAGAAGTTATGTATTCGAAAGTTTAGGCAGTCTTTAATAAAATAATTTTTTTTTTTTTAAATATTTCATTTAAACAGCTTACATACATATTAATTTTTCTTAATAGAATTTAATGTGCTGCGTAAGTTTCATAATGTGGAAAAATCTGGTTTGATGCTTTCTGTTACTGCGATACGAATGTCCGGTTCCAAGTTTAATTTATTTCGATACTTGTTTTTAATTCCTGTCATTGCAGAAAATAATACCTCACAAAGGTACGTAGAAATAAATGGTAGGATTGCATCGGTTGCTGTGCAGTACGCGAAACGCCCTATATCCAAACTTAGCATATAAAGATTTGCTGTCTGCTTCTTCTACGAGTACCCGATAGTGTCGCCGTTGTCAATTACTCGACTATTTGATATTTATGATCGTGAAATTTAAAAATACACATTAGTATTTGTTCATCTTTTATAACAAATACTAACTTGTACCCCGAAGTATCGACTCGCGTACTTTGGAGATCGCTGGTTTAGAGAGCCAACTATCCTCACCATTATGACAGATAAAAACTATTACAAAATAAATATAAATAAGTTGAATGTAAGAAGAAGAAGGCAGTGGCTGGGGTCATTAGATAACATACTTACTCGGATCCGTATATGTTCAGAAAAATATATTCGGTAAGGAAGCCCGCTAAAAATTTATTAAAGGAAGACGAATTACAAATAAATCTTAGTAGCTCTTTCAATATGTGATAGAAACACGTTCAGCTTTAGGTGTAGTGTAAATGAATAGTGTTCATATACTCGTATTTTTACCTTTGATTAGACTTCCCAAAAAAGGTTGTCTCAAGCGCTTCCTAAAGCTGTTCACGCCATTCATATATCTAACACTAAAAGGCAGACCACTCCATGCCACAGGATCAGCAACGGTAAAAGCTCTATTCTATTACCCTACAATGTTGTATAGATCTTATGTGTCTCTTGCCCAAACTCTCTTGTTGGGGTTAAGTTAACAAATATCCCCCGGATATCACGATTGCTCGTTCGGAGTAGCTGATATTATTGCAAGGAATAAACTTCATCTGGATTATGTTGGAGCGCTGGATAGTTAAAAATTTCCAGGGACGCAATCTGATGGGTCTTTGGAGTGACTTATGTCACTAAATGACACATTAGAAATTTAATGATTGATTGATTTAAATAAGAATTATCTTTTTCTTCTTGTCGTGCCCTATCAGGCCCCCCAGACGTTGTCAATCACTCTGGCAAAGGCTTATCTATCTCATCCCCGTCCAGTCTCTTATATTGCGCAGCCAAGATATTTGCCTTCTACCACGACCACGCTGCTCCTCGATCTTGCCCATCAGTATCAACTGAAGGATTTCGCACTTCTCCCCACGTAAAATGTGACCCAGATAGGATATCTTGCGGACCTTAATATCTGTCAGCAGCTGTCTACTGCAATTAGCTCTCCTCAAGACCTCCGAATTGGTGATCATATCAATCCACGGTATACGAAGCATTCTCCTGTGCAACCACATCTCGAACGCTTCCAACCGATTCATAGTATGAACCTTCAGCGTCCATGTTTCCGAGCCATACAGCAGAACAGACCAAACGTAGCACTTCAACATTCTCTGCCTTAGTTTCAGATTCAATTTATCATTGCAGAATATTGATCTCATTTTGTTGAATGAACTACGGGCTGCTTCAATCCTGCACTTCACCTCCATATCTGGATCGACAGATGTAGTGATCATACTGCCCAGGTACTTGAATTGCTCCACCCTCTCTAAATAAGAATAATAAACGGCAATGAACACTACACTCTACTTAAATCCGAATAGTGGTACTGTCACATATCGGAAGATTTAAAAAGGTTTCTGTATAGTTCCTCTTCAAATAGTTCAATATGTTTTTATGATAATACTTAACCAGATCAAAGGATTAATTTTTGACCTTGTAGAACTCCATATTATAATACTTAATGAAAAAAATATTGTTATTCCTCCAATTACATTAATCACAGTGACACGTATTCATACCTCCAACCAACAGGGAAATTCACGTAATTAGTGGCATAACGAAGAAATTTGTTTATAATATTATCGGAATGTTTTTACGAGTATTTGTGTTATTTTTTAGTGTCGTACGTGACAATTTTTTCTTGAATACATTATTATGGTACGAGTACATGGTTACAATTTATTTTGCCTTTTTTTATGTTTATTTCCATTTCTTTTATGGAGCACGCCTTTTTAAAAAAATGATTTCTAGAAGAAGGAATTGAAACTTTTCTTTCTTGGTATAAAAAGCTTATTGTTGAAATGTATTTTTTTAGAACAAATTAAATTTTGATTCAATCACTTCATTTTTAAAGCTTTCAAACCAAACTAATATATTATTTAAACGACAATAAAAATATTAATGCTTTATTGAAATTTATTTGGTCTTACGTACATATCATCACGAAGCTTCCTTATCATCAAAGGTAGGAAGGCCAAAATTTTCTTTATCCACCAAACATATTTCACTTCTTTCATATACATCTATATGTCTTTTCACAAAATTCCTTTGGTTTCTCGGACTCTTAGTCCAATTTTACTTTTCATGGTATTCCTTTCTTCCGTATTCCAATAAATTTCCATTCTATCGTATATAACTTTCAACAACATTTTACTTCTGTGGCTTAGTCGGTAAGACCATTATTTTTCAGCCCGGGGGCTGCAGGTTCTACGCACGTTGAAACCCATATTTCTTTAAAAAAATATTCCTGTTTGGTTTTCACCTAAAGATTAGAAAGATAATACGCCCGCCAGGTTGTACTGTCTACAACGAACGTGTAATACAATTTCATAACGAATTTGTTCTTATGCCCAAACCTCCCCAGATAACTCTTTTTCATTCGAGAAGTGCTGATTATATCATTCACTAAATCACATATATCATACACTAAATCACAAATATCATTCACTAAATCACATATTTAATTCACTAAATCACACATATTCACTAAATCACATACATATGTCATTCACTAAATCAATACGACAATTGAACCAGACAGTGACTTCATTGCGCATTCGGTAAAATGTTACGACGCTACACATTTTATTCTAAGTACATGCATTTCTAAAGCATTTATTTGGATTCTTATATTTTCCATCCACTCCGAATTTTCACTGTCATCTGTGAAACATGCCACCAATATACTGTTGTTAAATACCGCATTAATGTTCTTAAATACCGTATTCGGATACTGGTATGTGTTCCGAATATACGGTATAATATTTGTTTAAGTGTCACATTTTTTTTTATTTCCTAATGCGACACAAAATAATATTTTAATAATTTATTGGTTTTTATTAACATGTATTATAAGAAAATTTGATTTTAAATTTATGAAAAATATATTTGGAGATTGGTGATATCTTTAATGGATTGGATAATCGTTTTTTTTTAATTTGACATATATTTATTTAATATTTTTTTATGAAAATGTTAGCCTTTCTCAGAACTAGCATTTTGCTTATGAGACATTTAAAACCATATTCTTAATAGTTTTAATGTAACCGAAATGAAAAAAAAACCGCTCAACAACGCTTAAAATTGCTATTTTAGACAAGGAAAGAAGACATGTTAATGGTTAGTTGTCTCAGTCAATGTAATACAAAAGTGTGAAACGAAAAGCAAATGTGATATATGGGTGAGTTATATGATATATGGGTGAGTTATGTGATATATGTGTGAGTTATGTGATATATCGGTGAGTTATGTGATATATGGGTGAGTTATGAAATATAAGAGTAAGTTGAAGAACTCTGTTATTTAGGTAGTACTCGTATTTTCGCAGATAATGGACAAGTTAGAAGGGATATTGAGTGGCGTGTAACAATAGGAAATAAAGTCAATGCGACAATTAAACATGTACACTCGAACCGGACAGTATCAAATTCTGTTAAGATGATCATCTACAACAGTATTTAAGTACCAATTTTAATATATTATGAGAGTGAAACATGGACGTAGAAAAATGCTGAAGAGCCAAATAAGTGATGTGGAAACGCGTGCACTTAGAAGTGATAAGGGATGAATGAGAACTTGAGGCTGATTTTTTCAGTTAGATAAAGAATATAATCTTGAGATGGCCAGGGCACGTGGAATGAATGAATTAAGAAATACTTTCAAAATAAGTGAAAATGTTACTGGAGGTAGTGGTAAAGGAAGACTATAAAAATAATGGTTGCGTCAAGTTAATGATATTTTGGAAGAATAAACATTAACAGGAAAGAGAAATTGTAGGAGACAATAATAAACTATATACTCGTAGATGTGTAGATGAGGAAAAGGCGAAATATATGTGTTGTCTTTTCACTGCCTGCCCCAGCAAGTATGTTAGTTGACTCGTTGAAGATAACTTGAAAATGGAGAGATCACGTAGCTTAATAATAGTAAATAGAACTGAATTGTAAAGCGCCATGCTTCTCAACAAATGAAATTGCCACTTAAGTAAAATAAGGATTTACTATTTTAGGGATTGAACCCATAATTCAAAGAAACACAATAATAGTTTTTAAGTACGATCAACTTTATTTAATTTAAATGATGACCTCCTTCGCCTTGTTGGTAAGATGTTTGATTTACATCTGGATATTTTAGGTTCAATTCCTAATGATATGGCAAACAAAATACAAAAACAGTTCCAGTGTGGTA
>OX463856.1:15011756-15209256 GCA_949825065.1 Odontocerum albicorne
ATATATAATATATATATATATATATATATATATTATATATATATATATATATATATATATATATATATATATATATATATATATATATATATATATATATATATATATATATATATATATATATATAATATATATATATATATATATATATATATATCTTCGTTAGATTTATCATACCTGATTTGGTCACTTCCATTCAGTTATTGTATTGGATACTAGCGAAATATTTTATGTCGTTGCACACAGTACAACTTGGCGGGATTTTTGTTATGTGGCGATCTTTTCCAACAAATCAGAAAGTGTTAAAGATGCCTTAAGCGTAACCAGACGGGAATCGTTTTAAGAAAATGGGTATCAATGGGAATTGAACCCGCAACATCCGGGGTGTATTACCACCTAGGACACAGAGGTCGTCTATATAAATATAAATATATGACAACATCGAAATCCATGCGGTCCTGTGTTATCCGGTTGAAATAAGCTTCTCACGATATTTAAACTGGATAAAATTAAATTTAGACCTTTTAGACCGATAACCAGAGATCAAACACCGCTATTTGAAGCGTTGATTGTTTTTTGTTGGGTAACCGAGGACCGATTAAAGAAATAGGGCCTGATTAATTACGTTGTTACAAATATAAAGAACGTAAGTCAAAGCGTTTGTCTAACGTCCATTGAGTATCGACTGGGAAAAATATTTGTTTCGAAAAAAGACTTTGATTTGTTCCTTTTTTCCACTTCAGAAGTGAAATACATCGGTGATGTTTCGAATATGGGCCAAGATATTTTTTTATGAAGCACTAAGGTGTCACGAACGAATTGATTTCAAATTGTGGCTTAAGAGCCACAATTTAAGACCCTTAAGTATTTAAGACCCTTAAAGGGATGTATCATTCGAATCTGTTTCAAATTCATTCGAATCGAGAGAAATAGAACTTTGAGGTAAATTTCGTCTTCATCGAATAAGTTGATTGTTCCGAATCGATCTAATAGGACGAGGTATCACGACAGAGATTTTTTTCGTTGTTGGTTCTGTGACGTGGAATGCTCAAACTCTTAAGTGTTAGAAATGTAGGTGGCATGTGCAACTTTAGCTTTTGAAGACAACCCTGTTTGGGACCTTTATCAAAATGTATGATTTTATATGAACCCTTAAAACACATCAATTTTACAGCACCTAAAGCTGAACGTATTACTATCATATATATATAAAGATCTACAAATGCTTTTGTGTAGTTTGTCTTCCATTGATACATTTAGCTGTTTTCTCACTAAATATGCATCATTTTGCTGTTATTACATCTCATATCAAGTGCTCTTGAAATGAGTATGTTCTCTAAACGTTGCTATGTAAATTATCGTTCGATTATTATTCTAACATAGTGTTTTTAATGTACCTGTTTAAAACACACCAACGTTGATATAGTTCGAAAGTTTACTTTTTGTTGGTTTGAAAGCCTGATGATCATTTAGGATACGACTCTTTTTGAATATATTTGACGCTTATTTGAGTTGAAATACGAGTAATAAACTTTATGGAAATAAATGATAACCAATTTTTGTTTTTTTTCAATGCTGTACACGACACATTGTTCTTGAGTTATTATTGTTATTCCAAATTTCATTCACACTACTGGTCTTTTCTAGTAATTTAATGCTCATTCGTGCGATATATCCATAGTAGACTACAAGTTTTTACGCTCATTCGTTTGATATATCCAAAGTGCATACTCTTCTTCATTTTACTGACGTTTTCATTAACTTTATGACATCTTGTTGTATAATATTATATAGATTATGCCAGGCTCGAGATACCCATGATTATGGTACCAAGAGTAGAGCAACCCTGCTGCTACTTCCGTTTTCAAATCATTTTCTTCAGATAAATATTCTATTATGTGGCCAGCAAATGCTGGTGTGAATTGCTTTATCCCTGTACGAAATAAAATAATGCACTCTTCTTTTTAAATACTCTCAAAATACACCTTTAGAGGAATTAATAGAAATTGATAATCATTCATCCATCCTCCGTTCTTTCTTCTCTTTCTGCTGCTATGAACATTTATTTTTTCTTCTTTAAACTGGCAGAAAATCTAAGCTTCTATGTGTATGCCATATTTTAAACAATATTTTTATTTACTTATTGTGTTTTTATCGTATTTACAGCGGATTTATCGTTATTTATTTCTTTGTATTATTGTCGTAGACTCGATTAATGGGGCTGAAGACGAGGTTGTCTCTTGGCCACGCTACTCAATGTGTAGAAATCACCATCAGTTACCATACGTGTCAATAAATTAATTGTGTTTATAATTATACCAACTGGTTATTAACGTATTTTTTAACCTTTTTTTTGTATTACAGTTTGCGTATAAAAGAGTACGTATTTTACAAACATCGCGTGCCCATGCCCACGGCCATGCCCACGGCCATACCCACAGCCATGCCCACGGCCAGGCCCACGGCCATGCCCACGGCCATGCCCACGGCCATGCCCACGGCCATGCCCACGGCCATGCCTACGGCCATGCCCACGGCCATGCCCACAAAAGATACCAAAAGGATGTAACGAGATGAACCCAGATATTTTAATAGTGTTTATTTCTTGTAAACATATTTTTTTATTGTCTTAATACATATGTGAAATTTAAGGATGTATATAGTATATTCACATATTGACCACTAGACTAGGCAAGCAATTAATTGTACGTCATCTTGTACGTTCAGAGGCAAGCTTTATGGAAAAAATTGTATCAGGCTGGTTCTTTTTTATTTTTGAAAACCATCAAGAATCGAACCTTTAATACACACACAAAATATCAACTAAAAAGACACTGTTTGAAGCTTTCAAAATTTTAAATCCTTCCAATAAAAATTAAATAAATGTTTATCCATAATTTATACGATAATTTCACATACATCCATACCATCATACCGTTTCCTTGATGGGGCAGGCAATGAGGGCAGAGCGCCTGAGTTTATTATATCGATACAAATTACAGCTCCTAAAATTTATCTTGCTTTTCCTTCTTCCAAAATATTATTCACTTGATTCAACCATACTTTCATTAGTTGTCCTCTTCCTCGCCCTCCACTCTCATTTGAACTGTATATTCGTTTTGTTAGTTTTTCTTTATTCATACGTTTTACATTGCTTTATTCATACGTTTTACATAATCTCCGCAGTGCTCTTTTTGATCCTACGCAATACATCAGCCTTAAGTTCACATTCATCCCTCATCACTTTCCGTATTTTGTCATACATATTTATTCCGTGTATTCTTCTAAGTACAATCATCACTTCATTCCGTATTATGTCATACATATTTATTCCGTGTATTCTTCTAAGCACAATTATTTACACAGTATTTATTCGACTCGATTCTTTTTCTACGTTCACGTTTCACTTTTGTACATCCGATTTCATTCAAAAATACTGTTTTTATCTTAAATTTGAATATTGTCCGGTTCGAGCATATATATTTGAGTTTCTTCGTTTTATATCAGTACATGCCATTTGACATCTCTTGTTGCTCTTACATCGTCGACGACCTCCGTGGCTTAATTGGTAAGACGCCTCTCTCCTAGCCCGGAGATTGTGAATTTGATCCCCGATTTTTTTAAAAGGATTACAGTCTGGTTTTCAATTATGACTTCAATACATCTTTCTGGTTGGTTGGAAAAGACTGTCAAATGGCAATAAGCCCGCCAGGTTATTATGCATACAACGAAAATGTAATACAAATCATTTGAGAAATAAATAAATAAATAAATATAGGTTTATTGATAACAATATAGTATGTACATAATATATTTAAATACACTTCGAAAACACATAGATGACAGAAAATACATTTAAGAGAGAAGCTATTAAAAGGACTGAGCTCATCTAATAACATCCTCGCGGTCAAGATACACCACACCAATATAAAGGGAACCCACCCGCGGGGACACCATGTGTTTTCAGCCCTCACCCTTGCACACGTAGAATAAGAAGAAAAAACACAGAAAATAAATAGATGGCAGAAAAAAAATTCAATCCACAAATACCACTTCAGATTAATTCAAACAAATAAATAAAGGTTCCTTGACAGCAACACAAAGTGTACATATATATGATATAATAAATTCATTCCAAGTATCGCACACATATCTCAAAATAAACTGCAGAAAATACATTTAAGAGAGAAGACATTAAAAGGTCCGGGCTCATCCCATAACATTTTCCCGGTCGAGATACACCTCACTAATGTAGGGCGAGCCCGACCGCAAATACATCGGAGGGCTTTCAGCTCACACCCTTGTACATCTAGACTAAAAAAAAAGGAGTACCTAAGTAGTGGAATTCTTCAACTTGTGTTGTATAGTATATCACATTTATATAACTTAAATCATATATGTTATCACATTTATATAACCTATGTAACCCATCACATTAATAAAACTTTTATTTCACATCTATTTATCATATTTACTTTCCTTTCACAGTTTTTTTATCCTGATATTTTTACATTATTCAACAAAAAACTTAAGTTAGTTTACCTTTAGGGATTAAGTTGACTATGAACTTCATCGTCTGCGGACGCCCATATTAAACGTCACGTATCCTATTACTGGCTCTCGACCGTAATGGGACCATGGTACTTATCTTGCCGGTTGTATATTATTCGCCAACTTAAAGTCAGTGACTCACATGAAAGATACATTGATAATAGGGATTACACATTATAATATTGATATTTTCAATTTAAAAACAATATTCAATTTTCATTAAAAAATGTCCGACCATTAAACGCGCTATCTTGTAATTTTGATGCCATTGATTTAGTCTTTTTTTAGGTTCTGAGAATGTTTAGCCTGACATACTTTTTAATAAATTTTTTGATAACGGACGCTTCGTAGTTTTCTAACTTCTTCTAGATTACATCCGGCCTGAAATAACCAGAAAGTGAAAAAAAACTCATCTCTTTTTTTTCATTAATAGGGAAAAACTGTGGAAAACTTTTTTGATTGGTAACCATAGGAAATTAGGAGAAAACTAAGCCCTCCAGCACAAGGAGATCGTAAAATAATAAAGTTTGCTCTTTTGTTAATATCTTTTCCGAAATGAGGTTCTATTTATTATTGTCGTCATCATTAAAAAAATAAAAGCTAACTGTCAAAAAATTGGCAAATTAAAGGTTAAATTTTATATGTATTTTTAATTGAAATAATTTGTCTTATAAATTTGTGTTAATAAAATATTTTTGAGAAATTTACTACCAAAAAAAAACATTTTTATTGTTATAATATCCTTGAAAATATATAATTATATTGTATTAAAGGTGCGATATTAATAATACTCGTATAACATATTACAAGTATATTCAGGCTCTTACAAATTTAAATTGGATCAAATTTGCTGGAACCTTCTAGGAAACGACTTTTAAGGTACAAAAGCTCTCAGATTTGTAAAGTCCTTCCATTTCTAACAAAATCTGTACGTTGATAAATTCTTATATATTTTTTAATAATGACAATTTTAAAAATGTCTTATAACGACAATTTCAAAAATCTTTTTCGTTATGAGCAGATGGTTCTATAAAATCGAAACGTTGAAGGTTTCAGTATATGTTGTTGGAGGAAGAGATATACTCTGAATAGAGGTAACTGAAAGCATAATGTACGATGCTATGAGTTTTTGAAGTGATTTTATAATGCTAAATACCATTATAAACATGAAAATTGTACTTAAACTACAAATAAGCAAACCCAGTATTTTCCCAGAGACCAGGTTTCCTTAAAATATATAAACACTTATTTTTCAAATTAAGTGAAAAGAAAAACACATATATAAATATGTTTTAACACATATTCATAATATGTAAACATGTTATATAGTATGAACCCACTTATATTTATTTTGAGTCCTCCCTGAAGTTGTGTTTACATTAGTACAAAAACGAAACCTTATGTATTCGTGGGTGACCTAGCACCTGCAAACTTAAACTATTATGAAAATAAATGCGTATAGTTTCTAATAAATTTAGCAATTTTTGAAGAAAACAAATAAGATAAAAGTGACAAATTATCAATAATTTTTTTTTTATTTATATAATTTTTTTTCCTTACTTCTCTTTTAATCCATTTTTTTATATTATGGTATCCCTTTACGCGTCTGAAAAAGATGTATGAATATTTCGAGAGTTTGGAAATGTGGAACAAATGTATGAAGAAAGACTGACTCAACAAATTTACTGTGCAAACGTGAGTGAAAAGCGTGGTTGATATATACCAAGGAAATTATGGTTAGATCAAGAGTATGATATTTAATAAAAAAGAAAAATTTAAAAGTCATAGAAATGCTAGGAGCTGTGCGAGAAGGTGTGTGTGTGTGGATGCAGAAGAGGCAAAAGACGTATGTCAAAAAGATGTTCGTCAAATAAAAGTCTGGTGCTCTCTCCTATCTCGTAACTACCCCAACCGGTAGATGGTGTGATAGTATTTATATTTCCAGCCATTGAAGTTGACCCAGAACTCGCACCGAATTGAAGATACGAACATTTGGAGAATGCACTGAACCAGTGGAATAGGTACGGAAGCAGTTTGTCATTGTACGCGTTAGTAACACTACTGCAAGTGAATAAGTAACATCACAAGTACACGTCTAGCAAGTATTGTTATCAGACTTTTTACCCTCAACACTATCTTTTTAATAAGTATATTTTTGTTAAAACAATTAAAAACCACGCAGAAAGAATGAATAAAGAAAAACTGTCAAGAAAGAAAACAGAGTTTGATAAAATGAACAAAACAGAAAAGAAGGAGAAGTAATGGTATGGACGCTAAAGAGTCGAGAGATATATGACGGGAAGAAGAAAAGTCTTGTAGTTACCTCTCCCAGTCTGACTCGACGGGAAATGGCATGATAGTTCGTATGTAGGTGAAAGAAAATCTGTATTCTTCCGACCCATCTTCGACACTCAAACTTCTATTTATTGATGAAGCGTATGCGGCCATACTTCTTCACATATAAAATCTCGGACCAAATCTGATACTATATTTAATAGAAGTCAAGTTTTAACATTCTGGGATTTTGGGTTCGATTTCTGATGATGCTTAGCAAAAAAAATTAAAAAAGGTCCCAGTCGATTTAATAAAAAGTCGTATGCTAACAATACTCGCCCGCTACTATATTCTAGTGGTTCTTAAGTCAAACTCTCGATTACTGAGACTAAATATAGTATTGTAATCCAATCACGCTTTTGTATTGTATAATACACATATAACATACGTCAGAATCGCCCATTCAAAAAATTTACTACATTAAAATTATTATGAAATGTTATAAAAAAAAAAACCTAATACCGATTCCCGCTTTGTTTTGTGTTTCAAAAATGCTTTTTATTGTACGAGTAACAAAATATAATTGTGAAAAGTATTAATAAGAGCGAAAATTGGGCCAGGGGATTTCTTTGTGTTGAAAAATAAAGAAAAGATCTGACAAGTGAGCCTATCAAAAAACCGGACGAAATTGTTACAGCTCATTAAACCTATTAACCCCTTGTAACACAATTGAGAGGAGAGACCCATAAGCGGAAGAATGACAATGAAAATAAAAAAAAGTATTTTTTCGAGTATGTTTTGATGTAAACATTATACTCGTACGATACGTCGATACGTTCCAGGCAAAAGGGCGTAACTATGTATTCACGTGTAAATTTGATAATACAGCAACAAATATTTTCTCCGTTGGAGTAGACAGAAAGGACAGCGTGCCCGACTTTCTCATCTTGACATCCATCCTTCGTGTCTTCTGTATTCAAACAATTCCCATGATTTCTCCGACATTCCACGTTTCCTTCTTTAAAAATACCACTTGATTTAATCTTATATTCCTTGGTCTTCCTTTACCACGTCTTTCACTTACATTTGAACTTTATATGTCTTATGTTAGTCTTTCGACATTAATTTTTTCTATATTCCTAAACTATTTCAGAGTGCTCTTCTTCATCTTACTCAACACACATCCTTAACATCACATTACAAGAGGAACAAAAAACTGTTCAATTTACTGGAAAATATGTAATAAATAATAAAATGTTAACAATACAGTCAAACCTCGGGTCACGAACAAATCGGCTTACGAACACAATTTCCGAACAAATTTTGACTCGACCTGCGTACAATGTCTCGGCTCACGAATTAGTTGTAACGGCGCATTACGCAATTACGCATTAGTTGTTCTCAGGTGCGCGCGTTGTGAACATTGTTTCTCATTGCGTTCGTTGTTCTTGATACATTTTTTTTGCTTTTTATATGTATAATATACAGTCATATATAAAAAATATTTTGCATTAAATTAACCCTCATTATGGCTCCCAAGAAAATGAATTTCGGTTTGCGAACATTTCGGCTCGCGAACGGAATCAAAGAACGAATTAAGTTCGTAACCCGAGGTACCACTGTAATTATAAATTCTTATGTTCGGTTTTTCTTTCGGTGTACTTTATTATTTTTTGTGTCAATTTTTTCAAGAGTGAAGGTGTGATCTTTCCGGTCCATCTACCATACGACAGGCTACCATACAGGCTATCATACCATACGACAGGCTATCCATCCGTGATCAAATAAGATTACCAACCATCCTGAGGATGGAAGACAGCTGTGCGTATGTTGGTTTATGGTGAGCAAGCTGTAGCATTTCAACAAATATACAGTCTTGGGATGTCCAACCCTAAGTTCTGATGGTAAAGAGGATAACGTTTCCCGATGATCGGTAGGTTTCATCAACAGCAGCCTTTTGTTAAGTAGAATTGAGATGTTAAATGACCGAAGAGTAAAACCAGCTCGGAAGTGAATCCGCAAATAATCAAACATATTCAACCCGCTTGATTAACGTGAATACTAACCGTTAGACCACGACCACCGACAATTGGTTCATCTGCTTAACACTTTCATATATAGCACGATTCTTCACCTCGCCTTACTCAGAATGCTGCCATTAAAGAGGACCCAGTTGCATTCCTGACTTACTCAGTCCATCAGATTAGTGGTCATCTTTTGTCTCTTTACCTCTCCACACTGTCTATTAACACGAGTGTTTATAAATTCTTCTCTCACCTACGTAGTATATGATCATATAATTGGAGTACTCGTCGAAGAAAAATCGTGGATAAGCTGTCCTAAAACCTATTATGAATAAATTGGGCATTTGATTGATAGCCTGTAAAAATATTTATATATGCATTGGATATTTTTTTTAACGAATGTTTTACATTTCTATACATGTTTTATTTACATAATTTGAAGAAATGGGCTGAAAAATATCCGTGGTGCCTCCGGTTGGGAGTGATGCCTGATCTGGGGTCGTACAAGATGAGTCTAAACTTATTGATAGCTTTTGATTTACTTTGTTTCTTATATGAAGCATGCGATATAAATATGTATTGTTTTGTCTTTGCTATTCAATACATAAAGATAAGTAAAAAAAAGTTGTCGACGAATTTTACCAGACTGGGACCCTTTTTTAATACTTTTTTAGCACCATTAGTTATCGAACACAAAACAACCAAGTAATTGTTATACTTCTTACCAACTAGGCCATGAAGTAAAATTTACTGGTGTATACTTAAGTACTTAATTTATAAAGTTTCTGTCCGTTCTGCAATTTTCTTCATTTTGGTGGTTATATCTATTGGTCCGGAACGTATCGACATGTGAAGTCAATATGTACAATCCATAAAAGACATAATTTTGTTTAATTTTAGGCATTGTAAAAAAAACATTTTCCGTGTTTAAGTATGATTGTCAGTCATCCTGTCGATGAAAGATGCCTGTGCGTGTATTGGTTTATTATTTACAAACTGCTGCACTTCAGCAAGCACACATATTTGACATATCAAACCAAGAGTTTCCATGGTAAGGAGATTAAACTTCTAAAATGATCAGCAGGTTTAATCTGCTGCAGCCTTTCGTTGGACAGTTTTATTATACGAGTATATAACGCCGTATTTGTAAAGTACGATCATATAACTTCATACCAAAAGGCATCGATCTGGTTGAATGTTAGAAATAGACGCCAAATTCACATAACATTTCGATTGTATACTATCCTTAACTGTCCCGCCACCCCCTCTTATCTCGCCGAAAATTTTCAGCGTCTTTCCAATCATGGATTAGCGCTACGCTCAAACAGAGATTGTTTATTGGCCTTTCCAGTTAACCGCTCTTCTTTCTTTACATCGGCCTTTACTGTCCATGCAGTGAGACTCTGGAATCAGTTACAAACCAATATAAGACTCGCTCCGTCCTTGGCATGCTTTAAGAAGCGACTGAAAAAACTCTTAATTTCTAGTTAGTAAAATAACGTGTCTCATTCCTGATTTTTCTTTTCCTTTCCTCTCCACCATCCCTTCCTTTTCTTTTGATTGATGATATCTTACTTTATATGAAAAAGAATGTTCGGGTGATTGTCTGTCTTTGTGGAGTTCATGGGCACGTGCTCACGTATGTGTTTATGGATTTCGTGGGGATGGATAGTCATTTGAATGATTTTGCGACCACGTAACTTGCTTAATTTACTTTTGTCTGGTTGGTTGGAAGAGATTGCCGCCTGGCAATAAATCCGCCAGGTTTTATTTGCAATAAAAGTGTTAAATAAATAAAATAAATAAATATTTGTGTTACTCAATAGTACTATAAAAATGTAGGATAAGCATCATTACACCTAACGATAAAATCACAAATTTCGATGTAAGAAGGCTTAAGAGTAAAAAAAGCCCGGAATTGATTCGAACCTGGGACACCCACTTATTTAGCGTGACAAAATCCGACAGAATCATGAATCTATAAAACATATCAACTCCCCCCTATTTACTATGTGTTAAGGAAGTTAACAGTTTTTTATTAAAAACATTCAAAATAAAAAATGATAAACCTTGTATTATTTAAAATTTTGATAACGAGAGCTTATTGTGATGCACTTCAAGAACATATTCTTTATTTTTCTGTGAAAATATTGTCATGTTATATCGAGTCTCAAGAGGATGATTGGTTCTCTATAGGGAAAACAATATTATCTCATTTAAGTGAATAAGGAGAAATGAACTCCGTAGCTAAGTTGCAAAGATACTTTCCGGTAAATCAGAATAAAATATTAAAAAAGCTTACTAGTCTGGTTAAAGATTTCGTCACGTGCGTTAATATTACTAACAAGTGGAATAATTATTCCAGCGGTTTTTAACCCGAGAGCTCGATTAATATAACCGAATCTCCGTCATTGATCTAAACTTTTTTTACGTTAAAAGATAAAAAAGTGCTGTTAAGCAATACGTCCGCCAGATGTATGGTGTAAAATTATGTACACAAAACAATGTATTTATAAATAATGAACTGAAACTTGTAGTTGTTCTCAGTTCAACTTTATACTTAACTGAAAAAAAAAAACATATAACATATGTTCAAATTTAATAAAATATGAATTCTTTAAAAAATCAAGATGTTCATCACGAAAACTATATATGCATTAAAATAATTATTGATTATAAAAATCACTAAAGTATTGAGATACTAGTAAACAGAGCTAATCTCAAGTTTTTTCAAATGTTTTGAAATCAAAGATAGTATTATTTGATTGTGGATTAAGTTGTTAATTTAAAATAAGTTAAATCTGAACATACCAACTTTTGGCAGTCACCCCAATATATAAACTCAAAATATTATTTTTAAGGAAAGAACATTAACTTTTCTTGAGAAAGTGTTTAAGAATTTTATTATATAAAGCTTGTTTTCTATTGTATAATTTGATATGACTTTTCCTATATATTTTTTGGTAAATTTAACATCGGAAATGTTTTTTCTTTACACTGACACACCGTTTCTTTTCACTACATTTAGTTTCATATTTATACGTTTCGGAGCGTTTTATTGCTTTCACAGTGCCAGCGAATTAGCATCTTTATAGTACCTTTATTTTATTTCTTCATATAAAAATGATGAATGTGTCATTACTTCGAATATTTGATGAGAGGTGTTAAACCGCGAAAATATATTATATTTAAGATTGGATATATTTGATGACATAACATATTTATTATCTTTCATTTAATTTTTTTTTAGTTGAAAGTATATTATTCTATAATTTTAAGTTGTTGAACCTCTAAAAGTATTTGGAAAAAATATTTATTGATAGAAATTTTTTTTCGTGCCAATATCGGTAGTGTCTCCAACATGTTACACTGGCGACCCAGGAGTTCCGTACCTACTCTAGAGGTTGTTAACCCGAAGGCTACATTACTGGGGCTGGAGACAATATGATCATCATGGTGTTTACAATGTCTAAAATATTAATCCGGATAATTTAAAGTGTATTATACCAAATTATAATTAATACTAATACGAATTAAGCGACTCAAAATATACTTTGATGAAAGCGAAATAAACTAAATTATTTAATAATTAAGTATCCCAAAATATACTTTGATGAAAGCGAAATAAACTAAATTCTTTAATAATTAAGTGACCCAAAATATACTTTGATGAAAGCGAAATAAACAAAACTATTTAAAAATGATGTGACCCAAAATATACTTTGATGAAAGCGAAATAAACTAAATTCTTTAATAATTAAGTGACCCAAAATATACTTTGATGAAAGCGAAATAAACTAAATTATTTAAAAATTAAGTGACCCAAAATATACTTTGATGAAAGCGAAATAAACTAAATTATTTAATAATTAAGTGACCCAAAATATAGTTTGATGAAAGCGAAATAAACTAAATTATTTAATAATTAAGTGACCCAAAATATACTTTGATGAAAGCGAAATAAACTAAATTATTTAATAATTAAGTGACCCAAAATATAGTTTGATGAAAGCGAAATAAACTAAATTATTTAATAATTAAGTGACCCAAAATATACTTTGATGAAAGCGAAATAAACTAAATTCTTTAATAATTAAGTGACCCAAAATATACTTTGATGAAAGCGAAATAAACTAAATTATTTAATAATTAAGTGACCCAAAAATAATTTGATGAAAGCGAAATAAACTAAATTATTTAATAATTAAGTGACCTGAATTTGTTTATTAAAAGAGGATACTTTAACACGATCATACAAAAAGGAATACTTAATGCAAAATTTTGATGATTAACATAAATGCATTAAATGAACCAATAATAGCACTTCATATATTTTTTTAAATATTTATTTTTCAAAAACACGTAGAGAAAAGTCGTAAAGAACATTTAATACGTAAATTATATAAAACTGTAGAAAATCGAAAATGAGTTTGATTTTTTTATGTACGAGTACACATTTGAAAGCAACGAACACACAGATTCAAGGAAAAAACACTACGAATTTGCTGACTAAAACGTTTATGATTTTGTTTGTTAAAACAGGAAACTTCAACACGGTTCCATAAAAATGAATATTTAATGTATAAATTTGCTGATTAACATCAATGCGAAATTAGGCATTTAATGATCCAAATATAGTACTTCATATATTTAAAAGAAAAACTCAACTTTCAAAAACATGGCCGAGAAAAGGCGTAAAGAAGAACATTTATTTCGTAAATTATGTAAAACTGTAGAAAACAGGAAATCATAAATGAGTTTGAATTTTTTTGTGTGCGAGTATATTTGACGGGAGTGAACATACAGATTCGAGGAAAAAAAACTATTAATTTGCTAACTAAAAAGTTTATTATTTTGTTTTTTAAAAGAGGAAATTTCAACACGGTCATATAAAATGTATATTTAATGCATAAATTTGATTATTAATATGAATGCGGAAATTAGGCATTTAATGACCCAAATATAGTATTTTAGATATTTGAAAAAAATATTTCATTTAAAAAAAAAACACGGCAGAGAAAAGGCGTAAAGAAGAGCATTTAATTCGTAAATAATGAAAACTGTAGAAAACAGGAAATCATAAATGAGTTTGATTTTTTTATGTGTGAGTACACATTTAACAGGAGCGGACATACATGTTCAAGGAAAAAAACTATTAATTTGCTTTAGCTATAAAATATTCTTTAGGAAGGAAAATTGTAAAATTTAACATAAAAAATGTAAAAATTGTATGCTTGGTTGAAGAGATTAGCATTTGACCATTAGCCTACCAAGTTGTACTGTACTGTATACAACGAAAATGAAATACGATACAATACAGACTTCAATCTAACAAACTGATTGTTCCAAATCGATCCTTTAGGATGGGATATTATAATTAACTTTTTCCGTTGCTGGTGGCGTGTGTCGCTTTAGGAAGCATTAAAAGACAACCCTTTTTGGGATATCTTGTCAAAATGTATGAGGTTAAATGAACACTGCACAATACAATACACGATACACTATACAATACATGACACAATACATTACACAATACATGACACAATACATTACACAATACACTACACTCAACCTAAAGCCGAATGTGTAGCTATCACATATCAGAAGATCCACGAAGGTGTCTTTGTGTATCGTCTTGCCATGGTAAGATTTTTGTAATTTTCTTACAAAATATGTTTTTCTGAATACGAGTTTATGCAGATGCGGGTAAATACCTCATCCAGTGGCCGTAGTCAATACGTTCTTATTATTCAACTTATGTGTGTATATGTATTAATTATATTACAGTACTCGTATATATTAATTATATTAATAGTGGGGGGTTCAAGCCCTGAGTTAGAGCGCCCTTGAGAAAAGTTTGCTCTTTAAACAGCGTTACATAAGTTGTCCTTTTATTATTATTATTATTATTCATGATTATTATTTTTATTTCGGTTTACCAAGAAAGTTATACGCATAATTTGTTCGGGTACCACTATAGCTGACATACATGATTTCCAGACGTTCCAGTTCCGAGTAAGCACGCCCTCGAGTAGAGTTTACTCTCTAAACGGCACTATATAAAATTGTCCTTTAAATTGAAAAACACAATACATTCAGGCTCTGTAGTAAGGGAAAGTAGTACAATAAAACCTCATATAAAATATACTCGTACAATAATGTATTTGATAAATAATAGAAATGAAGGACGATTTAATAGAAAAATTCAATTGTGTTGACAGACTCTAGATTATCCAAGGTCGCTTAATCGGAGCAGTTAAAGTCCTATTATTAATAAAACATTGGTAAATAATATTACAATATACGAGTATGTTATTAAAAAATATTCGAAATATTTTACTGCCCCGGATTATCCGTTGTCCAGTTAATGCGAACCCGGATAATCGAGAGTCTACTGTTGTTTGTTTGAATAATATGTTACATCGCAGAGGAAGTACATCACATTTCTGATAAGTTTTACTGTTAATGGGTTAATAATGCCGGCCATTCTGCACGCCGCCCTTTCCGACGCCGCAGTGAAGCTATTGTCGAAATGTGATTCTCAGTAGTTAACTTTGTTTTTTACAGCATTCCTACTAGTTTATTTCCAATGATATTCATCATGAGATCTTCTTCAGTGTTTTTTCATCACATCTCAAACATATTTATCCGTATCAGTATGACTTAAGTCTAAGGATTATCATCCTTAAATTAATTTAATTTATATTATTTTAAATAAGTTAACATTTAGGATTCCTATAATATGTCGTATTATGTAAATGGGTATTCAAATAATTAATTAAAGGATAAATAGTGCAATTTATTGAAATATATTAAAATATCAAGATTATGGTCTATAGCAGCGGTCGCCAAAGTGGTGGTCCGCGAAAAAATGTCAATGGTCCGCAGAGAAATGTGGACATAATTTTCATTTTTTAATCCACAGCAAATCAACCCGGAAAAATGAGTGACTTGGACGGGTGAACGATACAAGATGGATTAAATCATGACAATCTCGTAAGACATGTGACTAGCTGCATTGCACATGTTTTGTCTTACTTTCGCCTCGTTTCGCACTCTTCTAATGTTTCACAGTGCGGCTCTTCTTTATATATTTTATAGGTAATACTGTAATTTATTTTTATCAAACACAGTTTAATCCACTTTTTTCTAACGGTATAACCCTACCGGTTTCAAAGCTTTCACCTCATCTTCAGGAGAGCACAAACAATACTAAATTCTGTTCGAACTGGTACCCCTGAATATGAGGTGAAAGCCTTGAAACCGGTAGGGTTATACCGTTACAAAAAATTGGAATAAACAGTGTTTGATAAAAATAAATTACAATGTATTTAAACCTCCACAACGTTAATGCCTTAACTATAAACAACATAGGTAATATTATTTTCTGTCCACGCCCCCGCACGTGGATGCGCGGGGGCGTGGACAGAGGACACGTATATACTCTATAGCAGGGCTTCTTAAACTTTTTTCATTCACGACCCCATTTATGATAGCGAGTTTCCTGGCGACCCCATATAAATATAAAGCGACCCCATAAAAAAACAAAGAAGTTGTTCATAACCCTTACAATTTTGAAATGTAAAGCCAAATTGAAGAAAAGATTCATCATATTTTCTTTTTCGCACATTAGATGCCTGTTTTTCAATACTTTGTCCTACCTGAGGAGAGTTTGTAGCATTATCATCTGCGTCATTACCATTCTTATTTAAGTTCAGCCATTTATCCATGGCCAAAAATTATTTTGATCCTAAAATCCTATTTAAATATTTGACATTAAAATCTCTCGCGACCCCAGAATTTTGCTACGCGACCCCATTTTGGGTCGCGACCCATAGTTTAAGAAGGCCTGCTCTATAGCAATATTTTAGAACAAAATGTGATTTATGAAACTGAAATATGGACGTGGAAAAATTGAGATATGCCGAATAAATGCTGTAGAAAAGCGTGTACTGAGAATTATGCATGAGGTGACTATGGGGGATTTAATACGTGATGAAGTGATTAGGGATGAATGTGAACTTAAAGCATATTGAGTAAGTTCAAGATTACTCTGAGATAGTTTTGGCATGTATTTTGAATAAAGACTAACCAAACGAATATACAGTGCAAATGTGAGTAGAAGGTGTTATAGAGAAATCTCAAGAAAAGTTTAGTTGATCTAGTGAATAATATTTAGAAAGAAGAATGTCTGTGTATGGATGTAGAAGAGGCAAAATAAGTATGTCGCAATAGGAAAGTCTAGCGCTTTCTCCACTCTACCTATATCTACCTCAACAGAAAACGGTGTGATGGTATGTATGTTATATTAAATAAGTTCAAAAGTAATTATAACATGACTTTTTTATTCTATGAAATATTTTTGTTTTGAAAAACTTGGATTACTTTTTAATATCACATTTATCATTCAAATATACCAAATAAATTTTCCTAGACTGGGACCATATTATATTTTTTTTTGGTTACGATCGGAAAAAGAACCAGATACCCACAGTTGGAAGTCTTTCTAACCAGGTCACAGATATGTTTCAATCCCTATTCTTAAATTATTGAAAAGTAAAATACGAGTATATAGTTTTGCGGTCCGCCTCTGTTTTGGAAATATAGGGTATACACACAGAAACGGAAAACAAAGAATTAATTGTCTGAAATAATTAATTATCTAGAAAACATACATTACTTTTTCTTAGAACTTCTCAACATTAATTTTATTATTGACGATCTTCCGAATGATAACCTTAAAATATTGGCCGTTACATTCGTGTTCGTTGTACACAAACTCGAATAAAAGAAGTATTTATTTATAAAGCAATTTTCGTAAATAAATTCTATCGATTTTAAAACCGAAATAATTTGATTATATAATTCTTATCTTGCAAGGTTATTTCATAAAATAATGCTCAGGACATAAGTGGTTTATAAAGGGGAATTTTGGTTTGTCTAGAAAGTAATTTCTTAATATTAGGTCAAATTTAACGCATAATTACACCAAATGTTCGTAGACCGTGATATTTTCAGTATCTCATCAGTAGTTTTAAACCTAAAGGTTTGATCAATTAGACCAAAGAGATCTGTCGGGTAAGAAGGAGAATCGTAGGAATGCTGAGGATCTGATTATAATTTGAGTAATTGCATCTAATAATAGGTTGTCCGGAAAACAATTTAATTTTTAGTTTGTAAATAATAGTGGGTTCGACTCCCGAGTTAAGGCGCCCTTAAGGAGTGTTTGCTCTCAAACGGCGCTTAATATAAAGTTCTCCAATCTCTTCATAATACATTCAGTAAAAAAACATTGAATAAGTTGATCTTTTACAAGTGAAACCGTCTCGTTGAGAGATCATGATATTTTTAACAGGGATATTATATAAAAATATTTCTTTCAAACAATTAAGTAAACACCAAGATTATCGCTAAAGGTCTATAACCACCCGCATTTTGAGTATCGCCGGATATGAGTATGTAGCACCTTTTTTATGTCCCTGGGTATGAGTATGTAGCACTTTTTTCATGTCCCTGGGTATGAGTATGTAGCACCTTTTTCATGTCCCTGGGTATGAGTATGTAGCACCTTTTTCATGTCCCTGGGTATGTACCTGTATATGGAGAGATGTTATGATGTATAACATTTCAGGGATTTGCCTTCATAACATTTTTAAATTATACAAGCCTATGCTATTTTTCCCCTATGGGAAAAATATTAACAATAATAGCATTCTCATTTCTTTGATAATGAAATCTGTTAATTATTGAGTTTCTAAAAATAATTTGTTCTTGTTTCTGCAATAAAAACACATATCCGATTGCCTCTTATCCATTGTTGCCACAGTAAAAACAAGGTGATGAATATATTTACATTAAAAATAATCATAACACAATGAAAGTTAAAATGTGAGATAAAAAGTATTATTTGACTGGTACACTCGTAAGTCAGTTTATAAAAATGATTAAGTTTTAAAATTATGGGTTTTCTCCATCTCTTTTCGTATTGAATTATGATTTATTTTGTAAAATGCGTAATAAATATCGAGGGGCGTTTTATTTAGTTTTTTTTTTGGCCTTTTATGTGTAACTTATTTTGCTTGATAAAAGGCCATTCAATTATTTTGATTTATACCAATGCTCGTTTCGCCAACTTTATCTGATGAATGCGAGTCCATATTTATTCTTGTAGGAAATTGATAGAATAAATATTCCAACACTTAAGTTTTTTTTTGTTAATGAAGTTTTTTTTTGTATCATTGGTTTCTTTGATCCTTGAATTATAATATTATACATCGGTGGAATTATAGATGACTCGGCGATCGTGGTCTAACAATTATCAATCATGCTAAGCAAGCGGACACCCCATGTTCGATTCCTGACGGATTCCTTTTTGGACTGGTTTTACACTTTCGAACCAATTTACTCGTACATTTAATTTTTTTTGTGCTAAAAGCTACTTATTACAAGTTCTGGAAGCATTGTTAAGTAACAAAAAATAACTTTATGCAAAAACCCTGCAATAGATTCAATCTAATGATCGTCATGGAACTTTCAACTCCTTGTCATCGAATTTTAAGTTTGATCTGTGAAGTCTATATTTGCTGAAGTACAACAGTTTGCACGCTATAAATCCACACACGGAAATACGTCGTTCATTCGGAGGATGCTGACAATCATACTTGATCACGAACCATTGCCTATCTCATATATCTCTAAAATATATTTATCCCATCACCATTGCAACCGAGGATAAATTTGGATGCCGGCAAAATTTCTGCCATCAATCTTTCTCAGCAGCGTTAATTCTGCAATTGATTTTAACAATGTTGAATTCACTGTCAGAGAATTTTTAATTTTAAACTTTTATTTTGGTTCATTTTCTTTTCTTTTCTGGACAAATATTTAATGTCGTCACTCTCATTCTCTTCCCATGATTCCTTCTTATCTCTTCCTGATTCTTTTACTCTTCCTTCTACTCCTTCTCACTTTCTTGGATTACTATCTATATTGGACACGTCATCTTCAGATTTCACTGATACAAACCCACCATTAAATTTGAATAAGCATCTCCACTCTACTTTCCCTACAAGTAAAAATGACTTTCACGCATGCCATACAAATGCTCAAAGCATACCCGCTCATTATTCTGAGCTGCTCGCCTCATTCCACGACCAGCCTGTTCATGCCCTGCTGGTCAGCGAATCCTGGATGAAACTATCACTATCAATCTCACTTTTTTCTTTTAAAGGATTTCATCTTATTCGACGGGACAAGGTGGCAAGGGTTGCAGGAGGAGTTTCATTCCCTTAAAGTGTTGTGAAGATTCCTGTCTACTAACACCAACATTTTACTCTTGCAATTTATGCTTTTTTCTGATTGTAGACTATGCGGACATCTGTCATTTTATAACGAAATACGAAAGCAGCTGGACAAATTACGTCATCTTCTAAATGTTTGTCTAATATTTATTTTTAACCTGACAAAGTATGATCATATCACTTCACACTAAAAGACGCTCAACTGGTTAAACGTGAGAAATAGACGTCAAATTCCCATACTATCTCTATTGTATAGTACCTTTAACTCTCCCGCCGCCCCCACTTTTCAATCCGAAAATTTTAAGCGTCTTTTCTATCATGGACTTGCGCTACGTTCAGACAGATATTGTTTGTTGGCCTTCCCAGTCCACTGGTCTTCTTTTATACGTCGTTCTTTACTATCCATATAGTGAGACTCTGCAATCAGTTACAAACCAATGTTAGACTCGCTCCATCCATGGCATGCTTTAATAAGCGACTCAAACAAACTCAAGTCAGTAATATAACGTGGTCTTGCCTGGGTGGCTTTTGGTAAACTTTCTTACATCCTAAAATCTCCAAAATACCCCAATCATTTGAAAAAGAGAGTCTTTAATTCATGCATCTTACCGATCCTCACATATGGAATCGAAACTTCTGTCCTAACAAAGCGAATAACGCAATAACTACTAGTGACACAGAGAGCCATGGAGAGGAGGATGCTGGGAGTTTCACTGCGAGATAGAAAGACCAACAAATAAATGGATAAGAGAGAGAACCAAAGTCACGGACGTAGTTGAGAGAGCAGCTGCCTTAAAGTGGAGTTGGGCAGGATATATTGCCAGATGCTCTGACTCTCGATGGACGAAAAAGGTCCTGGAATGGCAGCCTAGAACGGGCAGGAGAGGTGTGGGGAGACCACAGGCTAGATGGTCGGACGATATAAGACGGGCCGCAGGGGTGAAGTGGATGCAGTATGCCCGAAATAGTGAGTTGTGGAGGACCGAAGGGGAGGCCTATATCCAGGGATGGATCCAGAACGGCTGAAGAAGAAGAAGAATATAACGTGTTTCATTCCTGATTTTTCTTTCCTATCCAGCATCCCTTCCTTTTCATTTTCCTTTGATTGCTGATAGCTTACATTTACATTAATATATTTATGTCCATAAATGTGAATAATCTTTTGAATATTTTTTGTGACCACGTAACTTCCTTTATTTACTTTTGTCTGGTTAGTTGGAAGAGATTGCTGCCTGGCAATAAATCCACCAGATTTTTTTCCTTCCCCTGGCGAGTTTATTGATATGTGGCAATCTCTTCCAACCAACCGAATGATGTTTTTTAATGGGCTCTTAGTGAAAACCAGACTGGAATTCCATTTAAAAAATCTGAATTCCAGCGGGGATCGAACCCGCAACCTCCAGATCGGCAGACAAGCGTCTTACCACCAGGCCACGGAGGTCATCACCAGATTGTTTTAACAGTGAAGTGTTAAGTTCTCCTTTACAATATTCAGATGTTCTATTTTTGTCTTCCCACTCTCCTGAGCCCCATCGAATCACTAAATAAATTATTCTTTGCTTGGTCAATGTCTTACCATACATGCAGTATAAATACCCGCGCCATCGCAATCTTGCATTTTTTATAATTCTTGTTACGCTAACTCCCTCAAATGTGATGTAGAGCTTTTCGTTACACCTCTGTCTCCACGCGTTGTCGTTATAAATAAAAAAAATAAGTAATCTTGTGATGTTGAAAATTCAAAGATAAAAATATAAATTTACAAACAATTTCAAGCTTCTTATCACCATATAAAATGATAAATAATATTAAAAAATAAATTGCGCATTTGATTTATATAATATATATTTGTTAAGGTTGTTTTTTCTCAGATGATGGTAGTTTTACCAAAAATATTGGAAATAATATAGCGACTGGAAACAAAATCAACATGGTACTTAAATATTTATGTTTTATGTTCCTGACTATTTGAGATAGAAAAATATCAATCTGTTTAGACTGATATTAAGTACTCTTCCAAGAGCTCTTCCTGTGTTTCGCAGTCTCTTCATTTTGAATGAGGTCTTGGATAATGACACCTTCAACATTTCAGAAAATGTGTATAAAGAAATCATATTGAGTATTCTTAGTAATGGTGGTTTCGACACCATTATTCCTTATTTGATTCGTTTTAACTGAAAACATTTATTTTTATACTTTTTATGTTGTTGAGTGTAATTTGTATTTGTACAAACTACATAACATCACGTAATTTTCCTGTCGGGGTAGGCAGAGATGAGAGATCACCAAACTTCCCTGTCCTGATACAGTTCTATCACCTCTCTAACGTACATATTTGTAATATTTTCATACAACCCCAGCAATTCATCTAACTTTTACATTTTCATCTTCCAAAACATCATTTACTTGATCCAACGACATTTTCATTGGACTTCTTGTACCATGATTTTCACATATTTATACAGTATATTAGTTTCGTTAGTCTTTCTTCGTTAATTTGTTTTTCATGCCCTAAACACTCTGACTACTTTTCTTTATCTTACTTAATATACCTTAAGTTCATTCATCTCTAATCACATCATTCCGTATTATGTCATAAATTTTAACCCCACGTCTTCTTCTGAATGCTCTCATTTCTACATAATTTATTCGGTTTCATCAGTATTTTTCCCCATCCACGGTTCACTTTTTTACATCAAAGCTAGTATTAGAATACTGTCGTGGATTATCATAGAATATGTGGATACTGTCCAGTTGGAGTATAAATGTTTGAGTTTTCTAGTGTAAATACTAAAGCTTATATTAAAATTCAAATACGAATTTTAAATCTTGAAAGTATTGTTATGGGAAAATTATTTATACCATACATATAATTACATACGTTTTTATCATCACGCTATTTCCCCTTTTGGGGTAGACAGAGAATACAGCACCCAATTTAGCTTTCAGGTTACGAAATACTTCATTCGCCTTTTCCCCATTCCTACATTTTTTGATACAGTTTATTTTGTTTATATTGCTTACCTTTTATTCTTTAATACTTTCATTCACTGAGTTCAATATTTTTTCTCTCGATTGTTTCCTCTAGTACGGCTTTCGCCATGCTTGAATTATACATCTTTTAGTTAGTATTTTATCGCCTATCTGTCCAAAATGCTCATATTACCTCCAAGTGCTTTTTTTCATGCTATTCAACGCACCGGTTTTTTGCTCACGTTCAATTTAAATTACATTTCTTATTCAGATATCAATTACACACCACATATTATTCTCAGCACACACAATTCATAAACAGGCATATTTGTATTTTTTTCTTCCATTGCACATCCAAAAATATATTATTTATAAATGTAATACTGTAGAACTTTTTTTTCATAATAAATATAATTGTTTTATATGTGATTATAATTTTGTATTTTTTCTTGAACAATGATTGATCGCGACGGCCTCCTTTAAAAATGTAGCTCAAGTGCACAAAAAGGTTGGGCAGCCCTGATCTAAAGAGTTGTTTAGTTAAGAGTCAAATGTCACTTGCTTTGCTGCATAATATCTGTGTCGGAAAATGTCTTATTGAGAAGCACCTTGAAAGCCTTTATGTCAACACCTTTTAGATACTCAGGAAGAAAGTACCATTTACTGCATGTGCCTAAATATATAAATAAATAATAGATAAATTTACAGTCAAATAGTTTGTAAATATAGCTTGTGAAATACACAATACTTGGCACCGATGGGCGTTGGACTGGAATATAACTAGTAAGAATAAGGGCTCTATACATAAATGTATCCAACAGTCAACATTTAAAACCATGGTTTAATATAATAAGAATGAACAAGATGGAAGTGTCTGTCATGTGTCGTTTGCGTACAGACCACTGCGTGGTGGCTAGTCACCTTTACATAATGGGTGTTGTGGAGAATCTCGCCTACGAGTGTGTTCTGAATAATAAAACCGTAGACCATATATTTTTCGGTAGTCCTTTGCGATACAGATTTGATTTGCTAAAAGCCATATTTCCATAAGCCAATGAAAGTTGCGTTTCTTCTTTCTTCGAGGATCTTTTACATTTATAGATCGATCGTTAAATTGTTTGAGCATAAGCTGTTGAAACTTTAAATTATCTAGAATTTGTATTTTTAAATCAAGTTTCATTGTATTGACTCATTTAATTGTTTAATGAATGTAATTAGGTAGCACAAACTATCCAACCTTGGGTGGATTGTCTATTTAAAAAATCTTTAAATAACATATATTATATGTTAAGGATGTGGCAAATAAATAGATTTGAGAGGAAGGCTATCAAGATGTGTGAGCTCATCTCATAATATTCTCCCAATCAAGACATAACCAGACCAAAAGGAAGGCAAACACGGCCTGGAGGACTCCATGCGGTTTTCAGTCCATACGGTTGTACACGTAAACTCCGTCCATTCTTCTTGTTGTATAGCTCATGACTGAGCATCGTGATTCCCACGATAACCTCTGATGAATCCTCTCCAACCATCTCTGCACTCCGCGGTTCGGCGAGCAGTTGTTAGGGATAGTCCTGATGCGCCACTCACTTGGTCAGTCCAACGCATTGGTAGTCTTCCTCTGGTGCGTCGTTTTTCCACGCTTGCAGTAACCACAAGCCTATCCAAACATCTTCTTGGATACAAGCAATCTGGCCAAAGAATCGGAGGACTTCTCGAGACATATTTTCGATAATCAGGCGATGATTCTTAATTATTCGAGAATGTAAGCGTTGGTTCATCTTGCTGTCCATGTTATTTGTAATGTCCTGCAGCACGACATTTCAAATGGAATTGTTCTACGTCTCTCGTTTGCTATCACAGTCCAAGTCACCGCGCCATACATTAATATTACGAATACGAAAAACTTGACTAGACGCATTTTCATCACGATGGTGATAGTTCAGCTCTTCCGCATCTTTTCCAGCTTTGACATCGTATTTTTTGTCATTCAGTTCTTCTTTTTACCTGTAGCCTCTCATCATCCATTGTTGGTTATACTGGAGCCTAAGTAAATAAATTCAGTAACCACTTCTAGACTATTCTCATTATTTTGTGGCAGTTTGTTACTGCGGTCTATCATCATTAACTTACTTTTTGACTTATTGATTTCCAGGCCTAAAAGCTTGCTCTCTTGTTCCATCTTTTTAAGAATCGGGGGCATTTTTTCTTCTATTATATAATATATAAAAATAAAAGATATTAAGTAGTTGATACAAACTCAATAAATATGAATGAAAAATAAATAAAATATAATTTTAATATTGTATATTGCACACACTCCCACATTCATACATAACCTCAGTTTTACTGATAGTGTTGAGAGAAAAAATAAATTGAGAGCCCTACTGACAAAATAAAAATATACTTGATGGCATTTTTTTAGTATTAGTTCATTCTTTTATAAGTTTCATACTCATTGAAATATTTGATTTGATGTTAATACATGTTAATAAGCATAACTATGAGCTCCCATTTATCAAACCTGTGAGTTTATTAATTACTGGAGTAGACGAGTTACTTGCAAAACATCATCGACGTATTAATACTAAACTTTGCGGAATGATAACATTAACCTCATTCGATATGATAGGCTATCCCTCTTTATTGAGTATGATTGTCAACCATACTGTGGTTGGAAAACGCCTGTACGTGTATTAGTTTATTGTGTGCAAGCTGTTGCACTTCAGTAAAGCACACATTCTTGATAAATCTAACCCAAAATTCTGATGTTAAGGACATTTGCAAGACGATATTAGCGGGGTATAACTGATGCAGCCTTTCGTTAGGAAAAGTTTTTTTTATTTTGAGCACTATTTACTGTATAGCTTGATAGCGCAATAGGAATTCACAATAAAGTATAGAAAAAAACAAGTTAGATTTTAAGTAAAACCAGTCCGGTAAGAAATCAGTATTGAATAGAACCTGGTTCACTCACTTGCTTACTGTGAAAGGTAACCGTTAGGTTCCTCCCACCGACATTTTAACCTAGTTGACGAAATCGTAAAAGAAATAGAACCCTTTTATAAACATCAGGAATTGAACCTGAAATCCTTTGGTAGAAGATAAGCGTTCTAAAATCTAGGTCGAGTAGGAAATATTATTGTGATATGTCGAAAAAATGACGTTAACTTTATTTGCAATTGGTCTTCTATCATCATTATGCAGGAACACAAACAATGATTAAAAAACGTCCTTTTCCTCGATTTACATCAACAAAATATTCGCATTGAGATATACAATCTTAGTAAGTAATAATTATTGCCCTAGTACGAGGATGAAATCGAAATACTGCAACAATAGCTCTATCTTTTCCTTCTATCAATCTCTTAATCATTATTTTCCGGGTTCAAGCGCTGTTACGGTTCTAATCAAAGTTCATAGTTTGTTAAAAAACATTATTTTTCTTTCGGAAATTAAATTCAATCCTATTGAAAGACAAATGAACCTTTAAAAAATATATTAAAATGCAGCGCCTTTGGAGAGAGTTTGCTCTATTAACGACGCTATATAAAATGCCCTTTTATTATTTTGTCTCATCCTCAGTGAGATACAGGCAAAAGCCTAGTTTACTGGGGATACGACAAATGAAAGGCAACAAACCTATATTCATTAAAATTGTATGTCCAAATCAAATAACCTGTTGTTTTTTCGCAAATTGTGTATATTTCTTGTCATGAGTAATAATAAATAAATAAATAAATACTGTTATTGTTAAGTCGATTTGCAAGTAAAGGAACGCAGCGGCTGCGGCAATTAGCTTAAAAAAATACTTGTTATGAAAACTGCAGGAAGCTTACCAAAAAATGACGAACAGTTCGTCAATGCAATACCACCACCCTTGCTGTTATGGGAGACAAAATAACTCACAATCTATCGCGATCTGTGGTATAATATCGAAATCTATGTATTATGAGCAGGCCTAATTTTGTCACAAAGAAAGAACTAACCGAAGACATAATTTTTTTAGGTGCAAAACGCTTGAGTGCAAAGGATAGCACCGATGATGGTCTTAAGGTTCGGCATCATCTATTTTTTTTTTATTATTTATTATTACACACGACAAGAAATATACACAATTTGCGAAAAAACAACAGGTAATTTGATTTGGACATACAGTTTTAATGGATCTGGGCTTGTTGCCTTTCATTTGTCGTATCCCCAGTAAAATGAAAGGCAACAAACCCAGATCCATTAAAATTGTATGTCCAAATCAAATTACCTGTTGTTTTTTTTCGTAAATTGTGTATATTTCTTGTCATGTGTAATAATAAATAAAAAAAAAAAAAAAAAAATAGATGTCGAACCTTAAGACCATCATCGGTGCTATCCTTTGCACTCAAGTGTTTTGCACATAAAAAAATTATGTCTTCGGTTAGTTCTTTCCTTCGGTTAGTTGTTTCCTTCGGTTAGGTCATCAGATAAGGAAACTAGCTCGCTAGTTATTTTCCTTATTCCTCGAAATTAACAAACTTGTAAAGGCCTGAAGTTCTAACAGACGAACCACAAAGAAACCTTTATAGATCTCTTGATATGTTATAATAAGACATTTGGCTTTAAGTTGAGTGGAGTGTATCATATTTTTAACTAATTGCAAATTGTAGCATGATTCTAAAGGCAAAGAAATTATTTTAAAAGCAATAACTTTTCATTTTACGAAGTTTTACCAGGCAAAGCACACGGACCGTTTAAGTTCAAAGCTTTTGGCTTAACCACCGTTATCTAGGGTGAGGTTTAACAATATAAGTTATTGTTGTCCTCTCCTTTGTTTCCTGTTACTACGGTAACATCCATATGTGTATTGTATTATATTAAGCTTTCGTTGTAGGTATATAGTAGAACTTGGCGGTTTTCTCGCTATGCAGAAAACTCTTCCTACCAACCAGTGGTTTAATTTAAAACGTGACTGAAACCGAACACGTTACAATCATCATTATCAATATCACGTCATATTCTTATATGGTAGAACTATGCAAAGAGAGCAGATTCTCACTTTATTCAATCTTGGCAATATTTTTTGCTTCAGCCAGCCATCATGTATACTCGCCTATTATAAAGGCTTTTCACTCTTCCCTTTTTCAAAATTTGATTTCATTGGTCGTGTCACGTTTTTCTAGATCTTAAGTAACTTCTCGGAACTTGAAATTACTTGTGTAGATTAGTTTAATCCATAACTTGTTGTTAAAAAGGTAGGTGTCTTATTAACCAAACCATGGAGGTCGTCAATATACTCGTAGATCATTTTTAATAAAAAAAAATATTGCTTTTTTTTTGTTTTATACTCTTTTTTTCTGTCCATACAGTGAGACTAAGTAAGTAGTTGCTAACTATCGTAAGACTTCCTTCGTTATTTGGAAATAATCAAACAGGCACTGAAAAATACTTCTGTCCATACAGTGAGACTTAGTAAGTAGTTGCTAACTATCGTAAGACTTCCTTCGTTATTTGGAAAGAATCAAACAGACACTGAATAATACTTCTGTCCATGCAGTGAGACTTAGTAAGTAGTTGCTAACTATCGTAAGACTCCTTTCGTTATTTGGAAATAATCAAACAGGCACTGAAAAATACTTCTGTCCATGCAGTGAGACTTAGTAAGCAGTTGCTAACTATCGTAAGACTTCCTTCGTTATTTGGAAATAATCAAACAGACACTGAATAATACTTCTGTCCATGAAGTGAGACTTAGTAAGTAGTTGCTAACTATCGTAAGACTTCCTCCGTTATTTGGAAAGAATCAAACAGACACTGAATAATACTTCTGTCCATGCAGTGAGACTTAATAAGTAGTTGCTAACTATCGTAAGACTTCCTTAGTTATTTGGAAAGAATCAAACAGGCACTGAATAATACTTCTGTCCATGCAGTGAGACTTACTAAGCAGTTCCTAACTATCGTAATACTCCTTTCGTTATTTGGAAAGAATCAAACAGACACTGAATAATACTTCTGTCCATGCAGTGAGACTTAGTAAGTAGTTGCTAACTATAGTAAGACTCCTTTCGTTATTTGGAAATAATCAAACAGGCACTGAAAAATACTTCTGTCCATGCAGTGAGACTTAGTAAGCAGTTGCTAACTATCGTAAGACTTCCTTCGTTATTTGGAAATAATCAAACAGACACTGAATAATACTTCTGTCCATGAAGTGAGACTTAGTAAGTAGTTGCTAACTATCGTAAGACTTCCTTCGTTATTTGGAAAGAATCAAACAGACACTGAATAATACTTCTGTCCATGCAGTGAGACTTAATAAGTAGTTGCTAACTATCGTAAGACTTCCTTAGTTATTTGGAAAGAATCAAACAGGCACTGAATAATACTTCTGTCCATGCAGTGAGACTTAGTAAGCAGTTCCTAACTATCGTAATACTCCTTTCGTTATTTGGAAAGAATCAAACAGACACTGAAAAATGCTTAATTTTAAGTCAGTGATGTTACGTGTTTCATTATTACTTTGTCTTTTCTCTCCACCATGTCTGTAAATAACTAAAATAAGCCTGTGTTTATTTGGGAACATTGAGAAAAAAATCGTTATATCCACATTTCTGATTTGAATTAAGTACGAGTACATAAAACATTTTCTGAGCATAATAGACAACACTTGGCAATATTACTTTATATTTGGAAACGACCAGTTGGAGCCAGACAAACCCAGACAGAACATTAATGTTTATGATCGGTGATTACAATTACTGTTTAAAAATCTTTAGTGACCAACCGAAAAAATGTCATAAACGATTTTATTCCATTTTGATTATACACTTAACTGATTTAATCTGATATTTTTATTGTTTTAGTTTTAATGAGAAAATTCTCTAAGGATTTGATTTCATTTGTAATTGACTCAAAAGAGGGTAATTTAATTTTTTTTGGATTTTATGTAGTTTAAAAAAAGGAAAATATTCTTTTCTGACATTTCTTTAAAAGTAGCATCAACCGGCAGTAAAAACTTGTGACATGTTTAATAAAATAAATTAACATTGACGTACAAAATAAAATGAAAAAAAAAACATATGTTACCTTCCAGTCCGGCGAAATAATTCCTTAGCAGAATTTTCAATGACTCTCAGTTATAAGCATTATGACAAAGAAAAGATTTTATTGAAATATTAGAAGTGTTTCGTCTTTTAGAAGACATAAGCAACTTAACGAGACTCAAAATTAAATAAATAAAAAACAAAAGTCACGAACTATATTTAATACTCCAAATACCATTAACGCATCTACAACAAAATTCGGGGGTCGTAAATGATTGATTTATCTTGGGTCTGTAATTGTTGATAAAGGGGGATGTGACACTGATATCAAAAGAATAATAGGTATGACAGTTCACTTTAGTTTGATCCCACTACCCCCCGCGCTGTTTTGGGGGGACATAATAATCACTTTCATCCTTAGAACGATGTGAAAACTTCAAGAAAGTCAAGGAAGAACCTATTCTGGTTGCCATGAATATGTTTATATTGCAGTCACAAGTGTGAGAGACTAGATAGGTACTTCTAGCGTGCTAAATACACATTCGGTGATGTTTTTTGTTATTGTCCTAAAAATGAATACTGCAATCCCTTCGAAACGTCGGCCATCATTTTAACCAAATGAAAACGCCAACAACACTGAAAAAAACTATTACTGGTCAAAAACAGATAGGAAAATATATTTCGTTTCTAACAAAATAATTCTCGTTTTGTGTATTACTGGTTATTATAGTATATTTTGATAACCTGCTTAATTTAATGTCATTAGGATACACATAATTACATGTTTCTAACAAAATAATTCTCGTTTTGTGTATTACTGGTTATTATAGTATATTTTGATAACCTGCTTAATTTAATGTCATTAGGATACACATAATTACATGTTTCTAACAAAATAATTCTCGTTTTGTGTATTACTGGTTATTATAGTATATTTTGATAACCTGCTTAATTTAATGTCATTAGGATACACATAATTACATGTTTCTAACAAAATAATTCTCGTTTTGTGTATTACTGGTTATTATAGTATATTTTGATAACCTGCTTAATTTAATGTCATTAGGATACACATAATTACATGTTTCTAACAAAATAATTCTCGTTTTGTGTATTACTGGTTATTATAGTATATTTTGATAACCTGCTTAATTTAATGTCATTAGGATACACATAATTACATGTTTCTAACAAAATAATTCTCGTTTTGTGTATTACTGGTTATTATAGTATATTTTGATAACCTGCTTAATTTAATGTCATTAGGATACACATAATTAAATTATATCGAAAAAGTGTAGCAATACTGAATACAACGGTTTTTTTCTTCTTTTAAGAACGTATTGTGTTATTTGGGAGAAGTTTAATAAATCATCCCATTATTCAGGGGGAAATTGTGTTTTTGTATCCTGTACAATAGTTTTTGTTCTAGAAAATTTCACGAATCATCCTTATACAAATAAACAAACAGACAAATGTGCCACTTTATTTCGTTGGGTCAATGCTTATAATTTAGAAAAAAATGGAATGAAATATGTATTTTTGACTCTCTCCCTTTCATTTTTGTCGTCTTTCTCTCTGCTTTGTATATAATACTATTTAGAATAATATGGCCGACATCGACGACCTCCGTGACCTAGTTGGCAAGAAACCTTCGATTAGAACTGGACTTGATAATTACTTGCTATATCGCATACCAATAAGTCCTTCACCTTCTTGTTTCAATAATAAATAGTAAGTTACATCAATAAATTCGAGTCCAATATTTTTCATTGAATTATACTCGTTTTTGGGTCAAATATAAATTGACGAATAAATCGACGGGGAAAGAGTTTTACCTGATTTATGCTTTATTTTTTATTTTAACTAATTTATAAAGTATCCTTTAACCATATCCAAATTGATGATTCAGAGTTATTGAAGAGTGTGGCCCTAGAATAACATTGTTTTGACTACCACCTCGCATGTAAAGAGACTGCAAAAACCGCATATGTCTAGCACGTGTAACTATTGTTGCGGGATGAATTTTTTCACTCCGTTAGTACCCTTTTTCTGTACTATCGATATTCAAACCATAAACCCTCAGGTGGAGTCAAGCAACATACTAACTAGACAACAGAGATTATCGAAGTTTTATTTCAATATTTTCATTTTTGTTAGAGCGAAGTGAAATTAAAACCAAACAAATTAAATACCGATTGAACTAGAATGTTAAAAATATAGCACTTTTAGTCACAAAAATATGATCTCCTTGGCGTAGATAAGACGCTTGTCTTCCAGCCCGGGCTTTGCTGGTTCGATCTTCGTTGTAATATAGCACTTTTAGTCACAAGAATATGATCTCCTTGGCGTAGATAAGACGCTTGTCTTCCAGCCCGGGCTTTGCTGGTTCGATCTTCGTTGGAATATAGCACTTTTAGTCACAAGAATATGATCTTTTTGGCGTAGATAAGATGCTTGTCTTCCAGCCCGGGGTTTGCTGGTTCGATTTTCGTTGGAATACAGGTTTTATTAAAAAAAGTTTCGTGTCTGGTTTTCACTTAAGGTACTACAATACAACACAATGCACGACTGACGCACATATCTACTTAACTTGTGGTATAGTAGTATATAATACAATAGGGTATTCATAATAGGGCCATCTGCTCGTTACATTATTATATTTGAGAATGTAATTAAAATATTAACTATTTGACGATTCTTGTTTGACTTGTTATAAATAATGAACAAATTAACTTGAGAATAGGTTTTATATTAATTAAGTAATCCATATGTGCATACTTAATGAAGAATGACAAAGTCGTACAATATTGTTTAATACATAAGTAGGTATTGACGCTCCATTTTTTGATGTGTGCTTGCTGAGAGTAGATTCTCCACAATGGCATCCTTACTAGGGATTCGAATCCACCTTTATAAGTTGAATAAAGGGTAGGAAGTTGGGGTGTGAGCCCATTAGATTAGGTACTTCCCCTCGTCTGCATATGTTCAGAGAAACATATTTAGTGAGAAAATCGAAGAAAACATACCAAGGGAAGACGAACACGTTTGTAGGTCTTAGGATATACTCGTATGAAGTGTAGTTAGTGCATGTATGTAGTGTTCACATGTTATAATAAATTTTTATAAGACTTACCAAAAAAGGCTGTCAATAATTAGTTTTTAAAGCTGCACATGCCACCTTTTTCTTTTACGCTTTGAGGTAGATAAAATGTTAACTGAAATGCCGTAATGAATTCTCTTTTTTTATGAATAATTATTGTAAATAAAAAAAGTCGTTTTAGGTTCCATATGACGTTTTACTACAGTAAAAAATATATTTAATTAAATATTACTTAAGAAAACCAATATTAACCTAACATTTAAATTATCACTTTATTTAATATAAATGAATTGATAATCTTAAACGCTGAGTGACGAAGAATATACTATTAATGATAAAAACCAATCAATATTATAAATACAATGGAATATTGTACTTAATATTGTACTTCAGGAATATTGCACTTCAGGAATAAGCAAAGAGTAAAAAATCTAAAATTTACTTGAAAATTTCCAACACAGCAGAACAAATAACGGCTGGCAGTTACATTCGAGCTTGATCATTATACAGATCCACTGATACATATTTGAATGGCTGGGTCTTACCCCACCTCTAATATAATAATAATAAAATAACAATTTCTGTCCTGTCTGCCTACTCCAACAGCGAAAATTCCCGACGGTATGTATGTGTGTATAATTTGAGCTTTACACGTCGATATGTGTAATTACTCCAGTTGCCGTGTTTTACCCCGTCTCTGCTTATTTGCGGCTCACAGCGGATATCCAGTTTTTCTGACGACGGAGCCCGAAATTGTGCCGTAGTGTGACAGAGGGTTTTATCCGAGTTGATCTTAATTCTGTTACGAGGGGTCGAGGCTTGTATCGTGCCACTGCTATTACATTAATTTGATACGTACTCAAAATTGCTCTCAGAAGTTTGAATTTCAAGAAACCGCAAAAAGGGGTTAATTATCATATTGAAATAATTAATACTGAAAATTTTCTACCCTCCATGTGAATATTTAGAAATAATTTGTGTTTATGGGGGTGAAAAACGGTATGTACACGGCGAATGGTACTTAACTTAAATATTGAAGGAGCTAATAGTTTAGCAGAGTTAATTTCAGTAAAAAAAACTAATACGAAATGAAATTGCCAGGCAATGTGAAATAAAAAAAACGTGAGAACTGAACTTGATAACTGCTTGTAATACCACACGCCGATATTTCCTGTCTCACCTTCAATTTTTTTTAAATAGTAGTAAGTAATATCCATACATTCGATTGCAATGTTTTTCGTCCTGATATATAAATATTTCTGATAAAAAATGAAAATTGAACGTTATTGCCAAGCGCCTCTTTATCAATTATAGTGTATATGAGTATGTTATTTTGTGTGTGAGTTGAACACGCTTGGATGCTTTTGTAACAACCAGACGTGATTTGTTCTTTTCTGTTTGAATGCACAAAGTAGATTGGGATTTATTAGACTAACTTATTTGTGTATTTCGGAAGCTGTGCGCGATATTACATTATATTATATTTAAAGAGTATTTTTTTAATGGTTTTTGTCGAAATATTGTATTTTTCGTTTTTTTTGGCGTGTTCATTTTATTATTGTTACGTTCATACTATTATTGAGAATTATTTAACAAATACAGGATCTTTGTTTTGGCCAACGCTCGTTTTCTCGAGTTTTATTTCATTTGGATCAATCTTTGTCGGCCGCTCAGTGTTCAAGATAAGGGTGGCGTGTGCAACTTTATGAAGCGTTTGAGTTTTGGGCGGTTCTAACAAAATATTTTTTTGATAATAAAACTAAATGGAGCAATTAAGGTGAACTAGTATGTGTGAGCTTTTGGTTGCCGATGTGAAATTGTGAGGTATTGTTAATCATGGGTGGATAGTTGTTGAGTTGACCATGATGTGAACTCCTTCACCACACACAAGAACTATATTCTTCATTGGTAAGGTAGAAAATAAAAGATAATATGTATATTTATTAATGAATATGAATGTTGCAAAATCCAAAGTCATGGTGATGGAAAACTGTAAAGGAAAAAGTAAAGCGATATATGGATGAGCAATTTTGCTACAATATTTAGGGAGTATTTTATCAGATGATGGAAGAGTTACGAGGAATATTGAACGGCGTGTAGCGATATGAAACAAATTTAATGATACACTAAAACGTATATACTCAAACAGTATTTTAGTAACAACTTTGATGTGTGATAGTGAAACGTGGACATGAAATAAAACTGAAAAAAACCGAGAAAATGCTGTAGAAATGTGTGAACTTAGGATAATACATAGGAGGATAGTGTATGACAGCGAGGATATTGCAGTAATTAGAGATTAGTGTAAACCTAAGGCTGATTTGTTGAGTATGATGAAGAAGGATACTCAGGAGTGGTTTGCTCATGTGACACGAATGAACGGGGAAATACCAAAAAATCAAATATATCGTAGCTATGCGAGTGGAAGGGCGTGGTAGAGGAAGATCAACGACAGTATGGTTGGATTAAGAACATGATATTTTGAAAGAAGGAAATGTAAAAAGTGAAAAAAATCGTAAGACGTATATGAGAAAGTGTACGGATGGAGATAAGACGAAATATGAGTGTCGCGATATTTTAGCAATTTCTCCTTTTTGCCTCTCCCGATCGGGAAATGGCGTAGAGGTTTTATATTTCTAAAAATTGTCAAAGACTGAGCCATGACGATAAAAAATCACATCTAAAAAGTAATAAAATTACTAGCAAAATAAAATTCCGTAACACGTGTTTGAAATAGAACACAGTACAAGAAGGGGTTGAAAATACAATATTTTCGCCAAAAGCCCGAATATTTCCGTCTAATTCCGTGTGCCTTTATGATGTTTATTGGGAGACCCGGAATATTTCCAACACTACGTACTATTGTTGTTTAATTATCAACACGAAACAAAGTTACTTGGAGTGTGAATAGAGTTCGTGAAGGAAATTTAGAAATCGTATGCAGGGGTGCAAAGGGGAGAGTGTAAGGCGAGGCTTTTTGGCGCCCATAGTGTGCTGGTCTTAAATGCGCTAACTCTCTTAAAGTGTTAATGAAATATATTTTGACGGATGTAATTAAACAGATAATGTCTAAACCACACAGTCATATTTAAAGTCGTTTGACTTCAAGCATTGTCTTGTTGGAAAGTTATAACATTTTAAGACTTAATTTACAATTTTGTCGTGTCCGGTCCATCTGCTATTCGAGATCACTGTTGAGTTTATATATCTATCTGTCTTTGGTGGAATAGATCAGCTCCTTAACTCTCTAGATACCTGTCCATTTGTAAATGTTGCGTAACCATGACAGGGGCCTTCTACAAATCGAGCGTAGATTTTTCAATTTTAGGAAGAAGTATTTTTCATCCCTCAATGTGACTCAGATACACAATTCGTCAACATTTAACTGATTGAATATTTTTATGCTTGTATTTCAATACGGACTGAATAAAATGGTGTAACTGAAAAAAAAAACTTCACAATTTTAAGTTCTTAAATATAAACAGAGATTGTTTATTGGTTTTCCCGCTTTTCTTTTTTTGCATCGTCCTTTACTGTCCATGAAGTGAGACCAATGACTCGCTCCGTAACAAACCAATGACTCGTTCCGTCCATGGCATGCTTTGAGAAGTGACAAAAAAACTCAAAATTTATAGTTAGTAATATGACGTGTTTCATTCTTGATTTTTCGTTCCTTTCCACCACCCCTTCCTTTTCCTTTGATTGATGATATCTCATACTTACTTTTATTATATGAATATGAAAATGAAAGAAAATGAAAATGAATGAATTTATATCATGAAAATGAATCATCGTTTGAATATTTTTTGGGACCATGTAACTTCCTTTATTTACTTTTGTATAGTAGGTTGGAAGAGATAGTCGACTGGCAATAATCCCGCCAGATTGTTTTTACAATAAAGTGTTCAAAATATAAATATATATCCTTTTATAAATACTTTTACAAATGGATAAAAAAAAGTGCTGTATAAATACAAGTGTGACGCAGAATGTGTAAAAAGTTAGTGTAAATCTGAATGAATTATAAAGACACTACAATAAAATACGCACAGTAAGAAGATGCAGTAATCCAGATGAAGAAAAGAACGTTGAGTGCTTAAATAATAAATGATGAAAGATTTACAAAAATAATAATCTTAAAAAGTAGTAAATACGGCTCGAGAAGTTCGGGAAGAGCTAAAAGAATGTGATATGGTAAAATATATCACGTTTTTCTGAAAGAATATAGATTACAGTACCCGGCGGTAAGTAATACACATCGGGCTTAAAATCAAAACGTATGAATAATCAGAAAACACTCTACAAAGCCGAAGTTAGCCTGATAGTAAGGCTGATAGTCTCTTTCTTAAGAAAGAGACTGTCGGCCATAATGGGCTAATTTCCGTTTTGTAGAGCGTCGTCTCTTTTATTAATACGTTTTGAGGTTAAGCCCGATGTGTATTACTTACCGTCGGGTACTTGAACAAAGCCTTAATATTAGTAGGATAGTATGCATGCCAATGTATATGTTCGAAGATATTAATTTGTACCACGATAGATTAATGTGAAGTTCTGTTCTATCTACCTACCTTCATAAGGACGTGGCGAGACGGTCGTGACGACGATGACGATAAAAACTTACATTTATATATTTATTTACACTTTACATATTACAAAAACAATCTGGCAAGTTTGTTGACAGTCGGCAATCTCTTCCAACCAACCAGACAAAAGAAAATAAGGGAAGTTACATGTCTGCAAAAAATATTCAAATGATTATTCATATTTATGAAATAATATACTCGTAAAAATAAAAGAGATATATTCAAACAAACGAAAGCGAAGGGATGGTGGAGAAGAAAGGAAGAAAAACCAGGAATAAAATTCGTTATATTAAACACGACTACAAATTAAGAATTTTTTTCAGTCGTTTCTTATAGCATGCCAAAGACGAAGTGAGTCTAATGTTGGTTTGTAACTGGTTTTAGAGTCTCAGCGCATGGACAGTAAAGGACGACGTAAAAAAAGAAAAGCGGTGAACTGGGAAGGTCAATAAACAATTTCTGTTCGAGCGCAGCGCAACTCCATGATCGGAAACATGCTGAAAATTTTCGGCGAGATGAGAGGGAGTGGTAGGACAGTTAAAGATATTGTACAATAGAGATAGTACGTGAATTTTCTTTCTCAATTAAATACACCCTAATCACCAAATGTCATTCATTGTCAGAGATATAGTTGAATCACGTAACTAGTTAAATAATTGGCCAGTAGCTTACTATAATATTAGATGATATATTTTGTTTCTATAAATTATACCATAGTAAGACATGCTATAGTTAAACAAGCTGTTAAAATTACGAATTGTAAATTGGCTTGCTAAGTTGAAAGATTGAAAAATGAAAGGCGCCGAAAAAGTGATAAGAACGAATGCTAGTTTTAAAATTTTGGCCCCCCGGAAAATAAATAATAAATATTCGTTTATTGGTAGTTTGTACATATATGTACGTATACGCATATGTGTATATTCTGAAATTCGATATATATCTGAGGACAATGTTGAAGAAACTACATTAAAAAGAGACGCTGTCATAAGATCTGGGTTTATCTCATAACATCCCCCAGTCCAGATATACTCCCACAAGTAGGTACAAAGAAGCGACTGAAAAAACTCTTAATTTCTTGTCAGTAAAATAACGTGTTTCATTCCTGATTTATCTTTTCCTTTCCTCTCCACCATCCCTTCCTTTCCTTTTGATTGATGATATCTCACTTTACATGAAAAATAATGTTCGGGTGATTGTCCGTCTTTGTGGGGTTCGTAAGCATGCGCTCACGTATGTGTTTATGGATTTCGTGGGGATGGATAGTCATTTGAATGATTTATGCGACCATGTAACTTGCTTCATTTACTTTTGTCTGGTTGGATGGAAAAGATTGCCGCCTGGCAATAATCCCGCAAAATTGTATTGCAATAAAAGTGTTAAATAAAATACATTGCGAGCCCGCTCTCGAGGACATTAGGTGTCTTGATTGCTTAATAACTCCATCAAAAGTTGAGGAAAGTGATGTCATCCATTCTTCGCGATCTTGGGCCATGCCGAATGCAGCGTTATAAGACGATCCTATTTACCCCTTTTCATCTTGTAAGATATGTGATTACCAGCTTCTTATCGATGATTACCAGCTTCTTATCGATGATTACCAGCTTCTTACCCATGATTACCAGCTTCTTAAGGCTCTCATGGTCCTTTTCCGTAACTTGCGTAGAGATTACTACGTGCCAATGAGTCCACTAGGTTTTACTGTTTATAACTAAAGTGTAGTACAATACATGCTTAGAATAAGCTAGAATCCTTTTTTTGCAGGTTTTTAAAGCTTTTACTGAATGATAGAGACGTTGATACGCTTTGCGGTCTACGGTTTATGTAGTATTATCTCATTTAAGGATCTTTAATTAAGTTTTAGTATTAAATCTTTAGGTGGGTGCATACAGAGGAGAGTTTAAGGCGAGTTTTTTTTTTCGCTTCTGTGATTCAAATGCGGTGCCTCCCCCAAAGTGTTACAAAAAGATATTTAAATTCGTTTGAAGTTCATTATATTTTCGTTCTTTAAGAGAAAATTTTATTTGAAGTGTCTTCTTTCCTTATTATATGACTAGGGTCGTTAGATTACTTGAGAAATGGGCTTGATATAGGCCTCAAAAATCTTTTGAGACTCAATGTTGTTAAGAAGCGGGATAATGGTATCATACTTCGTCTTTAGAGTGTCTGCAAAATAGCGACCTTGCTACTTTTTATTTAGAATACTCAAATATCATGTAGATTAGCTGAATAACCTTTAGAGATTTGATCTTGCGATTGACTTAATAATTATTATATCAATTTAAGGTTACATAACTTCAATGTTGTATATGACATTTGACGTTGTAGAATGCAATAATGAGTCGATTTTGATTTAAAGTAGCAGCAACATTGTTTATTTTAAGTAGTTTGAACAACACTGTAGAGAGTTTCATTTGTGATAGATTTTATAATCATTGTATTACTTGAAGTTTTCATAACTTTGATTTGGCCTTAAAATTGTGGAACTTAGTATTAGAATATTAAACTAAAAATTATTTTGCTATTCTACTAATTACATTAATCCCCGTTACAAGTGTTACTACCTCTTATCCCGACGGTCTTTTTAGGTGGAATGATTCCGGTGTTCTTAATCATAACAAACCGGGATCATTACGTCTGAAGGAAGCCTCGGGATAGGTGGTAGAAAATAGGCAAAGGCTGTTATTTCATTTTATCTCACAAAAAAATCTGTTAAATTTTATCCTTTTTCCAATATATACCATAGATTAATGTAGGAATGAACAGTAAAAGTGTTTTTTTGCAAGAGAAGAAAGAATTTTTTTGCGGAAGATAAAATTTCATACGAAAAATATATATTTTTGGAATTTAAAAAATGATTTTTAAAACGCTGTTTTACTGTTAAATATAACCATTCAATTATTTTAATTAATAAAAAGTTTACGCTACTAAATTCATTGTAACTATAATGTCAATAAAAAACAGATAGATTCTAGCAGCGAATTGATACCGGTAACGCTGTTTTTAATGAATTGACAGATGTTAAAATAATTACTGTCAAATAAATGAAATCCGATAGAGGTTGTTTTCAAAACTCCGAAGTACTTTATATAGCCATCGTCTCCGGTTTGCGGTTTTCGTATAAATATACACTGGTATTTTTTTATGAATAATATTTAATAAATTAAAAAGTTGAGCTATTCCGTAATAAGTAAAAAAATAAAGTGTGATCACTTCATGTGTTTATTCCACATACAAATTTAACTTTTCATTATTAACGTATAACAGTTGGTACTGAACTACTAACGTACGGTCAATTTGTCTTCCATAACAAAATATATCTAACTGATAAATAAGATAAATATTTAAAAATCGTGTTTCAAGTAAGGACAATTTAACAGCACATCAGTTGTTAAGGGTTGATTATTAAGGGTTATTATTCTATTCTTCAAATATTGTTTTGCGCCCTAAATAATTTGCATCGTTGCACAGTGCTCCTATAATCTCGCCCTAGTTCCGCCTCCGTCAACATAACCCCCAAAGTTCACATGAACGATCCGCAAAAGTTTAAATTAAATATAAGATTATAGATGTCTCTATAGCAGTCGTGACGCCCCTATAAATTAGTCATAAATCTGAAAAGTTTTTTTCTAATGTAACGGATAACTTGATTTACGTGTAAAGTTGTAATCGTCCTGCGACTTTTTACAAGTAAAAATATCTGTAAATTTGAGTTTCACCTTAACACAGTGAACAGGGTTTAAAGTACATTTATTAAATTGTAACTGAATATATAAATAAAAAAATGGATTTTTACGAATTTTTAATTTTACAATTACAATGCCATGTTAAACTTTTTAAAGCAAAGATGATTTTTTAATGCTAGATTACGATTTTTTTACTTGAAAACAAAAATGTGTTCTTTTGGCCCCTAATGGTCTTGAAAATGATACGTGTGCAGTGACTAATAAAATACACCTTCATTGTTATTGAAGGTATATTTGGGGCTGGTGGCATCTTTTTTTATGATTGTTGAGATTTCTTGATTAACAGGTATGACCACACTAGAAACGCCACATCGAGTTCTGGGTTCTTTACACTTCGCCCACTCTCACTTGATTTTGAAGTGCTCAACTCAATGTTCATCACAATACTTCCTTGCCTCAACGAAGCACTTGGCATCACAGATTTGAGTCCTTGGCGTAATCTTTCAATTTGAACAGACATTTTTCTAACGCAGGCATTGCCCGTCGTTGAGTCTTTATTCCAGTTAGGTTTTATATCGTCGTTGCTAGGCCTCGCAGTTGAGGATCTCCTTGCCATTCCAACGTCAATTCGGTTGGAAAGCGAAGAGTTTCTTTTAGCTGAGTGACCATATCTGCAAACTCACCGGCCACACCGCCGCGCTGTACTTGATCCGATGGTACATCAGAGCCACCGGAATGTTTTTTTTTCTCCTTTTGCAAGATTAGGTCGGATCGAAGTCAAAGGTATATTTATAACCCCGAATACTAGATGGAAATATTGCCTGTGTCATTCGAGAGGAATAACACAGCGCGGGGCTCGAACCGGTGACCCTTCGCACGGAAGTCCAGCGCATTACTGCGAGGTCATGCACTTCTTGGTTTTAGGTTTTATATACTGCTCTAACAGAGGATTGTTTTGTTACAATTACAACAAAACAAACTGGAGTAAAAATTAAATTAAATGAATTCCTTGAAAAAAAGAGCAGTGAGACAATATTCGTTAGACTTTTTATTATCTGAATTAGTAATATATATTTTTGCTAACTTAATCTTTATTATTTCATAAATCAAAGCTTGTTGAATTATGCTATCAAAATTCATTCAACCGTTTAGAGTAATTTTATATTGATGCTATAAAATGAAAGTACAATGAATATCTGAATTTTTTTGTTTAAATATAACATTTAGATATAAAAAGGCAATATAAATCAAAAAATAATTTAAGTTAACATACTAAGATAATTTTTTTAGAAGAATATTAAAAAAATCATATATTTCTACTCTTATTTATTACGACTAATGATGCGTTACTTTTTTAAGCATCTACGTTAGTAGTTATAATATTGTACATGAAAGAAAATTTTATTTAAATGATGTAAAAACGATGTACATATATTTTTTAATTATTAATCTCACTGATTAAAGTTTGGATTATCCAAGAACAACTGGAAAAATTGAGACAAATGGAACGTTTACTCAGAGACTGAAAAGCAATCAGTGTTCCTTATATGATATTTCGGACAGCCTATCGGCTTCAAGATGATATTATGGAGTATCTTGAAGGACTGAGTTCATACAAACAACATTGGCGGGGCTTACATGCAAATGTGGTCATGGGTGAATCAGGAAGGATCCAAAAAGTACACAATACCACATCAGAAGCGTTAAACTGCCAAAGACATATAATAGTGCTGTATGGACCTTGAAACGATATAGGGAAGAAATATAAGTTCGCAGTATTTGAGAGACGTTACATTGAAGCGTAGAAACTCTTGAAGTGAACTTTGGTCACTAATGGTACCACATAAAAGTAAATGATGTCTTTATAAATTTAAATCATCAGTCAATTAACCAACTACGAAAAACAAAGGATCAAAAATGAAAAAAAAATCTGCAAGTTCAAGCCTTTTAGAGGCAAGCCACTTAGTCCCAGGCAAATTATGGAAGAGAGTGCACTGATGGAACACAAGCTGTTGGGAAATTAAAAGTCTGGAGTCAAAAGGGCTAATAGGGTGGGGTATTAGAATAGAGCTTTTCTCGTTGCTGGTCCTGTGGCGTGAAATGGTCTGCCTCTAGGTGCTGGAGATGTCATGTGCAGCTTTAGGAAACGTCCGAATACAATCCTTTTTGGAAAATTAAAAAAAAAAGAAAATATTATACATGAACACAACACAAATACATTATACTACACTTAAAGCTGAAGTATTAGTATCCCATATCTACAGATCTTTTTTTGAAGTTTGTCTTCATTTGGTAAGTGTGTGGTTTTCTTCCCAAATATGTTTTACACTAAGGAATTATATAGTTTAATGGCCATAACCACCACTTTCCTATCCTTACACTCAACTTGTGTATATTTATTTTGCAACAATACGTTCGAACCTTGAGTTAAAACGCTCTTGACGAGAGTAAATTCTCTAAATAGAACTACAATATTTAAATGGTTCTTTTACTGTTATTATCATCATAACACAAGGCAGCGGATAATTAAATCTGAAAAGGTGTCATCACGAAAGTTAAAACTTTTCAAGGGCCGTACGACCACCGAAGTAAGGAAAGTATTTAAGGAGATATAAAATATTACTATATTGAAGTTAAAAACTGTAATTTTTGGTCACATTAAACCTTTTTTATATTCTCATAAACGTGTTAGAGGTAACAAAGTTAAATTAAATATCAAGACAAATAAGGTTAGCGGACTAAACTGGGATTGTTTTCCTAGAAAAAAATATAAATCGATATCTCTCAATTTGTAAAAGTATCCATCGGCTTATTTTCTTATCCAAAAAAACTAGTGATTCCTTTTTCGCATCTGTCTTTTGTCTCAATTTGAACAATGGGAACAAACAAAAACACAGGTACAGACAATAACAAAAGACAAAAAAGACGAGGGTAAAAAAAGTTCAAATCTTATGAGATATAATTTAAGGATGGGAAACAGAAAACAAATCTTAAATATTTTTTTTTGTAACGTTAGTATTTTATCACTAATATTATATACATAATACAACTAGTTTCAAGAGTTCATCTTTTCTTTGTAAATGCAGTGCATAATCAACTAACAAATAGCATGGCCACGCGCCCGAAAAGTATATAACATAGTTCTAAAACATATAACAAAAAGGGTGCCAGTCTGGTTAAGGATATTGTGTGCGGTAGTCAATGTTAACGATGACCTACGTGCCTACTTCAGTGTTTTTTTAACCTAAATGCACGTTTATTGAGACCGAATACATTAATGTCGTTCGGTCACGCTCTTCAACGTGTAAACAACCAGACTGAAATCGTATTTAAAATTATTGGGTAACAATAAGAATCAAACCCACTCTTATTGATGTAGATGATCCGATTTGATTAAAAGATGCATTTTATATATCATATATAGAATTTTGTTAATAATTTAAGTTACTTAGTTTACAATAGAAATCAACCCTATTGCCAGTACGCACTTAAGTAAATCTACTCGTAATATAACAAAAGCTAAGGAATTCAAGAAGATTTAAGTAGGAGTCGACGTAATATAACAAAAGCTAAGGAATTCAAGAAGATTTAAGTAGGAGTCGACGATTCAAGAAGATTTAAGTAGGAGTCGACGTAATATAACAAAAGCTAAGGAATTCAAGAAGATTTAAGTAGGAGTCGACGATTCAAGAAGATTTAAGTAGGAGTCGACGTAATATAACAAAAGCTAAGGAATTCAAGAAGATTTAAGTAGGAGTCGACGATTCAAGAAGATTTAAGTAGGAGTCGACGTAATATAACAAAAGCTAAGGAATTCAAGAAGATTTAAGTAGGAGTCGACGATTCAAGAAGATTTAAGTAGGAGTCGACGTAATATAACAAAAGCTAAGGAATTCAAGAAGATTTAAGTAGGAGTCGACGATTCAAGAAGATTTAAGTAGGAGTCGACGTAATATAACAAAAGCTAAGGAATTCAAGAAGATTTAAGTAGGAGTCGACGATTCAAGAAGATTTAAGTAGGAGTCGACCTAATATAACAAAAGCTAAGGAATTCAAGAAGATTTAAGTAGGAGTCGACGATTTTACATAAAAAAAGTAATACATTAATTATTGTTAAGGCATTAACATTGTGGAGGTTTAAAGACATAAAGGAGGCTGACACAAGGCTCCTGTTTTTTGTGCTTCCCTGATGGTGAGGGGAAAACCTTGAAACCGTTAGGGTTATACCGGTGTATAAAGTGGAATTAACAGTGTTTAACTAAAACAAATTACAAAAATAAATAAATCATTCAGTATCCTTCTTGTGCTCAAATGTAATAAATTCAATGTTCGTTCGAGATATTTATAATTAATGCTGATTATTGAAGTTCCCAATATCAAGTTAATTTTATTCAAAAACTTATGCTGTTCTTCTCACCGCGCTTATATAAACATTGTAGGAAAAAATTTTTTTTTTGTTCCATCACCGTCATCAAAAGATGCTAACAAACGCTCAAGTTATTTAGCTATTACTTTCCGTAATAATATGCATAAAGCACATTTGGAATGAACCCTTTTAATCCCACGGGGCTGACCATCAGCCTCAAAGTTTTCATACAAGTTTTTATGTTGATTAAAAAAACATATTTTTTTTTATGAAATATAATAATAACTAATTAATTTATACTCTACAGGAAGGTCTCCACAAAAAATAGGTTTAAAAACTTAATATTAACTGAGATAAAAAATAAAATATGTACTACTATTTTTTTTTGCCAAAAAATGCTAGGAATTTTTCGCACATTTTATGCAAAATATGCTGGGATTAAAAGGGTTAAAAAAATTGGTCCTAACGACATCTATCCGACAAATATAACACTTGTGTTCTGGATAACCCAATAGTCAATAAATTATTTTATTTCTTCAATTCCTTTTTTTTTTTTTTTTTATTAAACAAGTAAATTACTATACAAACATTTGTCAAGGCTATACCTATATACAAATTTATTACTTAACTAATCTTAATTATATGTTATAATTTATGAACTTATTTAAACTTATTTCCTACATATCATTTTATTTTATTTATTCAATCTTAATATATGAGATCTTAGAAATAATTAACACCTACATACTACTTATAACTAGATAACAATTCTTACACTAATTATTCAGCAAAAACAAGTCCACTCGTTCAGGCTACTTGTATTCCATCTCATTCACTCAGACCTTGGTCGTCCCAGCTAATACTGAAGGTGGACTAGTCAGGCAACAGATAATGCTTCGGGAGCTTGTGCTTATAACGGAAGGGTAGGTCGGATTTACTCTCGTAAGCCCCCAGGGCAGCGACTAAGGGATTTCTGTGATTTTGTTGGCTTTTATAGAACTTCACGGTCCAAGCGAGGATGTGGTGTTGTAGGGTTTCTTCTTGCTGTTCAGCGTGAAGTCGGGTAAGATTTGTTCTGGGATGGGTGTTAAAAGATATCTTGAATGCCTTGTTCTGCACTCTCTGGAGTTTCAGGTGATCCGTATTGCTCACACTACCCCTTTCTTCAATTCCTTTATGGATATATTGGATCGATGAACATATAGTAAAACCAACATTCAAGATTAATATTTTTTTATCCAATATTAATTGGTTATTGAAACATAAAAAGGTACATTGTTTTCTAAATATAATATATTGTTTTCATACATGCCGGTAATTTGATTTAATTCAATTATTGAAAATATACAGAGTGTACGTAATGTAAACAACGGAAAATGTTTTTAATTACGTTATAGCTTTAAGTTTATTGTTTTTATATTCCAGTTTAATACGTGGATATTTTTTTATCGTTCTTTTTTATGTTTTCGTCTCACTGGATAGTCAGACAGTGTTTGATTACTTTCCAATAATATAGGGTGTTCCAACAAATGAACACACACTTTTATACCGCGCAGGTTTTTTACTTGAGTTTGCAGCAGGAATTTGTCATACCATTTAGGTAGTCGTGAGGAGTTTCGTGATGTGATCACCAAACTTAATGAAATATTACCAAACAGATTGGACGTACAGATAGTATTAAATACGCCCACGCTCCTCGGACCTTACACCAAAGTCTTTTTTATAGAGGCTCGCCAAAGATAATAGAACATGAAAATCGGTAAAAATTAATGAATAGAGAGCAGCTATTAAAAAATAATGCGCTCAAATACCAAAACAATTCCATGCGGTGTATGTGCCAGAACGCACCCATCAATTTGAGAATTTGTGATCTGCTACATAGGTAAATCTAGTCGGACGTCTACGTACTTTGATTTAGAACTTTAATTTAGATATACCTTAATAAATACTGATTTTATAATCATAAAAATTTCAGGACACTGTATTCATAAAGTGGCGTTATACATTTTCTTTTTTTATTTATTTAGTCCATATTAGTAAGAGGAAAAATAGTAAACCCTTCGTTGATAAGCGAAATTTAGTTTAATGTATCTTAATATGTTGTATTTACGAACTCACTTCATAAACAAGGCACATTAAGATGTACAATCACATATGTTATGACCGAATTGAACAAATTTCCCAATCTTGGACACCTTGGATGTTAAATTTATTTATACTCATTAATTGTAACCACGAAATATAAAAATCCCTTCCCAGCTTTACAAGACGTATGCCCGTCTTAAGTAAGGTAGGTGTCACATAACATACATACCACCAAGTCATCTTCCTGTCGGGGTAGACAGAGCGCACTTTCCTATCTCAACACATATCTTTAGTCTCGTTCATATCTCTTAACCTTCGTGGCTTAGTTGGTAAAACGATTATTTCCCAGCCCGTAGGTCGCGGGTTCTCCCGTTGGAAATCAGATATTTTTAAAATACCTTTCTGGTTGGTTGAAAGATAGTGCCACATGGTTATTGCCATGCCAAGGACTTATTAGTCCGCCAGGTTGTACTGTATACAACGAAAGTGTAATATAATACAACATCTTTTCATACAACTTCTACGATATCTCTAACTTGCTACTTTGATCCATTTGATCCAACCAAACTTTCCTTGATCCAAATACTTGATCTAACCATACTTTCTTTGGTTTTCCTAGCACACAGCTCCCACTCACATCTGCAATATATAAAAATGGTGTTACAAAAAATAAAGAAATGTAATTAGGGCATTTTTAAGAATAAAAATATTTGTCACCAGTAAATCTATTTAAAATGAGAAAAACATTTTTTTTGCTTTAGCGAGATAATTTTTTTTACTTAGATTCACTACTCAAAATTGTTGTATTGGGATAAAACAAAACGTATTTTTTTAAGAAGACTTAGACAGCTCTGACAAATATTTAAAAAAAATAACTATAACTCACTTGGAGAGCTCCAAACAAGTGATGGATAGCTTGTTCGGAGTTTCGGTCCGATGGTAGGACACCTTACTCCTTCATCGGATAAGTTCTGACTGTGAGTATCGTTTTTCATTCTACTTAATACATTGCATTAGTTCACATTCAAGTTTAAAACTTGATTATATTCAACTTATACAGGAAATTCGGTATATACTTCTCAACTCCCAAAATTCATCTGATGAGAGATTTTAAAGTTCATGAAGAGAAATCATGCACGTGGAGGAAAAAAGGAAAAAGTATGATGAATATTTTCGAGATGTATTGGCGTTGAATGCCTCGCATTTTATGGGCGGCAAGATGTACCAATGCGTTCATCCTCCTGGATTTACAGGTCAAAGAAAGGCTGCCAACGACACGCAGGAAGAGAATACAATCATACTTCAAAATTTGGAGAAGCTGGTAGTGACTGGAAGTGGCGAGCAAATAGACGGTCTCCAGAATGGTGGGTAGACCAAAAGAAAAAGGTGACTAAGTTCCTCATTGAGTATTGCGCTCATCATGACCTAGTGAGTGAAGGAAAATTATTTGCTCATTTCTAGATCATCAGATAATCTCGACACTCGGCTATGAGAAACATGAAAAAGCAAAAAATGTGTTTCTAAAAAATTATAACTCATTTTTTTATTTTAAAAAAGTTACTGAAAAGTTTCAAGCTAAAAGGGTGTTATTAGAGTTAACGTAATAAATTTTCTAGAAGTTAATCTTGTACGTCAGTAATAAATAAATTAACTTATTTCAGGGTGTGTACGAATGTGTGCCTACTATTCTTGTACTGAGATTAAATCAGGATTTTTTTTCAAGAAAAATCGTGAATTTTTCCCAAGAAAAATTGTTTGAATTTGTTACACTTCAGGTACGATTATTCGGGGCCAAAAAATCTGTACTCAGTATCGGGGAATTTCTCTTGATGCAGTGTTTCTCAAATATTTACTAACACAGAATTTAGAAAATAAGATTTTTTTGGTCATTGTAGTAGGAAATTTCCTACTAAAAATAAACTAGAATTAAATGGAATTTGCAGAAGAGGATATTTTGAGATAAATAATTAAAAAACTTATTTTAAATACTTTGCATTGACCATGAGACCTTGAGTAACCCTACTTTTAGCTTTATTGTAGCCCTTTCACCCCGCTAAAGTTTTGTTTCCATCTGGATTAATCCGTAGATCACCTTTTGTGGTACTGCGGGGAAAATTGAGTTGAAAATTTCCGAAAGTATCTCTATTGAGCCTTATATCATATAGGCACCTTTTCAAACAGCGGGCACCACTACAGATAATTAATGGTTTTGCTGCATTTGAAGTTTTCTGCGAAAGTAATGGCAACATGCCGGCCTTTTCGAACTCCAAACCTTAAGTCGTATTATAAAGTAATTTACAGCGCTGCAAGTTTTCCCCTTCTTCCGTGACATTGGCCCTTAAGTTCGTCATCGCCGCTATAATTTTCACTTAGGAGTATCACCGCCAGAGGAGTCCCTTTGGGTAATCCATTCTGAATAAATAGCTTAGTAAATAAGAAATTTAATAAAACACGTTTTCAGACATCATTCAACTGGACGAGTAGTGATAAGAAAAAAGTCAATGGGACACTTAAATATATTAACTCAAATCGGACAAGATCATATTCTGCTAAGATGATAGTCAATAATAGTATTTTGGTGCCAACTTTGATGTATATGAGTGAAACGTAGATGTGGGAAAATACTGAGAAAAGCTGAATAAATGCTATAGAAATGCGTGCATTGAGAAAAAAAATACATGATGGGACAATGTATGGCAGAAAATGGAATATAGGGATTAGAAATGAATGTGAACTTAAGGTTTGTGTGTTGAGTAAGATGAATATGAGCAAATTCTAATGGTTTGGGTATGTGGAACGAGCAAATGAAAAACCACTAACAAAACAGACGTATAGTGCAAATGTAATTGAAATGCGTGTTAGACGAAAATCAGGAAAATTATGTTAAGATTAAGTGAATGACATTTTGAAACAAGGGGACGTAGAAAGTCAGAAAATTCTTAGAAGTTATATGGATGAAGAAAGGGTAAGGATGTATGTCGAGATAAAAAAGTACGGCACTCTGCACTCTTTAATTATTCCAACAGGGAAAAGGCGTGATGGTATGTACGTATAAATTTCATTTAAACATTTAAAAGCAGTGCATTTTTAAGGTACAATTTTACTGCTAACCAGCAATATACTCGTAAAAGTAGACGTAGAAGTTTTTTTTCATTACCGAGGATGAGGCAGCTGGACGGTATACTATTAGGGGGTCATCGCACCGTGGAAGTAACCCACTAGAAGTGTTATGCTTCTATCATTACCGAGGATGAGGCAGCTCGACGGTATAATATTAGGGAGCCATCGCACCGTGGAAGTAACCAACTAGAAATGTTATGCTTCTGTCATTACCGAGGATGAGGCAGCTCGACGGTATAATATTAGGGGGCCATCGCACCGTGGAAGTAACCAACTAGAAATGTTATGCTTCTGTCATTACCGAGGATGAGGCAGCTGGACGGTATAATATTAGGGGGCCATCGAACCGTGGAAGTAACCGACTAGAAGAGTTATGCTTCTGATTGAGTCAAATACTTTAGACACCCAGAATGGTATTGTTGATAATGATGATAAAAATAAAAAATAAAAAATGAATAGTTTGAGAAACGGTGACATAGTGTATTGGGGGAATTCTTAAGCCTTCGCGGGGAAAATTTATGAAACAAATCTTGTTACTAGGCCCGCCTGAAAGATATAATTTATCTCCTCTGATTAGAAATATTACAGGTGGTTCTGTCTCTTTCTCTTTTTCTCTCCCCATAGGTTTTCAGGACCGCCGTTTAGGCTAGTGCTACTCAAATGCCTTAACCAAAAGTTCAAGCCTGAGTAAAATTTAGACTGAAAATTTACAAAATATAACAGTAACTAAACGTTTGACTAGCCAAAATATTAATAACCATTGGAGGTATAACTCTTGTAGATTCTTAGACTTCCGTTCTGCCAGATTATACGATAATGCCTTTAATTCCTCCAGTCCTTAAAGTTACATAAAAATATACCACCGTTACGTTTCCCTGTCGGGGTAGGCAGATAGTAGAGAGCGGTAGATTTTCTTATCGCGACACATTTTTTACTTCTACATCATAACACCTCGTACAACTCAAACAATTTAAATATTTTTTTACATTTCCTGCTTTCAAAATATAATTTACTTAATACAACCAAACTTTCTTTGATCTTCCTCTACAACATCTTTTACTAACATTTGCAGTGTATATTTGTTTTGTTAGTTTTTCTTCATTCATTCGTTCTACATGCCCATACCAACTCTTCAAGTGCTCTTCTTGATCTTACTTAAATGGTCAACTATAATACTCCGGCTTATTGGATTGATTTGCACCAATCAATTTATAAGATAAAGAATAAATCAATCTCAAAGTTGTACTCCTCTCCGAAGGTACATTTTTTAGGTACAGATTCGAAAAACACAACGTGGATATCACGTTAAGGGATCTGAATACAAATAGACAAAATCCGAAATCAATTCATTTGCGACACCTAAGCTAGTGTTAATCATTCAGGAGTGGACCAACATGACAAAATATATGAACATTGTATATCATATTCAACAGCAGTTGCACCAAAAATATAACTAGAACAATCCAGACGCGACACAAAACAAGAACAAATATAACTAGAACAATCCAGACGTTACACAAAACAAGAACAAATATAACTAGAACAATTCAGACGCGACACAAAACAAGAACAAATATAGCTAGAACAATCCAGACGCGACACAAAACAAGAACAAATATAACTAGAACAATCCAGACGCGACATAAAACAAGAACAAATATAACTAGAACAATCCAGACGCGACACAAAACAAGAACAAATATAACTAGAACAATCCAGACGCGACACAAAACAAGAACAAACATAACTAAAACAATCCAGACGCGACACAAAACAAGAACAAATATAGCTAGAACAATCCAGACGCGACACAAAACGTGATGTAATAACATAAAAAAACTCCTTTTTTCTTTGTTGGAAGACATTGTCGTAAAAATTTGAAGTATTTAAGACTATAGAAGTCCAAAAACCCGTAAAATCTATTTGTCTATCGAAGAAAAGTTTACTTTAAAAAAAAAAAACAACAAGAAAGTCTAGAAGATCCCACAGCACCATGGTTTATTTTTATTTTAAAGGCCCGACACTACGACGATATTATCCTTTTTGAAGATCAAGACCTAAAGCTGGATGTATTACTAATCCATATTGGAAGATCTTCAAATGTTTCTGTTTAGTTCGTCTGCGCTTGGTAAGCTTCCTGCGATTTTCGTATCAAATACGTTTTTCTTAATATTATACATGCAGATGTGGCGTAGTACCTTATCTAACGGCCACAACAACTACTTTCTTATTATTATACTCAAATTAAATATATTTATTGTCTTCTTCTTCTTTCTGGCACTGTCCCAACTCATTGCCTAGGTAGACTGTTGGGGTCGGCTCTTCTCGTTCTCAGGCTGTATATTCTTCGGTTCTGGGTGTCGCTTTCATCTAGGCCGTTTTTCTGCAAGATTTTGGAGCATTGAGTCATCCAGGAGTTCTTTGGTCTTCCTCTAGACGGCTGTCGAGGAAGATCCACAGACATTGCCAGATTTACAGTATGTTCTGGTGATCTCTGTCTTATGTACCCGTACCATCTCAGCTGTCGCTCTTAAATATATTTATTGTGTAATATTTTTAATCTATTAACAATAAAAGGTTCATATTCCGAGCAAGGGCGCTATTGAGGAGAGTCTGTTCTCTAAATGACGCTGAATAAATTGTCAATTTATTATTATAATGATTCTTTTTTATTGCTTTTAAGTTTCGGTTCATACATGATTTTGATAAAATTGCAAATAATTTGGCAGCGTTCGTAAGACATTTTGCCCATCTTCGAGCACACTTGGCACTTAAAACTGCGACGCCCCTGTATGGTTCTCATCACACCACTGTGGAACTTTTAAACGTGTCTTATGTTAGGAAAATTTATTACTTTTTTTGTTCAGTCTTTTGTGAAACATGATAAAGGTTTATTTTAATTAAAAATCTTTTTTCTTTAATTTCCTAAAGCGATTTCTGTCTTAGTCAAATTAAAAATCGCAATCTCTTACATAAACTTTCTACACACTGTAAAAAAAACTTTCTATTCATAGTTTTCTTTTTGCAAAGTTATACGAAAAGGTTGGACGAATTCTTAAAAAAATATAGTATTTTTTTTAAAAGTCTTTTTTTTCAGTCTTTTTGTTCCGTCTTAGTCTTTCTGTTCCGTCTTTTCTTAACAAAAAAAGTTGGAAAGCGAAATTATGCTATTAATACTTGTACTTTCTGTACAACGGTGTTTTTTAAACTAAAAAAAGATCATCAGGAATATTTACTATAATTATACAATGTACTAGCAACTTGGATGAAGAAAATAAAGCTTTCCGATAAGGCTTTCTGTGTTGCTGAACTTATTCAATATAATAGTTTGCTTCTAGATTTATGCATTGGGAATCATTTGAAAGCTTTCTTTACACTTTAGGTTACGATCGAAACAAAAACAGCCTTTCACTGTGGCCGGATAGCTATTGAGAAATTCATTGTTGCCAGAACCAATTTCATTTTTCAGCCTGAACCAATTTCATCCAATTCAATTTTTTCTCAATTATGAGGGTAATAATAAAATTATCTGAATCAATTTTAAAAGACCGCTGTCTCCAAGGAACATCCAAAGGTATTTAAAAAAAGAGAAGAAACTATTATTTTATACACGTATTGGTTAATTTTTTTTGTGAAGGACAATTCGCAATCATGAATTCATTTAGGGAAGCACTTAAAAACAAAAAGCCATGAAGTTTTTATTTAATATTTTCAAGGCAATTTTATATTTTCTCTTATTCACTACAAAAGTTTATAGAGTAAATATGCTTTTCTATGTAAATGTAAGTTAGGAAAGCGTTGGAATGAATGTATCGCTCTTGAAGGAGACTATGCTGATGAATAAATAAGAATTTTGGCAAACGAATGTGGTTTTAGTAGTTAGTCCCGGGACTTATTAATCGATGTGTTATATATAATTATTTTGTAAATAAAGTTTTTGAACTCTGTTGTACCTGTGTACTTCACCGTCGAGTTACTCACAAGGTGCCTCTTATTTACGTCACACTTATTCCAATAGGACCGCCATTTATTGGTAAACAACCTGTTGTCCATTAATTGATAAACAATATCTTTTGGACCGTACGATTTTTCAGTATTCTATTCCTGTTCTTGTAAATACTTATTTGTTCTGAAATGCTCTTTAGGGTTCTATTCCCGATCTAATTCCAGTCCGGTTGAGTTTGTCAATAAGGTTATTGTTATCTCTCGTGTTGTAGCATTGCTCACATTTACGTCGACGACCCATAAGCTAATTATCTTAATCGGTTGTTTTTAACCTAATACAATTATCCCGTTTAATGCAGTTGAAGGTTTCCAGTTGTCCTCTTAAAAATGCCAGCATCAATCTAGCGGATATGCTAAATAGTAGTAGTAGAATCAATTAAATATATAAAATGATAGCCATCTTTCGCTATCAGTCATTTTTCTGATGTCATCCAACCATCTTACTAACGGTCTTTCCATATTTTTTTTTCTTGAGCTGGGTAATAACTCGAGAACTTCTTGGGTCCATTTATCATTGCTCCATGTGGTAATATGCCTTGCTCAGTTCCACTTCTGGGTAGCAAACCATCTCAGCCACATTTATGAAAGTGGTCTGCTGACTTATCCATTCATTCGTATTATGGTTCAATAATTAGATATTCAGTATTCTTCTCTGTGAAGAATGAAGCAATATGCCCATGATATAAACAAGTTCAGAAAAAGAAGGGGAGGCCTATATGTAACACTGCAGAGCTGATTTTTTTTTCAAATAGTACCCTTAAACAAATCCGCATTGGTGATTCGGAAATATCAAAAAGCGTGACCGGAATTGTATTTTGCGACAGTAATAGGTTCTTTGGTTTTACAAACACTAGAGTAGGCACGAATAATACTATCGCACTTGAAGAGATAACAAAACTCGCTAATAGTAATAGGTTCTTTGGTTTTACAAACACTAGAGTAGGCACGAATAATACTATCGCACTTAGAGAGATAACAAAACTCGCTAATAGTAATAGGTTCTTTGGTTTTACAAACACTAGAGTAGGCACGAATAATACTATCGCACTTGAAGATACAACAAAACTCGCTAATCAACTTGCCGCAAAAGTATAACGTTACCTGACGAACCTTTTTTTGGACTAGAACACTGTTTCGTATTTCATAATTTAAGCTTATAAGTCGAACCACGCTAATAATGCTAAATTAATTTATTGAGTGAGATGGATATAAATCAGTCTTCTAAATTATCAGATAAAACAGTATTCTAAAGGCTGTATATTTTTTTATCAATGATTTTGAAAAGTTTAGAAAATACGTTTCATAAAAAATATCAGATAAGAATCCCATTTTAAACTTGACGTATTGAGAAAAAATCTCCAATGTTTCTTTAACCTGCTTTACGAAACGAAATTTCAATATTTCACCCTCTAAACCCGTCCTTGGCACAAAAAATCGGGTTTAAATTTGACCTTAGCTTACCTGGCTTAAGCTATTTTGGATATCGCTTAAAATTGAATGACGCACCCGAACACTATAATATGGAGAAGCGTTGGTTGAATTTCTCAGGTAACATTGTGTTTTTATCCAGGTGCTCGTTACCTTTTTCTGAAATGAAAAATAATAATTTATTTTGTTAACTTTATTTTGTTTGAAATGTATCTTCGTATATGCTTTGGCTGGAGGTTGACGACAAAAGGTGAATTGTTGCCAAAGAAAAATACGGCAAGAAAGAGGATATTTTTTATACAGGGTGGCCACTGAAAGAGTGAAGGGTTCGAAAAAGTTATAAAACAAAAATAACTTTCACAAACACATGTTTTTTTTTATTTTTAATTATTTTATTTGGTAATATAATTAATGAATTTTTAGTACTCGTATAATGTGTTAAAAACAAGATCCCTCAATTGACCACCATTTTCCTTCTCACAAATACAGGCTCTTTCTACAGCATTTTTCATGACCATACGCAAGGTTTCAGGTCGTAAACGTCAGATTTCGGCACGAATGTTCTCCTTAAGTTTTTGAATTGTTCGAGGTATATTTACGTAAGCCCATTCTTTCAAGTAGCGCCACAAATAGAAGTCTGGTGTCGTCAAATCAGGCGGAGGCGAAACAAATTCAACATTTTTTGAAATTATTCACTCACCGAAAATTTCTCGCAGGAGGTCCATCGTCACCCTGGCAGTATGCGCAGTAGTTCCATCCTATTGGAACCATACCTCCTGATTATCTTCAACCGCTGGGCGTAAAAAAATTCAAACATTGTCCTTTACAGGACCCCGTTGATTCTTTCTGTCTGACTTTCCTCATTTTCAAAGCAATATGTGCCGATAACTCTTTCAGCCATAACACCGCACCAAACAGTGCATTTTTGGGGATGCAATTGATGCTGATGTACTTTTCTGGGAGTTTCAGTACCCCAAAATATGCAGTTTTGTTTGTTGATGTACCCGTTTAAATAATAATGGGCCTCGTTACTCATTATCAAGTTGTTCAAAAAGTTGTTGTTATCTCTGGCTAGGTGTTACAATTGAATGGAATACTGCGGGCGCTGCTGAGTATCTTGGAGTAGTAAAGCTCGGAACTTTTGGATCTTGCATGGAAATTTTTTTAAATCCAGTTTCAGAATCTTCTAAAGTGATGTTCTGGCGATGCCTAGTTGAGCAGAGCGACGACGGGTAGAGACAAATGGATCCACAAGGAGACTCTGCCGTACAGCTTTCACCGCTGCGTCAGTGCGCACAGTGTGCTTAGGACTTCTTCCCGTAAGATCGCTAGCTGATCCAGTTCTTTCAAACCGAGCGATTAGGTTCCGAATCATGTTATCCCTAGGAGATACTCTGACATTAAAATGTTGCCGGTATTTTCCCTGTGTTTCAATAATTGATATTTTACTGGAATATAAAACCCAACGAGTGTTACACGTTGCTAGATATCATACGTAGCCATTTTAATTTCCAATGGATGTGATCTAACCTGTAAAAATAAATGGAAAGTGAACGAGTTATGATTTTTTCAAACCTTTCAGTCCTTTCCGTGGCAAACCTGTACAATACAATTCTGAAGAGAGACGATTTGAAAAGTTGACCACATGCAGTGGGATGTAGCGTAGAGAAAGAAGAAACATCTTCATCACTTTTGCCATCTTTTTCGAGTGCTGAATTAATATTTAGGCATTTATCTCTATGAGATTACATGTTATTCCAGAAACTACATATATTATCCATCATTAATGTCCAAATCGGTACGTATCCCTCAGCAATTAGAATAACTCTTTAACTCTACTGCTTGTTCAATTCTGACTATTATTTCGCCAGCAGAGCCTCTTTTTACCCAAATATTGCCTATTTTCAATGTTTTCCATTATACTTATTTGAAAAAGTCTATTATTTAAGGAGGTGTTTTTGAGAGATAAGTCCAGATCTCATAATATCCTCCCGATCGAAATAAACTCCCACCAACAGAAGGGCAAATCCAGCCGCGATGTTTACAGATGTTTTTAAGTCCACAACTTTAAGCACGTAAATTAAAATACAAATAATAAATTATTGTAAATATGCAGTTGATATAATTATAAACGCAATAAATGTGTGCAAAAATTGTAAAAAATATAAACGCACACACTCGCATACACACACAACCCTACATTAACTATCAGTCAATATAGAAATAGGAGTCCAAATATTGACAACATACGAGGCGTATCCAGAAAGTAAGTGTACTGAGGCTCTCACGACCGGATGGATTTTATTTTTCGACATGTTGGCTACACTTCCGTGTAGCCTGACCCTTCCCCTCCACAACGAGACCGGTTCGAGGTCAGTACGTTGAGAAGTGTCAACGCGACAACACGTTACGTGAAAAATGTAAATCCAATCTCCCGCCAAGTGCGAAATACGGGGCGTCATCCGTTATCTCGTTTGGAAGGGAAAACCTCCGGTTGAGGTTTATAATGAGGTGAAAACTGCATATGGTGATAAAGCTATGAATCGTACGAGTGTGTACAAGTGGTGTCGCGAGTTTAAAAACGGTCGTACGTCTGTGCATGATGATCAGAGGAGCGTAAGACCTTCAATTGTGACTGACGAAATTGACGAAATTGTTTTGGGACTATCAAGGCATAATTTTAATTGAATATATGCCTCAAAGGGAGACCATCCACTCTGCAAGATACTGTGAGACCCTAAAAAAATTGCGGAGGGCGATTCAGAACAAGAGGAGAGGCATGCTGACAAAGGGAGTCTGCCTGCTGCACGAAAATGCCAGACCACACACGGCCAACGCCATGAAGGAACTGCTCGCCTCGTTTAAATGGGATGTCCTGAACCATCCCGCGCATTCGCCTGACCTAGCACCTTCAGATTACTATCTCTTTACCTCCCTGAAGCTGCACATGGGTGGAAAAAGGTTTTCAACCGACGAGGAGGTAAAGAAGGAGGTGGAGAAGTGGACGGAGGGGTTGGCGGGAAACTACTTCGAGGAAGGCATCAAAAAGTTGATACCCTGCTTCACCACCTGCATTGAGAGGAATGGCGACTATGTCGAAAAATAGCTTATATATGTACTACGGTAACCACGTAATTTTTTTGTTTATATAAAAAAAATTGTAACCTAAAAAATTCAGTACACTTACTTTCTGGACTTACCTAGTAGATAAACAATTTTTTTTTCTAAGAGTTGTCGAATCACCAGATCAGTTGCAAATCGGATTTATTGAAGTATAAATGTGTTAAGTTTCATGGATGTACCATAAGTCTGTCATTGAACTATTTAAGAGACTAAACTATTCTATTTTGCGGCGTTTGATTTGATTGAGAATCACACCCAGACATATTTTATTTCTAATATAATTAAGGGGGTATTCTACTCTAGAAATTAAAAAAAAAATAGTTTTTTTTTCTTCATATTCTTCAAGTTAAGATCTTAAAGAATATGTTCTCAAAAGGAAATTTAAAAATTCTCAATATTTACGAAGTCATCGCTATAATTGAGGCAGCAATTACGCCGCACCGGAATGACTCAGACAATAATCTCAAAACTTTAAACGCGTTTTTCTCGTTTTTCCGACCTGGTCGACATAAAATCTCAAGTTCTATCCAACCGATTGCCTTCAAATTTGGTATAAAACTTTGATACATGTTTCTCCATCGTTTCTACTTTAGAAAATTCAAAAATGTATTTAAAAAAATTGAAAAAAAGGGTAAAAAAATATATTTTTTCAGACAGTCGCTATTTTACAATTTTTTTGGTACCAACTATAACAACATTCTTTCTTATTAAAAAACTGTGTATGATTTTTATTTCAAATTTACAAAAAGGTTCCTATCATGCCGACCAGCTTACCTCCTCCCCCCCCTCTTTTTACAAGATATAATAGCTGATAACATCTAGAGTTTTCATTTTTTTTTTCAATTTTTTTTTTGTACATCCTCAAATCATCAATAAACAAACTGTAAAAAATGTAAAGGAAAAATCTTTTTTGTTTTTTTTTATTTAGTCTGAAATTTACGCCTATAGAGTAGAATATCCTCTTAAGTAAACAAATGAAAAGATATTACAAAAGTGTTCAAAATCTAAGTTAGAGTTTGAAGTTTTTCTTCTGAAAATTCGGATTTATTTTCGTTTTTTAAGAATTAAGTTAAACATTTGTATTAAAAAATCAAAGGACATTGCGATCAAAACCTAAGTCACGGATTGAAGCTATGTAAATGAAGGAAAAACCGTCTGTTAAACAAGCTTAGGCCACATGTGAACTGGTCGTCAATTGTACGCAACCCATGTAAAGATTAGCCCATTGTATATCAAATTTTTCTCGAGCTTTGTTGAAATTCAGTGCTTGAATTTTATTTTAACCCGTGTCCCGTCCCACGCTTAGTAAACATGTGCCATCTCTTGTAACCTTATTCAGCAGCTGCTCATTTTATAACAGTTTTTTGAACAACAACTTTACAATAATAAAAAATTGGTCAGAAAGCTTAAGTTTTGGATAAACATGATAATAAATAAAGGACAATCAATGAAGCGCCTTTTTGAGATCAAACTTATTATAGAGGATCTTACTCGGAATTTTAACCCACTATTAGTAACAGTTTAAAAATATTAGTATATAAATGTATATAAATCGAGTGTAAGGATAATCGATAAACACATACGTGGGCATATGCTCACGTATAAGTTTATGGATTTCGTGGGGATGCATAGTTATTTGAATGATTTATGCGACCACATAACTTGCTTTATTTACTTTTATCTGGTTAGTCGGAAAAGATTGCCGCCAGCCAATAAGCCCGCCAGATTGTATTTGCAATTAAGTGTTAAATAAATAAGAATAGGAAGGTGGTGGATGTGGCCATAATTTTAGATATCTCCCCGCCTTTGCATTTACGAGCCTCGTATAATACATAATTGCATGCCTCGTATAATGCATACGAGCCTCGTATAATGCATGCCTCGTATAATACATAATTAGGAAAACATATTTAGTAAGAATACTGCAGAAAACTTACCTAGGATAGACGAGTTACAAAAAAACCTTTTAAGACATTGTAATTTGTTTTATCAAACACTGTTTATTCATCTTTATGTAACGATATAACCCTACCAGTTTCGAGGTTTTCACCTCATCATCAGGGGAGCACAAACAATACTGTATGATGATGAGGTGAAAGCCTCGAAACCGGTAGGGTTATGCCGTTACATAAAGAGGAATAAACAGTGTTTGATAAAAACAAATTACAATGTCTTTAAACCTCCACAATGTTAATGCCTTAACTGTAAATAAAATATTTCAAGATGTTCTGACATGTGATAGTAACACGTTTAGCTTGAAGTATAGTGTAGTGTTTATATAAAAAAAAAGTTTTAAACTTTTTATGACTTTTTAAACAATCTTTAAACAAACCACCATTATATCTCGTCTTTGTAACCAAGTTGATCTGTTGACGATAATGTATGTATATTTGTGGATTAGTTACTTATGTACGAGGGAAGGCTAAAAATAATAATCTTAAACTCTTTAAAATATTTGGCACCGCGATAGTTTTCGCATACTTTATTTACAAACTATCCTTTCATTTCATTTGTCTTTGACATAATTAAACTGCTTTTTTCAATTTGCTTATTTAATATAAGTTAACGCAATCAAATCAAATAATATAAAAAAATACACAAATAAGTCTTTATTAAGGAGTCCAATCCTAAATTTATTTAAAGATATATAAAGATCGATATCTGCAAAGTAAATCCACAAAGTCATTCCGTAACCTACAAAAATTCAGTCACTTACTTTCTGGATATGCCTCGTACTTTTGAACACTCGTATATTATAATTTTTTAGAACGATTTTTTTAATATGGTTGAAATCATTTATGTTCATTATCATGTTATAATAAGATTATTTCTGAAAGAATGTCATCAAAAGTTTCAAACTAAACATAAAACATATATTTGTTCATAAAGGGATATAAGACAAGATAAATAATTCTCAAGTAAAAATGTTTTTGTGACAGTAAAATATTATATACTTAAAGATAACAACTAAATTCCTATGCCAGTACTCGTGTATTCCTAAAATACTTAATCTAACTTTCGGAACTAGTTTCAAATTTCAGGATACCAGGGAACTATTCTGCTTATGTAAAGTGTGTATATAAAGGGAAGGGATGTTATATTATTTTGTACCAGGAACCTATTTCTGGTGAAATTACATTGTAATAAAAGGTTACTTGAATGAAAAATTACATTTATTCCCTGGGTAGATCCTGCTTTTTACGGATAAGATGAAAAAGGGTTTACAGTGTTTTGTTCGTAAATGAAAAAAAAAATGGTTTAGAATTTATAACAAGGCTTAATTAACTCCTCTATTATGTATTTAGTGAATTTATTAACTTTCAAAATTTTCTTGTTATTTATTATACGAGTATATTTATATGATTTTCAATTTTTTTTAACACAAATTAACCTCAATATCCATTCTTTTTATCTTTTCTTCGACCTCCTTTTTTCTCAGTTCTATTATAAATAAATCTTTTGTTTGTTTTCTTTTCGTTACTTCATTGTCTACTTTTAATCTGTGCTTCTATTGTAGTAAGTTTTTTAAACCAATTTTCTTTTTTGTGTAGAACCGAAAAGCTTCTCACCAAGATTAGCTCAAACTATGTAATTGATGTCTGGTTAGTCGGAAGATATTACCGTACAATTTAATCCTCGTTCGTACAATTAAATAGCAAAATAAACAAGAAAATATTTAAGCTGACTATGTATGTGCGTTTCATGTATTTTATTTTTGGTTCTTTAAGAACCTTTGGCCCTAAATAGGCTTAACTATACCTCATGTTTCTTCCCATAGCCTTGCTAACTATTTTTAATTTTTAGAAGTACTCCATCAACATACACTATTCAAAATTGTAGATTTCCTCTATTAAGGCTTTGGTGCGCTTTTTCGATCTTATGCGCTTGTTTACTATTGACACTTCAACTTAGCAATATGATCAATTGCCACTTCAGTCATTCCTTTTTATTTATCTTTCTTGGTTAAACCAAAATTACTTATCTCTTTGTATAGTGTTACTCTAAGTTTGGCTTAATTTTTAAATCAATTGCCAATTCAATCATTCCTTTTTATATCTCTCTTGGTTGTACCAAACATGCTTCTCTCTTAATAAAGTGTTACTTTAAGTTTGACTCAATTTTTGTAGCTCTTAGTTTGGCTTCATTCAAACATGCTTCTCTCTTTGTACAGTCTTACTCTAAATTTGACATAATTTTTCATATGTGCTTATTTACTGTTGATACTTCAACTTTGCAAAATTGTCAATTGCTATTTCAGGCCTTCCTTTTTATGTCTCTCTTGGTTATACCAAACATGTTTTTCTCTTTGTACAGTCCTACCTTAAGTTTCACTTAATTTTTATTTTATAACTCCATGTTTAAAGCTATTTTAAAAATTATGTGTAAAAAACATTGAATTGATGGAAGGTTACATAGATATAATAAATATCATCAAAAGCATTCCAATCTTTATCAAATTTTCTTCTGTGTCGTATTCAAAATAAATTGTATTAAAAAAAACATTATCCATCTAACTCGAATTTGCTCCCGTTTTTGAGATTTACGGGCATGCTTGATTAGTGAGGGCTAAATAGTAAACATACGTGTATGAGGATTTTTTTACGAATTAATTTAACATTTAATTTTACCAGCTAAATTTGTTGGTATTTATAAAAATTATGTCGTACAATTATTTAAAATTCTCGAGGCCTTTTTGGTGGGACACATTTTCCCAACTCGGAGGTTGTGGGTACGGATCCCGTTAGTTAATTTTTTTTAAAAGGGTTTCAGTTTAATTTTCCTTTTAAACCTTTTCATTCCAAAATATAAATAATCTTTTTTTAAAATCGTGTTTGCTTTCTTCCTTTACATTCACGTAGTGAACCGTTTTGATTTTTTGATATGATTGAGGCAGGTATCTTACCAACTAGGCTACGGATGATGATGATGTTAGTGTTTCATCAAAGATTTTGGTTTTAACTAGAATTGAAATGCCGGATTTTAAATTTTGATGGAATAACCTCAATTGTCTCACGCTTACTTACAAAAAAATGTGACCTGCATACATCAACAATATAGTAGTCTCGTAGATAAAAAAAACGTTTACTACAGAAAAGCAAGTAAACTATGTAAAAAATAATGCATTTTCAAAAGGACATAAATATGTATATTGGATTGGCACAAAGGAACATGGGATATAATAAGGAACATAAATAATACGGGAACACAAGCGTTGTCTATCTGATAATACTTTTTCAGAATTTGTAAACCATATTACAGAGATAAATCATAATTTCAATTTTATATACGTCACAAAAGGTATAGAAAACGTTAAATATAAACACATTGGGGAGACACAAAACTATAAGCAAAAATTAAAAGTCAATCAAATAATGCAAAAACGTTTCACTCCTTTTAAAAATAAACCTTTGAGTCAATACACCATACACACTTTTCATGAACCATGACGCCATTCTGGCAAGCATTTTTCTCGTAACAAACCGGAATCATTGGGCCTGAAGAGAGCATCAAGTAAGGAGGTAAACGTGTATTAGTGGAATAATAAAACAGTGTATTATTGAATATTCTATATTAGTGTTTATTAATTTTGCATGCTTTTACATTTTTAGTTTTACAAATGTAATTTATTTTGTTTTATTTATTTATTTATTAATTTTTTCAAAACAGGCTTAGCCCAATTACTTTGAAAATACAAAACATCAAAAGAGAAGAAAAATTACAAAGAGGAAAAAAAAAATAAGTTAAAAAATTATATAAAATAAAAAATAATGCATATGCATACAAACGAGTATATACACACAAACATATTACACACATTTATTCACAGTCATTTAGGTATGTTGATGAGTGCCTTCTAACGTGCTCAATCTAAGAAGAAAATTTTCTTTTGCTTTTGGTAATGTGATATGAAATATGTCAATATCCGAAGCAGTCCCGTTCAGAAGAGTATATTATTGTAGTTCACGGTTAAGTCGAATTAGAACTGAGGATGATAATTAAATGAATTGATGATTATAATGTATTTTAATTTTTTTCATTAAGACGACATCCGTGGTCTAGTTGATAAGATACTGGTGTTCCACCTGAGGGTATAGGGTTCGTTCTCAATGATACAAAAAAAAATCGTCGGCTTACAATCCTCGCGCGCGCAAGATATTGCGCGAGTTTTTGCCTATCTACGTGTGGTAGTATTTACAACACGTATAGATTTAACATTGATATTGATAACAAAGTATATTAGATTTTTTTTTAATTTATGGTTTTTGTGGCATTTAAATTCCATTCACACATGTATCAAGTGCATATATACCACCATGACGTGACCCTTTAGAGTTAGAAAGGGGGGCATATATCTACGTGTTTGTATCCTTATGCATGGCTATTGTCTCGCCCCCATCCACATATCTCCTCACATATACGAGTACTCTTCTGTTTCTTAAATTTCTAGCCTTTTCCTCACTAATGTTTTTTTCCACTTTCTCCTTCCAATCATAACTCGGTACATTTCTTCTTCGCTTTACATTAATTTTAGACACATATAGTTGTTTAGCAACTCATTTTTTCAATGTGGGTACACCGTAAATATTTTATTTTCTTCATTCAACTTAGTATATCCATCTCAAATAAATAATTAACCTTTATCCGATAATTTCTTACTCCATCAAACATTGTAATAACAGATATTCTACGCAAAGTGAGCTTATCAGAAAGAGGATATTATTTTTATAAATAACATATACTACACACGTTTTAATAATACAGTGCAATTTCTAAATGAAAACATCTTATCGAAATAATTTCAACTTACAATACAACTGAAAGAAATATATATTTACGGTAAAATCAAAACAAATCCTGTACTTGTTTTTTGTTTCAGGTAAGTTTTATTTTCCTTGAAGAGCATCACAAAACACATGAATAAAAAGGTCTTTATTCGCCCTTTTTCCATTATCCTTGGCTAAAGGTGAGTAAGTGTGTATTATTTAGATTAGTTACCCATCCCTTCATACGTACTCGTTGAACGTTGACAAGGGGAAGGACAAAGGTGACATGACATACTCAAATAAGCTGGACTGTACATCTGGAGGCCCGTAGCATGTATTTGCCAGTTTGAAATTTCTATCGAGTGTCCTCTGTAAAAATATCTAAGCAATTGAAGTTTTGGACATTCAGATGTTGTACATCCCCACGGTGATCTCTACATTACGCTTTATTTAATGATCGGAATTAAGCGTGTGGTTTAAGACTTTTGATGATCAATGAGCATCAAGACTGGTACAAATTGGTAAGTATATATTTTAGAAGACAATTATGGGTTCGTATTCTACCTACCGTAAAACTTATTAAATGATTTTTTAAATATTCAATATATGAATTGATTAAACTGTATCACCCCCAAATAATTAATCTCTGCCTTTGTTGTCATAGTTGTTGGGCCTCATAATCGAGGTTTCGCTTTTCATTCCAGCATCCATTCAGTTGGAAAGCAAAGCTGTACCATGGAGTTTTTGTTTGTTTCTTATTTCTTCTGCTTTAAGTTAGTGAGCCGTTGTATACTAGCATACTCATCGAGCAAACCGTTATACTGGATCTGATGGCAAAATGAAGTGATAGGATCGGAAAACATTGGTATGTTTCCTAATTTAAAAAAAAATAATAGATATGACCGAAGTTATTTGAAATTGATTGTACAGCGCAGGGTTCAAACCAGTGACATACCGCACGAAAGTTTAGTGCGTTACGGCGCAGCGATGCATCTCAAAATCTCAGTAATATTCATCCGACAATATGTTGAACCATCAATTAAATTTGATCAAGCTTACGCAAATCCTTGATAAGAAAAGCGATTTCGATACCCGCTGAATTAGAAAAATAACTAAAAGTAGGAAAACACAGTGCTAGTTTGATAACCGTGATCTATCATACATAACATATAATTCTAGTGCAGTCGCGATGACTTTCCGCTTCCAAAAACCAATTCGTCAAAAAAAACTATACTACAAAGGTTTATTTTTTTTAAATAAAACGCAAAAAATGATAAGAAGCTGAGAGCATATTAAATAAATTCTATAAGTTAATTGGCTTTGTTTAAGATTAAAACGATTTTTTTAACTAAATAAATATTGTACAAAACAGATAAAACAGAAACAGAACAGTACTAATCAACATAAAAACGTCTTCATGTTACAATAGTTTTATACAGAAAGATCACTCTTTAATGACCTCTGTGACTTAGTTGGTAAGGCGTCTGTCTTGCGACCTGGAGGTTGTGGGTTTGATTTCTGCTGGAACCCAGTTGTTGTTTAAGAAAAAAAATAAAGGTTTCCAGTTTGGGTTTCACTTACGGCCTCATAAACATCTTTTTGGTTGGCTGGAGGAAGCTGCCATACGACAATAATCCTATTAGGTTGTACTGTATACAAGGAAAATGTTATACATGATTTGTTCGGGTGCTGCTATAGTTTCCAGACTTGTTTAATGTTTGTGGGTTCGAGTCCAAAGCTAGAGCGCTCTTGAAAAGAGTTTGCATTTTAAATGGCGCTTTGTAAAGTTGTAATTTGAATTGGTTAGAATGTTATTGCCAAAACAAAAGGAAAATTTATTATCATAGATAAATTCTAAATGAGTCGTCACTGTTGGTCCTAGTAGTTGAGGATTCCTTCGTTATTCCAACATTAATTTAATTGTAAAGTGAAGCAGTGCCGTGGAGCTTGTTTTAAGTGAGTGAGTTGTTGAACACTAGTAAACTCACTGGCTACACCGCTGTACTGGATCCGATGGCACACTGAAGTGAGATCATCGGAGCACATCGGCATGTTATTTTTAATAATATATATGATCGTAGACATGGGTATCTTTTTACTCCTGAATGAATGTAATTCAAGGGTAGTAGCACAGCGTGGGGTTCGAACCGATGACCTTCCGCATAAAGGCTCAGTGCGTTACCGCGCGACTATACACCTCATCTAAAAAAACATCACTCATCTCTTTAAATAATTTAATATACGAAACGGCAATTGATTGCCGTTGAGTTGACATAATGAAAAAAAAGTGGTCAATAAATTCTCGCTTGTTAAATGATTAATGTAAGTTAATCAAGTTAAAATTAATTGACATTTTTTTAAACCAAATTAATAATCAAGCAACGTTTGTGTTAAATATTTTTGGTCACAACACAAGTGGCCTAGAAAGTAAGTAATTATTTTTGAGTAATTTCTTGCTGTTCATTTTAACCCCACAAATGATAATCAAATAAAAATGTAAATGCTAGTAATGTGGCTTTAAAGCTGAGAGTTGCGAACCACTGTTAGTTGCGGACTCTGATGAGAACGAAAGAGAAGATAAACAAAAGTTTAAAAGCTCTTTATTATGAAACCTGAGTACATATCATGTGCCTCCGCACGTTTTCTGTACGAACAAAAAGGTATTTTGATTACGTCAAAATGATGCGGTACAAAAAAAAGCCCAATCCTTTCAAAACGAGTAAGCTATTTTTACTTTTAAGTTTATATGGTGCCTCGGGATATAAACGGCTTGGCGTTGGATGTATTAAAGAGTTCTCGGCCTCATTAATCGAGCTTTTAGAACGGAACTCGCACTTTGTTGATTGGTTATAATAAGGTAGTGAAATAATTTGTTTGAAGAAGCCATTTTATGGTTAAACATCTGTCACCCATAAAGCATTACAAAAATAATAAAGAGCTATCAAAAAGTTAGATTTTAATTAAAAAAAATGGAGTTACGAGTATATAAATTGAAAACAACGATTCTTATTTCGTATAATCCCTTAAATATATTTGAATTGATTATTTTGACATATGAAAGAGCGTGGTTCCGAGACAACATTGTTTTCAGACCCTGTATTCGAGCCTTTGTGTTTAGACCCACTGGGCTAGGACACGGAACTTGCAGTTTTTTACTTCTTCTTCTTGGTATCGGTCGTATGACCTGTTTGTGACGGTGGGCTGTCCTGAGATGATGACGTCCAGCTGTCCTTCCATCTTTTCGGCGTCCTTCCTGGCAATCTCCTGCTGCTAGGGTTTTCAGTCTTAGCAATTTTCGTATCCTCCATGCGGTCTACATGCTCCCTCCAAAAGCGCCTTCTGCTTTTTCCCCCCCTCACTATGTCTTCATCGCAGGCAGAACTCTTAGAGGTCGGATCAGAAATGAGACGATAAAGTCTGTCTGTGGTGTTGAAGACATAGTTCTTTACTGTGTTTGTAAAACTTTCGCACATAAATATGCAATCGCACTCACATACGTTAAGCGCACCAAGGGAACTTTTATCGGAGTGAATATTTGATTTCGGGTATCATCGGGAATCGAACCCCGAACCTACGGATATAATTATACTTATCGACTTATCAATTATACCACGGAGGTCGACACTTTACTACAAATGTGTTTTTGTGTTCATCAATAATTTGAAATTTGGTTAGTTTATATACTAAGAACTTTATAAATATTTGGAACGGAGTCTTAGGGAAGAAAAATATGAAAGCTGGGAACCATGAAGCCAATGAAATTCAAGTTTTCGAAATCTTAGACATTTGTTTGCTCATCTTGCTGTCTCTAACTAAAGTTGCCGATACAAGGAATGGACAAAGCACGAAGAACTTGAACTTTCAGCTTTTGGTTACTTTTGTTTAAGTCTTAAGACATGACCTAGATGGTTGGATTGGATTGCAGGTTGGATTCCGTTGGTACCAGATTTTTTTATTTACGGTCTCTAGAGTCCTTTCTGGTTGGTTGGAAAAAAAGTCATATGATAATAAACCCGCCTAGTAGTACAGTTCACGAAGTAAGTGTAATCATAATTGAAATATCAAAAAGGAGACATTTTAATTGCATAACCCAAGTTTTTAGAACACACTCAAACTTCGTGGCGTAGCTGTTAGAAACATACCTATTTCCATTTCGGGGGTTTAAGGTTCGATTCCGGGTGGATACTGATTAAATAGGGTCAGTCTGGTTTTAACATAATATCTTGATTTAAACCAAACATGCATTGTTTTTATTTAAGGGTGTATTTTAAATATTCGAATTTGACAGGATGGACAATGAAACTAAAGCAGACTACAAAAATCTAAACATATCGAAAATCTAAACCTTAGTGTCCTAATTGACAAGACGTCAGTCTTTAATCCCAAGAGTTGCTGGTTTGATTTCCCGTTATTTATATAGGGTTCCAGTTTGTTTTTCACTTAAGGTCTCTTGAACACCTTTCTGTTTTGTTGGAAGAAATTGCCGTATAACAACAAACTCACCAGGTTACACAACAAAATTGTGCAAAAATGTATTTTAATACTAGCTAAAGCCGGATTTCGGTTGGATTTGCTGTTTTAGAAGTGCTTTAATCACTGTTGTACAAAATTTTACTTACCCAAAATTCATGTTTTGACTTTTTGTTTACGCGAATTTTGTCTAGAGGAAAAGGATTTAAAATATATGTTTTAATTTTATAATCGTGACGTTTTACTACTTTATGTTTTTCATTTTCAAATTTCGATGATTGAATGCCAAATAACATTTCAACTCCTTTAGTCTTTTTGTATATCCCGAGGCCTAAATTAATATCAAATATTTTAGATGACACATTTCAAAACAATATTTTTTTCTATGTTAAAATATTCTCTATTGTAATAGTTTAGTAAACTTTATTTTAACATTCATTTAAGAAATACTTAGATTTTAATTTAATCAGTTTATGTACAAATGTTTAATTTTTTTTTATGTTAAACGTGAAATTAATGAACCAAACAACATAAATATTTTTTAAGAAGACCCCAACATTATTTTACTATCAACTTTGAAGTATGTGAGTGAAACGTGGATAGAGAAAAATACTGAAATGAGTTAAATGAATGCTGTTGAAATTTAGAAGAATATATTAGTTGACAATGTATGACAGAATATGTAATGAATTGATCAGGAATGAATATAAATAAAAGTGTTAAATAAGACGAAAAAGAGTAATCTGAGTGGTTTGGGCACATGAAACTATTTAACGGAGAAAGACGAATAAAACAAATATGTAATGCAAATGTGAGTGGAAGGAATGGTGTAGGAATTCCATGGAAAGAGTGGTTGGATCAAATTAATGATATTTTGAATGAAAGAAAAATAAGACGTTAGCGAAATCGTAGGAATTGTATGAGAAGGTGTAGGAATGAGGAAGAGGCGAAATATCTTATTCGTTAAAGACAATTCTGGCGCATTGTTCACTCTTCCTTTGAAAGCAGGGAAATGGCTTGAGGGTAAGTATGTACTAAATGTACAAATGTTTAATATCTAATTTAATTATGTTATTTTATGTTATATGTCAATTTAGTTCTTTTATATTTGAATATTTATTTATTCTTTACATTGTAAAATAATCTGACAGACTCATGTCCAGGCGTCAATTTCCTCCAACCAGCCAGACAAAAGTTAATAAAGAAAGTTGTTTCGTCGCAAAAAATATTGAAATATTTATTCACTTTTGTAAAATTCCCCAACTTTTGTACTTTTGTAAAATTCGTATATAGTGAATATGAAGTATCATCAATCAATGGAAAAATGGGATGGTGGAGAGGAACGCAAAATCAGAAATGAGATGAGTTATGTTACTGACCTGAAATTAAGAGTTTTTTCAGTCGCTTTTTAAAACATGCCAATGCCACAATGTTTATTACATACATACACACCATTGCACCATTTACCTGTTGGGGTAGGCAGAGGGGACAGAATGCCGTAGTTTCCTAACTCGATTCACATCCTTAGCCTGTCCACATCCATACACATTCTCATACAACCTCTATGATTTCTCGAACTTTCTACTTTTCTTTGTTTCAGAATATCATTTACTTAATCCAACCATACTTTCCTTGGTCTTCTTCTCATACGCCTTCCATTAACATCTGCACTATCTGTCGACTTAGGCGTTCTTTTTTCATGCGTTCTACATGTCCAAACTATCTCAACCTACTCTTATTCCTCTTACTTAACACATTGGCCTTAATTTAACATTCATTCCTTATCACTTCATTCTGTATTCTGTCATAAATTATCACTTTATATATTAGACGACCGACGTGGCCTAGTTGGTAAGATGCTTGTCTCCCAACTCGAATATTTCGGGTTCGATTCCAGTTGGAACCAAGATTATTCAAAAAAGATTCCAGTCAGGTTTTCACTAAAGCTCGCTTTGGAATCTTTCTGGTTGGTTGGAAGATATTGTCACATGGTAATATGTCCACCAGGTTGTATTTTTTACAACAAAAATGTTGTATAATACAATTATATAGAAATGTTTATATAGTAAATATTTAAAAGTTTCAAATGTCCTTTTTGCTATATTCTCATGTATATCTTTTTGCTATACAGCCAGTATAGTGTCAAAAAACATTAGTTGCTTAAATTATAAAAAAAATGAATACTTTTAATTAATCAAAATGTGATAATGCATTTTTATTTAACTGAACATTGATTGATTTACTTTTGCTTGGAGTATCATCATCCTAGCAATTAAATTGAGACAAGAAATATGATTGTAAAATCACCCAGTAGAACAAAGATGTAAGAAATAAATTCGGGACAGTCTTTGAAATTTTGTCTCAGAAATTGTCAAATTTTCGTTATTGTGGCATGCCTTGGGGGTTGAAATATACATATATACATGCGGTCAGGGCCACTGCGCATATGTGATCTAGGTTGCGGACAAGCGGATTCCCTCCTCAGCATATGAAGCGAGTTGCAAACGGCTGACCACGTCATAAATAGATGCCCAACATATTCATGAAACCTCACAGGAATTAACCATGAAATACACACTCGTAGAAGAGCTGCTAACTAAAGACAACAGCTTTAAAATAACCTTAGTGCTTTATAATTTGCAATCATCCAATTTATATTTCTCCACTCTATTAAGGTTTCTTTTTTTTCATTTGGTACTCTCCATGGTCTAGTTGTTGATACGCTTGTCTCCCAGCCTAGAGGTTACGGATTCGATTACCACTGTAATCCGGATTTTTTGAAAATGGCATATTTTCTAGGTTTCATTTAAGGCCTTTCAAAAGTATTTCTGATTGGTTGGAAGAGATTACCACATTGCAATAAACTCACCAGGTTGTACTGTAATATATACAACGAAAGTATATTGTATAGTATTGTATTACACTTTCGTTGTATACAGTACAACCTGGTGGGCGTATTCCCATGCATTAATCAACTAGAAATATGAATGGCGTTTTGGTAAAGAGATGCATGTCATCAATTACTTATTTGTCAGTTTGAAGTTTTGCAACACTTGAATTCCTGAAATACAGACCTCAGGTAAATTTTAAAGGTAAACTTTGAATACATAAATAATTTATGTTATGTATTCAAAGTTTACCTTTAAAATTTACCTTAAGTCTGTATTTCAGGAATATAAGTGTTGCAAAATTTCAAACTGACAAAAAGTAATTGATGACATATACATCTTTACCAAAACGCCATTGTATGCTAGAGAGGGCTTAAGTGAAAACCAGACTGAAATCCTTTTTAAAAAAAATATAGTAAGTGGTCCGACGGGAATCGAACCTGCAACCTTTGGGCTGGGAGACAAACGTCTTACCAACTAGGTCACGGAGATCGTCTAGATTTCTGTATTTCTGGGATGGATGTTTTTAACATGAAGTATTTTTATCATTCCAAACGTGATGAATGTCTACTATTATAAAATATACTCGTATTTTATATTTTTCGACCATTGTTGGCCCGAATTACTTGAGCCGTTTTTATGAAAATGTCACAAAATAAGTTGCTTTTCGGTACGTGATGCTTTTTACTTACACTAAGGAAAAAAAAACGACACAAATAAAAATATATACACTCAGTTTATAAATGGTAACGATGCAATAAGCGATTGAGTGTGTCATAAGTGGTATAAAAATATCTGTTAATGGTGATATGGCAATCGAAAATAGTATCCACTTTGGAAGGGTGATTACCTCTGATAATGACCAAATTAAGGCTTTTATCGAGAATATCACGCGTTCTATGTCATGGGGAAGCTCAGGTACTGAAAATATTAAAAACTTTCATCCACGAGCATTTGGTGTAATTTTACGTTTGAACATGACCCAAAAACACGAAATTATTCTCCGGACAACCCAATACAATCTAAAAAAGTCTCGAACAGTCAAGTTCGATTCTTGACCATTCAAAAAAATCTTCCTTACTTTCACATTTAAACAATTTTCCATCTCAAAAGTTTTCAGTTTCATAATCTCATAATTAAAAATATTTCAACTTCCGAACAATCGTTTAAATTAAAATTCGTTGATATATCTATCTGCTTTTCCAGAAAAAATATTTTCATATTTTTTTAAACTGTGCTATTTTTTCATCAGGGCAAATGAAAATATTATCTTGCCTGTCACATTTTTTTATAAAAGTATTGAAGTGTGTGTACTTGTATACTACAATATTATTCTTCTGCATCGTGTGGTCAACACTTACCATGGACCATGTTGAATGCATCCCCCTGGTCTTGGGACATATTAATGAGGATTCAGATAACTCTTTCATTTATGTGTCTATGATATGTCATAGGACACATTTTTTTGCTAGCCTTTTCTTAACTATTCCCTTGATCACCAGCTTCTTCTAGACTTTCATATTTTTTCGTAGAAACACGCATTTTCTGCATGTTGTCGAAAGTTTTTCGGTAACATCCAATTTTTTGATAAAAGAGATGTTGGTGTGTCTTATGACTCAGAAGTAACCGCCTCCATTACCGCGTCTCGAAAACACCTATAATTTTTGTTTCCTTATTTTTTACTGTCAATATTTCCATTCTATACAGTGCTTCGTAGCTTACTTAAGACTTAACCAAACGGATCTTGGTTCTTATCAGCATAGACTGGTTAGGCAACATCATCTCTCACGGTGTGTAACTACAGAAGCCTCGAAACAAGAAGGCAATAATTCATTGCGATATTCCCACTAAGGGTTTTTCAAGGTTGCTTTAACTACCCTGCGATTCTAGAAGCACTAAATTTATATGTACCTAGTAAATATAGCCGTGCTAAGAATAACCCTACATACCAACTTACGGAACGAATATCATGGCTAAACACTCAGTCACGCGTGGTATAGAGATATTGAACCAATTAAATGATACTGTGGATATATTCTTGCCACCATCTAGCAGTATGAGAAGAATCCTGGCTGATATTCTTCCTAACGAATGAGGATACTCGAGAAGCAGACCATCTTTGTGTAACAGGAGAAATCCATGCAAAGTGAAAAAACAATCTCTGTTGTGAATTTCATTTAATTCCAATGATACAGTGTTAAAGATTATCAGTTTTATTTCGAAAACGAATTGATTTTGTTAAAAATAATCTATAAATATAAGTTTTGACTGCTTGAGCAAGCTTTATTTTGTGAAGATAATACAAATACAAGTATTTCAAAATTGTAAGAGATCTAAAAAAAAACTTTTGAATGTCAAGACTATGTAAAATAGAATAAACTGGAAAAATAAAATAGAAAAGTCAAAACTACTTTTCAAAACGTTCGAGTCTATCTCAAATTTTGCGAAGTTCCTTCGACATTCCTCAATAAATACAAGTTTTTTGAGTTAAGTAAACTTTTCATAAACGTTTTTGGTCTTTCGAGGTATTTCGGCACTTCTTGAATGTTAAACCACTTTAAAATGTCTTGTGGTATACGTGAAATATGCTGAGTTTAATATTTTGTAGAAAAGGAATTTTTATGAAAACAGTAAATCGTTTTTAAGTTGATTGCCGTACGCAAGATACGAAAAGGGAGAAAACGAGATAGTTCGGAGACTGGGATCGGCTAGTGTAGTTTTTGTTCCTGACACAACTCAGAAATGCAAATTCAATTGTCAGGAACCTGGAACGAGTTTACTGCCAAACAACTTACTTTTCCTTATGGGCAACTCACACTGAGTCTTAATAAAGAAAACATTGTGATCTTTTAGGGGGTAAGGGATAAATATCTTGTATAATTAATAACTTAAGTAACCACAGGCCTCAGCTGGATGAAATTGAAAAAATGTTAGAAACAATATAGCCTCGTGAAATTTTCAAGGTCCACTCGGCAAACGACCGCTGTAGATTGCCCCAGGACCAGAGAAAATGATAGTGAATTCAGTGATAATGAGAAAGAGGCTGGGAAATAACTGGGTGGAAGTGGAATACATGCTTAGATCGCAATAAGCAGACAACCTCCGTAAAAAATCAATCAATCGTAGGAAAGTTTGTAAGATACATGTATAATATAATATTGCACTAGAATGGTCTGTAGTGCAGCCTAGTGGGATTGTTGCCATGTATTTTTTTACAACCAACTAGGAAGCTGTCAAAAAATCTTAAAGGAAACCCAGACTGAAACCTTTTGCTAAAAAATGGGTGATAAGGGTAATCAAACTCGCAACCCCTGAGCTGAAAAAGGTTGTCATCGTAATATTATATTTTCGTTTAAAGAATAATAAATAATTTAAATGTTGAAAAGTATGACTTAATGTTTCAATAAAATTGGATGTTTCAAGCAGTTTAGCATTGTCATATAACAGACTTTTCTCGCTTTTGTTTGAGTAAATGTGAGCAAACAAACAAAAAATATAAAAACGTTTTCTCTTCAAAAATCTGAAACGTGGTTTGGTAGGTAATTGGATAATATTCCAAATAGGTGTGTCCAACTGAACTTGTTAGAAAGTTTCCCCTCGAGTTTTTCTTTTCAAAAATCTTGATAATTTACATAGAAAAACATATTTACTCTTTAAACTTTTGTACTGAATAAGAGAAAAAAATAAAATTGCCTTGAAAATACTGAATAAAAACTTCGTGGCTTTTTGTTTTTAAGTGCTTCCCTAAATGAATTCATGATTGCGAATTGTGCTTCACAAAAAAAATTAACCATTACGTGTATAAAATAATAGTTCCTTTTCTTTTTAAAATACCTTTGGATGTTCTTTGGAGACAGCGGTCTTTTTAAATTGATTCAGAGAATTTTCTTATTACTCTCATAATTGAGAAAAATTGAATTGGACGAAATTGGTTCAGGCTGAAAATGAAATTGGTTCAGGCCGCAATATGGCTATATCTAAACCAGATATTTTGGCTTTGATTCCTGACGGTACTCCTAAGTGTCTCAATCTGAAAGTGTTCGTGTGATGTGCATTATACGCGTGTGTGTTTTTGCATCTTCACATGTTGTAGCATTGGCTATAACGGACGGTAAGTTCTGTTCATACTCCAGTGGTGCCAAGCCCGGAGTTGAGATTAATTGGTACAAAAGCTATTCGAATTTCCAGCCACGCTCTTCAATATATCCGCATCGTTATATTTGATATGTTAAGAGTATGGTACAATGAACATAGCATTTATTTTAGTCTTTCCAACGTTCACTTGCCTGTCTTTATATCTTCTCTAGAAATGTCTAAAGAACGAAAATATTATTTGCTTGCAGTCTTCGCTTGACTTTAAAGGTCCTATAGGGTAAACACTAGTGCTTCTTGCATTTCATGAGATGGGAACTATCAAAAACTGCATCCCATCTAGTAAATATGTGCATCGATAATAAGTTAGCAATGAATTTGGAGACGATATGATTTTTTATTCGCTAACCATCATAAAAATATTACGCTCATGTATTATTCTCATAAATAAAATAAATTGCATCCAGCTTTAGAAAGATCATTAAAGAAAGGGAGTGGACATCCAGTTCGATACATATTTTCTAAAAATATTTATATACAACATGCACTATGGTATATTCCACCTAAAGACAAATATGTTACCATCATACACCAGAAGATCTACAAAGGTTTCTTCGTAGTTTGTCTTTCATTGGTAAGTTTTCTGCGGTTTTCTTACCAAACATGTTTTTCCAAATATATGCAGATGGGGGGAAGTTTTCAATCAAATAATTACATTCCACACTCAACCCTTATGTACATATTGTGAATTGGAGTCCCGAGTTACTTTAATTATTTTTATTATATAATTGCATAAAGTGTACATTTATTATTAAATTATATTGTACTTTCATTGTAAATAGTATTACCTTGATGGATTTATTGCCACCTTACAATCTCTTCTAACAAATATAAAGGTATTTAACAAGCTTTAAGGGAAAATCAAACTGGAACCTTTTAAAAAATCAGACCCCTAACGGAAAAGGAGCCCGCAACCCATGGGATGGAAGACAAGCGTCTTATTAACTAGACCATGGAGGACGTCAAAATTATAAACCGAATTGATAAAACAATATAAGGACTGTCTTTTAGTGGACTGTTGATGGAACATATATTTCCAAACATTGGTTGGATAGAGATCCTTGGTTAGAGGTGCTAGGTAAATTTTTTACCTTGTGAGTATTTTGTCGGCTATAATGCAATTCCAAAGGTAGAACTTTGTCAGGGACATCCAACAGATGAATTATAGATACAGCGCTCCCTGTTTGGTAGTTGTGAGTATTTTTCTCTCTATGAAAGCAACTCAAACTCTGGAAAGTGGGAAACCTTCCTTGTTCTTTGTTGTGCATAAAAAAACGGACTGAAATAGATGTCATATTTTGGTTCGGTAAATATATTTTTAAATCTTAAACAAGTGAGATACACTATATAAAAGTGGTGTATATGTGTATGAAATAGAATGTGCTTGTGAAAGTTTAATATATTTGAATGATTCAAAGAAATAAAGGCATAATAATACAAAATTATAAGTGTTGTCTATCGAATAACAATTTTTCAGAATTGGCAAACGATATAAAAGGGATAAAGCATGTTTTCGAAGATTGAAAAGTTAAAGTTTCACATACTATACAAAAATTACACAAAATAATGAATTTAGAAACATCAGATATTCACAAAGCCGTGAGTTTAAATAAATAACCAAATAATGCAGGAGGTTTCAAATTTCATAAACATTTTTCCTCTGCATTAATTTATATTGTCAAATTCCAAGTAAAAATTTTATAAATTATTTTATTTAATCTTGTGAAACACTTAGAAACATTTTTATGAAATATTTTAATTTCTTCCCGTAACTATACCATACACTTTTGGTATGGTAAAGTAACATGACATCAGTCTTATATATATATATATATTTTTTATTTTTATTCAATTAATTTACGACACACAAATGCACATGAGAAGTCGTTGCTGGGCCTAGTAGTTGACGATCCCCTCGCCATTCCAACGTTAATTTGGAAAAACGAAGCTGTGTTGTGGAGTTTTTCGTTTTTTTTCTCCTCTTTAAGTCAGTTAGCCGTTGCATACCAGCAAACTCACCGGCCACACCGTTGTACTGAATCCGATGGAATTCCTGAAGTGAGGCGATCGGAGCCCACCGGCATGTTTTTTTAACCATTTTTTTTAAAGAAGAGATATGTCCAAAGTCATATATATTCTTTAAAAAAATACGTGTACTTAAATCCCCTCAATACAAGGTGGAAAATTTCTGTGACATTCGAGGGAGTAGGATAGCGCGTGGTTCGAACCAGCGACCTTCCGCACGGAAGTCCAGTGCGTTGCCGCGCAGCCATGTACGAGTACCTCGAACACATAAGACAAGTTAATTCAAATGCTTATTTTTTTCTCAAAATTACAAAGGTTTATTTTAAACTAAAGTAAAGTAATTGTTTAAATAAATTTTATATTATGTTGTTTATAGCCAAGGTATTAAAGTTGTGGAGGTTTAAAGACATAAACAGTGTTTGATAAAAATAAATTACAAAAATTTTATATTAATAAAATGGATATTTAAATTGAATATACACATATGTTATATACTCGTATGTATTATATTACCAAATTTAGCAAAGTAGACTCTTGAAACAGTGGAATACATATTGTACAGGAGATAAAAGTTGTATGATTTAATTGTTCCATTAGTACGTAAGTTGAAGCTTGTTGATAAGAAGATTTATATTATTTTAACGTGCATTTTAACTCTTTCAGTTAAAATTATTTTTGGAAGAAGAATAAATAAAGTACTTAGGCATGTATGTTATTAATGGTACAACGTACTCGTATAATATTATATAAGCACAGCTCTCATAACAAACTGGAATCATTCCGCCTAAAGGGAGCTCCGGGACAGGAGATACAAACACGCGTAGCGGGGATTAAACCAATTAGTGGAATAACAAAGTCATTTATTGTTAAATACTAGTATTATGTTTAATTATATAGTTCACAAAGTTACAGCGTAAACAATGGTTTCATTTATTCTAATATAGAGTTCACAAAGTTACAGCCTAAACAGTGGTTTCATATATTCTAATATACAGTTCACAAAGTTACTGTCTAAACAGTGGTTTCATATATTCTTATATAGAGTTCACAAAGTTACAGCCTAAACAGTGGTTTCATATATTCTAATATACAGTTCACAAAGTTACTGTCTAAACAGTGGTTTCATATATTCTTATATAGAGTTCACAAAGTTACAGCCTGAACAGTGGTTTCATATATTCTAATATACAGTTCACAAAGTTACTGTCTAAACAGTGGTTTCATATATTCTTATATAGAGTTCACAACGTTACAGCCTAAACAGTGGATTCATATATTCTAATGTAGAGTTCACAAGGTTACAGCCTAAACAGTGGTTTCATATATTCTTATATAGAGTTCACAAAGTTACAACCTTAACAGTGGTTTCATATTTTTGCTAATTTATTATTGAGGTGCTTTTATTAAGAACTTCAATTGAACGAATAAAAATTGTGTTGTAGGCTGTTTTATTTTTCATTTATGGTTGAATTTGGAAGAACAGCTTAATGTAGTTGTATGTCAAACTTATTTTAACACGATTGACTATTCTAATTTGATGGCGACTAGGAATAGGTTTATAACTTTTTCAAATTTTTAAGGAAATTTTTTGTAACACTCAAAAAAATCTTCAAAGGCCTTCATTGTAGCCCGTGCATAAGTAATTCTTTCGGTTAGTTTTTTTTTCTAAATTTAAATTTAGTCCCTCTCAGTGGTACCTGGCCTTGTGTTAGTGACATCATTATCTTTTTCACACTCCGGTGTGGTGCTTACACAGGATGGGCCCCATCCCCGGAGACAGCTTTCTTATCCAAGTATGACTAAATGTAACTCATGCGAGAGTACGATCGCACTGTAATATAACCTTATTCGTTCATATTGACAGTGTAGGTGGGCAAAGAAAACTGCTTGTTTTTATGTAAAAAAAAAACAAGTTTAATTTTCATTTCAAAATAAAATATCGAATTTCAATCGACCGAGCAGATATTCATAGTAAAGTTAAAAGCTTCTGGCTTGAAGGCTAAAATCTTATTTTGCCTTGCAATAAAATCGGGATGAAAATAATATTTTATTTTTTTATAATATGGACAATTGAACAATGTTTTTATTGAAATAAAATGCGAAATAATAATAAAATAGATAGAAAATAGGATGCCTATGCAGACAAAAATGGAAAAAGGTTTATTGGTGATATATTTTAAGGTTTTGTCCTTCGTTTAATTTGAAGATTTATATCAGTAGAACAAAGGCAGCTGTATTGTTATTATATTAATACGTACATAAATCTTTGAGAGAAAATAAGAACTGTCTTGCCTTCAACAGTACCACAATTATTGATTTATTTTGACATTTTATTGTGTACTATATAAATAGTGAATTTCTTACCATATGACAATCTTACCATATTGTGTAGTATACAAATTGTGAATTTCTTACCATATTGTGTAGTACACAAATAGTGAATTTCTTACCATATGACAATCGCTCACGAGCGACTAGAAAAGAGTTATGCTGGTTTGTGCCAATTTTTGAGTACAAACATACATACATAACATCACGCCGTGTCCCTAGCGGGCTAGGCAGTAGATATCGCCAGACTTTCCTATTGCGACACATCCATGCATCTTCTACGACTTCTAAGACTTTCTAAATTCTCTTCTTTCCAAATATACACTTGATCCTTTGTCTTTGATCAAAATATGCTTTTCTTTGTCTTCCTATATCACTATTTTAACTACATTTGCACTGTTTATTTGTTTAAATAGTATTTCTTCATTCATTCGTTCTACGTGCCCAAATAATCCCTGAGTGGATTTCTTCATCTTGCTCAACACATCAGTCGTAAGTTTATACTCATCTCTAATCATTTGATCCCGTATTCTGTCATACCTTGTTACTTCACGTATTCTAAGTAAAAAGTAAAACCATTATTTGTTAAACAAAAATATTTGCAAATATCACAAAATGCTGGGAACGGGTGATAAAAATGGGAAAAGACAAGAAAAAAGGGGTTATGAAGAAACACATTTACTCATCAAAGAGAGTTTGACGCCAGTCAACTTAAATCCGCTTAAATGTTCCAGAGCCTAGCGGCATGGACAGCTAAAGACGACGTGATGGAATAGCAGGAATACATTGGAAATGCTAAAAGGAATTTATAAAAATATATAATTTAGTGGGCTTTTAATTTTCTTTTGATTGGTTGCATTGTATTTTAAAATGAATTACTTTCAACAATATATTACTTAATTACATACATGCATATCATCACTCCGTGCCGGTTGGGGGCTAGGCAGAAAGGACATATCTCCGAACTTTTCAATCCAAGCAAATCATTTTAGCTTCTTCCACATTCATACATCTCGTCATGCACAATATTCTATAATTCAGACTTCTCACCTCATCTTTGTACAAAATACCTTATATGTAACATATTACTTAATCGGTTCTTCTCTTCTAGTAAAAGTAACGATTATGGCGAAGAAAAAAGTCAAAGCTAAGTCATCTTACTTGGAAACCGCTGAATTTGTTCTCGGAGTTTTTGGGTTCAATTTCCGAGGGTACTCGAAAAAAACGTAGACTAGTCTACTAGAATTTACAATGTTATCATACTCAACGCGCATTTATGTAAAAATATCATATAATTTCATACTAAAGTTTTTCAACAAATATGTATTCCCTGTCATGTCTAATAAGAATTGTGACGTCGCTTAACTTTCAACCGTAAGTTTTTTGACATAATTTCTGATGGTATCTGAAAAAGTGAAAAAAGGGGTCCATATGTGGTAACAATCGTCACAAGCATTAGACTTGCGCTAAAGTGTTGTCTTTTAACGTGAGGGGTTGTGATGTCAACACGTGCGATAATTAAACGCGATTTCTTGCCTATTCAAGTGGTTCTAAGTCCGAAAGCTCAATAAATGGGGCAAATGAAATTGTTGTATCCAGGACATATTCTCCTTTATGTCCGAATCCCTAATTATTATATATTGAAGGGTACCATACGAATAAATAAAGAATAAGAAATATTACATGCGAATACCTCCGTGACCTAGTTGGTAAGACGCCTGTCTCCCAGCCCGGAGGTGGCGGGTTCAAACCCCGCTGGAACACAGATGTTTTTAAAAAGGGTTTAAGTCTGGTTTTCTCTTAATGCCTCTTTAAAATCTCTCTAGTTGGTTGAAAGAGATTGTCACATGACAATTCACCCACCAATTTGTACTGTATACACCAAAAGTGTACATAAAACTACAATATATGCATAATTACAATTATCATTCTTGAAACATATTTATTGCTGGAATAACATTTTAATGCTGGTATCGACCTTAGGTATATGAAATAAATAAAAATCTCTATGGTTGAGATTGCCACATGACAATCAGCCCGCCAGGTTGTACCGTATACAACAAAAGTGTATGTAAAATACAATATATGCATAACTACAATTATCATTCTTTAGTCAAATTTATTGCTAGAATCACATTTTAATGTCGGTATCGACCGGATACGAAATAAATAAAAAAAACATTGACGCTTGCCCTACAATATTGCACGAATTATCGTATCGTCTAACAGCTATTTAATTCTAGTGAATATAATTGTATTTACTCGAAAAATCGGAAAAGTATTGAATAAAATGTAAACGAATCCTAAGATGGTTTGGACTTAACGAGAGAATAAGTTTTGAAATGCTCACCAAACAAATTTAAGTCAGGAATTAATGGAGTGTGAGGAAACATCTGTATTTTATCCAAGAATAAAAAAAACCCTTAATTTGGAAGACCCTTTACGACCTAACTAATGTTTGACTAATTTAAAACTAATGTAACTAAATTTAAGTTGAATTTTGAAGTTTGGCTTTTAAGTGAATACATTTTGGAGTGTAGATCGTTTGACCGTTAATATGTCGTAATTTATTTACAAGTTAAATAGTTCCAAAAGGATAATTTATGTTTTTAATGAAAACAATGTAGGTAACTTCCAGTCCTTCGTACCTCCGAAATGAAAAAAATGTTTTTTTTTCAGGGGTGGGTTCAGTGTACTATTGAAACTGGTGATTTTCTACACATACCCACCATGTTAATCGCACGGCTTAACAAGTCGTAATAAATTTTATTTTCTTTGTTTTTCTCCAATCAAGTGAAATCATTGTTTAACTTGTTTTCGAGCAAGTATAAAAATAACACTAAGACTTTATTTTCATGAACAATATTGAATCAAAATCATGCAGTATTGAAATATTTCTCGTGAAATTCCCTTTTCTTTAATTTTTTGTGAATTAATAAGTGTCATTCTGTGTCAATCAATCAATAAAAGATCCTTTGTAAAATAAATGTTTTTGATATAAATTATATTTTAGTACAATGTAATTTTTTATACTTCTTTATTTTATAATTTTGATTTTTGTAATGCTTTATAAATTTATTAAATTTTTTATTCTGTTTCGTTTTATGTCAACTACCTGCCTTATGATGGACATGTGCTTTATTAGGCAGGAGAGTGTTTGTATATTTCGATATAAAAATTTAAAAATATAAATAAAATTAAAACATAACAATGTGTAATAATTGTATACTCAGGATAATTAAATGATTTCACGTTGACAATAATATCCAATATTTATCCGATATTTATGGTCTTTTAATGGGCTCGATTTTCGTTTGTACATCATTTTTATAAAAATTGTTGCCGTCTGGTTATAACTTCAGGTCTCGTTAGCATCGTTCTTGTTTGTTGGAACAGATTGCCATATTGCAATTAGCCCCAAATTTTATGGCGTATGTGCAACACAATATGTAATAATTATATTAACTTTTTAATTGTTATTGAACATCTTACAGTTTAAATACTTCAATACAGGACACTCTTTATTTAATTTCTAGTAACAGAAAAAACATTTAGTGCCATTAAGAGAGCAAACTCTCCACTATGGTAAAAACTACGCACTGATTACTTACGAGTATGTTTTATTATATGTGTTTTATTCCACTATTTCATATACCTACTGGTTAGAATTAAATTATTTGTTGTAGAATCGACTAACAAATTTACTAACTTAAAAAAATATATTAAATGGGCATCAGGTACATTATCCTTTATTTTTGTAACCACTTTTTATTTCTGCCAAACACGTTCTGATGCACCCGTAACTCAAGGGCTGTAAGAAACTTGGTAATGCACCTGTTTTACAGCCCTTGAGTTACGGGTTTGATTTTCATTGGAACCCAATTTATTTTAAATAGGATCCCAGTCTTATTTTCACTAAAAGTATCTTGAACATCCGTTTGGCTATAAAGATATTGCCACGTGACAATTAAGTCGGGTGGAAGTGTACGCCACGAAATTGTAATTCAATACAAAATTGGCAGGGACATTCATATTGATATTTTTATAACATTTTGACAGACTGGGTTTGATGTAAATAGTTCCATTTATTTAGGTGTTTCAATGAAATTGTGTCAATATACATTTAATGCTGAGAATTTTTTATAGCTCACAGATGCGTCAACTTGGCTTTGTTGCCTTGTTCATGTGTGACTTTTGCAGGGGAAAGTCAGCTGTCTCAGAAAAGGCATTTAGATTAGTGGGTTTGTTGATATAGGCTGTTTGCCTTGTAGAATTATGCAAACATTCAAATAAACAAATAAAAAGGAAATGGATACATTGAGACTACCAGATTTTCCACTCTGTATCTGTATCATCGGAACAACTATCACGAATAGTTGTTCCATATCACCTTTTCCTGGAGGACATGATACCATTCATCTTGCAATAGGGGATGCGGCGATAAGATTTGCTGTTCTACCCTGCGTCATTTAACACGTTCACTGCCAACCTAATCTCCATAGCTTTAATATTATTTTTTGTTTTAAGTACTTAAATTGGGGTGTTATTTTATTCATGAATATTGAAAATAAAATATACCTACTATTTATTGAAAACACAATCGGCCTAGTGCCATAAATTTATTGGCGATAGCCACTAATGCACTCCCTCAGTAAAATTATAAAAACGGACGAAAAACGTATAAACTATTATATACTACACGAGTTTGTATGTTCAAAATAATTTTGTTGTGTTCTATACAACTTCGTGGGCTCATTGTTATCTCTTTCAACCAACCAGAAATATATTACGGAGGCCTTAAGTGAAAACTAAACTGGACTTATATCAACAAAAAATGGGTTTCAAAGGGAATCAGGACCGCAACCCCCGGATCTGAAGACAGACGTTTTATTATATAAGCCATGGAGGTTGCAACGGGGTTTAATGAAGAATATAGTCATCGAATGTCGTGGAGAGTTGATACGTCCCAAACTGTACATTTCCTGTCTCTATTACAGTTCCCCTTGTGATCGTCGTCACGTCGAGGATATAATTGATAAAACGAGCTACCGTAGCTCGTCACACTATATCGCGTAGGTGCCGCGTAGCCTATGCCTCATACCAGTCGATATCGCGTAGTTGGTATTGAACATGATAAAAAATTTCACCGAATGTGTGAAGAAACAAAAACAAAATGTTGGTTTAGGTGTAATTTTAAAGTAGATTGATACAATCAAAATAAGTTAAGTGAATGTTTGGTTCAAAGTTTTAGTAAATTCTGAATTAACAAATTTAAGCTTTCAACGATGTGCCAACTAATAACTACTCGTAGCTTAACAAGAAAAAAAAGCAAAGTTGAATTGTCTAGAAGCCACCTCTTGATTTAGAATTTATTTTAATGTTTCAGCCAAATAGTCAAGATTATCGCCTGAAAGTTAGGAGACTATTTTTTTCTCTTCTTATTTTTCAAACTGGGCTCAAAAATTGACCTTAACGAGTTTGAAAATGTTGAAAACAAACATTAATCGTACAAATGAATTCAACTTGTGAAATATGCCCTAACTAACGATTTTAAATTAAATCAAACTTTTCCAGGTGAGGTCGAGGGAGGGAGAGAGAGGGAATAAATCAGCCATCCCATTGGTGGAGAAAAGGTCGAATAAAAGTTTTTTACTGTGAAATACTTAAATTAATCACTCGAAGCAATGTTCACGGCCTGGTCTGAAACTTAATTAATTAAAGTCACATTTAACATTTCGTATAAAAAGCGATAAAATAAGATTGAAGGGGCTAATTCAGGTTTAACAGCACATTAGAACCGATAAAGTGTTACCGTTATAAAAGGTGTTATTATAAAGGAAAAAGGTTAAGTTATTTTTAAAATAGTTCTGCTTGCCACTGGTTTGCTTTATAACAAACATTTAAACTTTGTTGAAAATACTCATTTCATGTAGTTCCGTTCGGTTTTCCCAAGGTCAATGCTGGGTGGTGTTATATTGTCCCAAAGTACAGGCAATGCTGGGTGGTGTTATATTGTCCCAAAATACAGGCAATGCTGGGTGGTGTTATATTGTCCCAAAGTACAGGTAGTATCATTATTTTTGTTTTATTTGTATTTATGTTGAGGCTGAATTAAAACATTATTATTAATATTTATTTTGTAATTCCGTTCAGCTACATTGAATAATTTGCTGATTAATTTTTTTTAGTTCCGTTCAGAAATGTATATTACGTGCGTTTCATTTTTATAGTTCCGTTCAGCTACATTTAATAATATTCTGATTTAAGTTTTCTAGTTCCGTTGACACCGTTTTACTAGCCGAAAGCGTCAATGATCTCCAGGACCTTCTTAATCTTGTTGACGAGTCCGGTGAAAGAGTGGGTCTTACAATAAATGTCAGTAAAACCAAGTGGATGACATTCGGGCGGTTGGATTACAGTGGGTCAGTGTTGTGTTTGAACGGCCGTAGCGTCGAAAGGGTGGAGAAATTCAGATACCTCGGCAACATACTCACGCAGTCTCTCGACCCGGATGTGGAAATCAGGTGCAGAATTGAGGCAACAAGAACTGCATTTAATAAAATGATGTCGCTCTTCTGTGATGACAACTTAAATTTGAAACTCCGTCAGAGGATGATTAGATGCTATGTGTGGTCTGTTTTATTGTACGGTTGTGAAACATGGACCTTGAAAGTCCAGGCAATGAACAGACTGGAAGCATTTGAAATGTGGTTGCATCGTCGAATGCTCAAAATTCCCTGGACAGACATGGTGACAAATACCGAAGTCCTGAGGCAAGCTAGAGCTGACAGGGAGTTGTTGTCCACTATAAAAGTTAGAAAGATTTCATATCTGGGTCACGTGCTGCGTGGAGAGAAGTACCACTTGCTCCAGCTTATGTTGAAGGGGAAAATCGAGGGACACCGGGGGCCCGGAAGAAGACAGATGTCCTGGCTGCGGAATGTGAGGGAGTGGACCGGCATCCGGAGTGTAGAGGAGCTGTTCCGGGCGGCTCAGGACCGAGACGGATTCGCCGAAGTGATCGCCAACGTTGTGGGAACCCGACAGGGCACTTAGAAGAAGAAGAAGAAGTTCCGTTCGGCTATGTATAATATGCCTGCTTCAATTTTATAGTTCCGTTCAGCTATGTACATTTAATATTATAGGACGAGTTGACTATAGGCTTTGCCTACTGAAACGACTTTAATATCGATCTTGCCTACTGAAACGACTTAACTATAGGCTTTGCCTACTGAAACGATTCTCTAAGTACACAAAATGAAGAGTTAAGCATTGTTATACATTTGTACCCCGCGGTTCGCCTTTACCTTAAAATGATGAAAATTTTAAATGATGCTTTGTGGATAGTCAAATTTTTCATAAAGTATAACGTGGATGTATTTTTGTTTATTTATTCTTATGGAGCCCTTCAAAATATCTAAACTGGTTTTGGACATATTTAAGAGCATGGCCGGAAGATAATGTTGTTTTGGGTCCATTAATCAAGCTTTCAAAATTAACAACCATTGGAGTATGCACGGATAGTCATAGCATGTGTTGGCAATACAACGCCGCTGACTCATGTGAGTATTATTAGACAAATTATTATATCTAATGATTTGTTTTTTTTTTCAGGAACTTTCGGAAATTGAACTTACGAGTAAAAGAAGCGTCTTGAGAAAGTATGATTTAAAAATACTGAATGTCATTAGTAGGTTTTTAGTAAAATCTGAAAGAATTTGGGTCAATTTGTGTGCTTTTTACAAATAAAAGAGTCATTAAGTTCTAAAAATCCTTAAACTGCGTAAAAAATTACCACTAAGGTCCAAAAGTCTTCGGCCAGAACAGGCTGGATCGTGGATTGACAGATACCAGATATATATTTAACGACGCTAAGATGCTGTCCACGGATAATCTTCTCTGTCATATACATCGATTTTGTATTAATCAGTGACTTTGTTACTCCAATAAGTACTTGAATAATAAAGTTGTTAATCGATTATAATTATTTTGTTATTTATGTAATATTGGTCGCAGCTTCCATAAAAAAAAACAAAAAAATCACTAAACGAAATAAAATTTAAATTAAAACAGTTTCCAAATAAACTTTAAAACATATCACACAAAGCAATGGAGTTCAACAACATAAATAAGAAAATAAACGATTTGAACGCATAACAAGAACAAAAAACCTTTTTATATAGGAAAATAAATGGCATGGAGTGATTCAAATATAAAAATTATAATTATAATTTTTAATGCTATTTAGTGGAATAACAAAGATGGTAACAAAGAAAATTTACATTTTCCCAATAATCAAATGGCGTGGTGGTACGAGTATGTATAACTAAAGGCGATTTGAGCAAAAACAAAGCTGGATGAAAAAGGGCACGATTAGAGGTTTTGGACAAGTTAAAAAATGGATGATGAATTATTGACTAGGCAAATTTATAATACAAGTATCAGTGGGAGTTATGGTAGAGGACGACTGTGAAAATAATGGTTAGATCAAGTGAATTAAATTTTGAAAGGAGGAAATGTAATAAGCAAGAGAAAGTGTATGAGATGGATGAATGTGAAAGCCGTCAAAAGAGTTTGTCTTGATAGTAAAGTTTCGCACTCAGTCTTCTCTGACTATCCCAACAGGGAAATGGCAGAATAAGATATATTTAAAAAAAAACGTAATTTATAATAAAATATTTTAATGTTGTTTAAGTGCAACGTGAAAGCTTAAATGTTTGATGATTTTTTAAAACTATTTTCGAAGAATGGATTACGTTAACAAATAAAGTATCTTAATTTTAATTCATTACATTATTTTAAGTTAAGGCATTAACATTGTGGAGGTTTAAGGACATTGTAATTTATTCTTAAATAGCTAATCATTCTCACCGTGAAAACCATACATTTTCTATCAAATTCTTACATATCAGTAGTAACGGAATAATTTGGACAGATTAGAGGCCCTAGAAATTTCTAAGAGAGTGCATCGGGGTGAACATCTGGTAAACACATATATTCCCTGAATCTCGCCACTCCTCGCTGAGGTAGTCTCCTCCCTCCCTTCACTCACAGTCTCCAACCCGAATGTTTACCGTTAGTAGTGTGTATGTCGGTACCAGTTCGAACAGAATTCAGTAGTGTTTTTGCTCCCTGATGATGAGGCGAAAGCCTTGAAACCGGTAGGGTTATACCGTTACAAAAAGTAGAAGAAACAGTGTTTGATAAAATAAGTTTCAATTAATTTAATTTCTTTTCATCCACTCTGTTTCTTCTTCTCTGTCGCTTGCTTTTTTCCTTAGTTTTATGAAACAAAATTGGTATGCGAATTTTCTTCGGAAAATAACTCAAATCGTTTTTAAATAGGTTCTTGAAAATAAACAAGGTTTCCATAATTTCAGCACTTTTTGTCCTATTTTTTTTCCTACTTTTGTCTTGAGAACTCTGTGATAAAAATATTACGACACGTGCAATTGTGGAAAAGACTGCGATGATTTACAAATGAACGTATGTACGATAAAATAATCCCACATAATAAATTAAAATGATAGTAATTCCATCATTTAAGTAATCTACGTTTACGCTAATTAATTTTAACTCGGTTTATTCTGTTGAAAATATTAAAAGTAAAAAAAGTTATTCAAAAGAAACGATCAACTGGAGTTAGTTTGCTGATCTATAACGAGTGTCTGAAAGGCACTTCCGAATATCTGAACCTTGAAATGGGATCTTGCATGTCTTTTGAGGACTTTTATTTTTGTTATAAGGTACATTGTACCGTTTACTTATATAAATAAACACTTGTACAAGTCTAGTGTGCTTGTTAGTTTTAAATAGGCAAACTCTTAAACCAGACTGAGATCCTTTCTTTGATTTTTTGGGTACCATTGAGAATCGAACCCGAAATTATCGAGTGGAAGACAAGTTTCTTACCAACTAAGCCACGGATGTAGTCAGTTGTACTTTAGTAATAGTTAGTTTATTAATGTTTTCACTTACCAACATTAATTAACTTACTGACCGAAGACATCGTACGATAAAAAAGACAGAGAAGACATTATTGGCGAGATCACATTCAAAGAATGGATGTGACCCAGATTCACCATATAGCTTCCAATGGTTATCCTATAGGAAGCCGACCACCAGGCAGACGCCCAAAGAGATGGAGGCATAGCTGGTAGTGCACATCTCAGGAAAAATGAAAAAATAAGTCAATAATTAAAATAGTTGGAAGAGATTGCCACATGGTAATAAACTCGCCAGGTTAAAAAAAAAAAGTAAAATAATATTTTTAGTTGAGGACGTATGTGAAAGAACAATTTAACTGCAATGATAATTTTTCAAATATGGACTACTACCTTGATCAAAAAGTTTTAGGACTTTATTCATAAAATCGAAAATACAAGTTTATTCGTCAAAATCGATTCCATTCGGAAAAAGTCGCAGGGAGCCAGATCAGGGGAATTCGAAGGCTGCTGGATAGTAATCGTGTTGTTTTTGGTCAAAAACTCATGGAAATCATGTCTTTCGCGATTTCAACGCGGTCCTTTTTTTGCATGAAATTGAGGTCTTTCGGCACCAGTTTTGCAGCAACACGTCTGAGTCCCAAATCACTAACCAAAATGTCTTGAGCTGATCCATAAGCAATGTTCAAGTCCTCTGCCAGCTCTCTAATGGTCAATTTGCGGTTTTCGGCCAACATTTCTTTGATTTTATCGATGTTTTCATCGGTTTTCGACTGCCACTGCGTTCGTCATCCTCGACCGACTCACGACCACTTTTGAAGCGTTAGTGCCACCGAAAAACACTTCTCCAACATTTCCAAGGTCTGCGGACCGTTAAATCCGTTTTTCACACAAAATTTCATACAATTGAAACAGCTATAACTGTAACAGCTATAAGAGTAACAATTGAAGGTTTATTTATATACTAGTTGCAACCCGTGAAATATTCACGGAAGTAAAACAAATTCTACATTTATGAAAATATATATTCATAAATATAGAATTTGTTTATATATACCAATTATACATCGTCCCCTTTTTCACCGGTTCAAAAATTATTAGCTGGGTATTTAAAATTCGTTCAGTTACCACGGACCCACCGAGATTCAAATTTCGAATTACTTTCGGAGAGAATCCAAGTATTCCTCTCTCGCTCTCTTGTATTCAAAATTCAATTCTTGTATTCTTTCTTTGACGACAACCATCGTATGGGTTTTGGCCTATTTATGCTATGATTTATATTTATATTATATTATATTTATATTTATATATTTTGAAAATGTACAATAAATTATATCAAAAGTGCTGTTAATATTTCTATTGTATAAATAAATCGGAAAATTTTATCAAAATGTGTGTCAACGAACTATTAGTATCCATTTATATACTTACTAAAATCAAATTGCTAAAGCTTTTAAAACTAAGTAAGAATAAAATATCGGCAAAAATTTCCACTTACTTTACATTATATCTAATAACTCTATTTGAGTGGTTTTTAATTTACGCGCTGTTTTCGTGGAACCAATTACCCGCGGGAATGGAGGGATTACTGTTTTTTTATTATTAAAAAAGTTCAAAGACATTTTTTTTAATTAAATTAAAAAGAGCAGTCTGTGAGGGTTTGAGCATGGAGAATGAACGACTGAAAAAATACTAGTAAACCAAACTACAGTCAAATGTGAATGAAAAACGTGGTAGAAGAAGACCAAAGATAGTATGTTTGGATCAAGTGAGTGATATTTTGAACGAAATATGTATAAAATGTCAGTGAAATCGTATACGAGATGAGAATAATGGATGCGGAAGAGGCGAAGAATGTGTGTCGAAGGAAAGTTTGGCGCCCTATTCTCTTTGCCTATCCCAACAAGGAAATAGCATATATGTATGCTTTATTAGATATACATTTCACCCCTTTATTAGTTAGTTTATATAATATTTGCAACCCGTATTTTCAGGTTTAAGGCGAAATAATCATCGAAAGTTGTTTTGACTTCTTCCACGGAGTTGACATCTTCCAGAACGTTACTTGTTGAATTGAAAATAATAAGTTCAAGTTTCTATCATATCTTCACCATTCTTTTCATAGATATTTCACAACAGTTGTATTATTTTCTTTTTTGTATTTATATTTATATACAGACAATGTCGGTTAGGAATTTTATTCTGGACTTATATATCTGGATTATAACACCATCAAATAAGAAAAAATGCCAAATCAGATCGAGTGTCCCTTTTCAACAATGACAAAAAAACATGCTTGAAGACAAACATTGAGACCATTTGTAGATAAGTATCTTTAAAACGGCAAAACCTTTCGTATCAACTCAATATTTACTAAGTTTAAAATGAATCGCATCTAATTTTTTTAACTCTGTAATTGAAGCAAATACTCTAATTTTTTAAAACGTTGGAAGCCAAAATATTATACAAAAACTTACAATACAACATCTTGATAATTTATTTGTAATAACTGCATGTCGTCTTCGTCGTTGCTGGGTCTCATAGTAGAATATCAAACATCGATCCAGCTGGAAGCGAAGCAGTGCCGTGGAGTTTTTAACTTCTTTTTTTAAGTGAGTTAATCTTTGCACAGCATCAATTTGACTGATCACATCGCTGTACTGGATCCGATGGTACACGTTTTTCCTTTTTTTTTAAGAAAAATGTTACTGGAGTCTTTATAACCTCGAATACTACGTGGAAAAATACGTGTGTTATGCGAGGGGAGAAGAAGAGCGCAGGGATCGAACTGGCAACCTTCCGCACGGAAGTACAATACGATGCTGCGCGGCCATGGACCTCAATCAGTCGCAAGTAATTACCTATGAATAGAGTGAGGTAACTTATATTAATACTTTGTTGGAAGTTAACATATGTGTGAACAAAAATAAAATATCTATATCAATCAATACTTTCTCAACTCTGTTTTAGAAAGTAATTAATTAATTTTGAGCTGAATCGACATACAATACTTATCGAAAAGGATTGTTGAACTTGTTGGTTACTCACCGTGTGTCATTTTCCGTGCAGCTTGTTTTGGCGGAAACAATAATCTTTTGACTAGCTTTTACGACGGCTGAGTGCAGGCATACATGCATACATACCCCTTAATAACTATTATACTGTCATATATTTTTACATAAACTAATTTACTTACCCATAAATGATTCAACATATACTAGAAAATTTGACGAGAAATCTATTAATTGTTATAAACGTAAACATTTATATATGTTCTGATACGTGTTGATATCAGTGATTATTCAAGGTACGTGTTAATAGACAATGCTGATTTGTAGTTTAGTAATACTTTCGCAGATCAGAAAGAAGCCGATAAATTATATTTTAGCCCTGATCATGGAAAGAATCTGAAACTCAAACTAATTTTGTAACATAACCAGAATTAAAAAAAAAACAACAGTAATGTTTGCAAACAAAATTCAAACAACTGTGACAACCAAAATTATATTAATAATGTTGTGTAACAAATATTGAACATTAATTGAGTTCATCCCAGACCCAAACCAATTCTACGGACCACCCCTAGTAGTCCCCCGGTTCTCAACGGTAGGCGCCAAATTGTGCAAAGAGCAAGTTATTTTATATATTATATTATAAAATATCCATATTTGTGTCTATATGGTATATCTATTCTTTCTCCCTGTACATACACATAAATGCGTGTGACATAAAAATGTAAGTGTATTAATATATAACATATATGTATCATATTTTATAACATATGTAAAAAAATATATCCATTCCTCCCTGACACTGTGTTTTTCTATATCACCAAAAATATCCAAATAAAATATTCGTCCATCCGTCGAACGATGTTCGATGAAGGTGTAAGGTGTCCCAAATTAAGGCCGATACTCCGAGCAGAAATCATCAACTACTGTGTTCAAATATCGCGCACATATTTCCGTAAGTAAAAACTAATAACAAGGTCTTGGTGAGCTTTTTAAAAACACAAGAAAGAAAATAAATTTAACAATATTGACAGAAACTCAACGAGAATAGATCACTATTAGAAAAACTTCTTTGGAAGATAAATAAATTAAAAAACCGTTTAAATAATAAAATAAATGAGACTATAATATCATGATAGATGTTTTGATTATACTAACGAAATAATCCAACAATTAACCATACAGAATTCTGAATTATCTTATTTTTAAATTAATCAGGAAGTTTTACAAGCAAAAATAATTGGCTTTGATGGTCCTATAAAGGGCTATGAAGAAACATATATGGTAATTGTGAAATATTGACGAAAGAAAACAGAGGGTGACTAATGTTATATTTAATATAGAAGACGACTTCCATCTTGATATGGATAAGGTTAAATTATTCTTATTCAACATTGACACGGATATTTTGCTATCTTCGTTAAAAGCTCTTTGATTGGGAAAAAGGGCTCAAAATACCTTTGTCCAATTATTGTAGTTTGAAGCTCTCACAATTGAAAAGATAAATCTGATCTGAATGGTAATGTTTACATTCGGGAAGATATGTCAAAATTGTAAAAAAAAAACATCTTGTTATGATTAAGGAGGAGTTTGAAAATTGCATAACACCTGGATAAAAACATTTGGTTATATTGATTAAAGTGCACGGTCGAGCGGTAATGCACTGGACTTCCGTGCGGAAGGTCGTTGGTTCGACCCCCACGCTATGTTAATCCCCTCAAATGACACAGGAATTTTTTTTCGCCTAGTATTTGGAAGTACAAGAATATCCATGACTTTGATCATATCTATTATTTCAAAAATAAGAAAAAAAAACATGCTGGGGTGCTCCGATCGTTTCACTTTGGTATGCCCATCGGATCCAGTATAGCCGCGTGACCGGTGAGTTTGCTGGTGTGCAACGGATCTTAAAAAAAACAGCTTCGACTTTCAATTGAATTAATGTTGGAAAAGTGAGAGGATCCTCGATTGTGAGGTTCAGCAGCGACGACGAGTAACTAAGCAAAATGTTCCAATTACATTCATACTTGCAAAAAACCTTAAATACCACCAAAAATGGAATGATAAATTGCTAACAGAATGGAGGGAAAAAATTGACAAAGATGGATTTAATGAGAATTACAATTTTGGGTGTCATTGCCAGTTATGTTGAGGCTGAACTAATTGTATTTATTGTAGTTACCCTGATTTTTATTTCGTTTTGGTTAGCAGTAGATAATTATTATAGTTTACTCAGTATTGAATCGATGGACGATTGTCGCATTATCTTGACTCATATAATTTAAACCAAAATATTCAAGGGCTAGTGCTATTTTTTTAATGCGAATCAATGTTAAAAAAATAATATCGATTTTGATAATTTGATTTATTTTTTACCTTCATGGATGCTCGAGTTAATCTTTCGGGTGATGTTTTTTTTTTATGTGAACATTCTCTTGTAATTAATCATTGGCTCATTTTATACATTTCTCTCGTTTTTAGTGAGGTTTTTATTTCTTGTGTTATACTCGTATAATATATAATTTGTATTTTTTTCTCTCTCACTAATTGTCTTTTCATGTTTTTGTAAACACAACAGCCGTAAATGAATAAATATTATTATGTAATTATTATATTATCAACATGTCTTAATATAATTTAGCAATTTTTATAGCGTCTTTTAATTTGTATTATATGTTAACTTGAAGCTATTATAAACGATTTGTTTGTTTTCCAATTTACTTTCAATTAAACAATGCCGTTAGGTCTAAGCTGACTTATTTATATACAGTTGAAACATTTGTTTTGAAAAAAAAATGAGGAATATAGATTAGAGTTTACTTGTTGGAATTCTAATTACGTTCTATTTGAAATATATCTTCTCACAGTTATCATAAAAATACTCAACTTTATATTTTTCCCGGTCTACTACCAATTTTTCTTAGCTACTGTGTCTATTGAATCATCAAATAGGGTGTTCTTGTTTTCTCTTTGTGTCTAGCCCAACGTTGCTTGTGAGACTTGAATAAGTAAACGATGCTTATATTTTCTATAAAGATGTGTTTCAGTTCACTGTCATTAATGATACGTGAGAACTATTACTGGTGCCTAATTGATTGAAAAAAATCACAATTTATTTATTGAAGCTTAACTTTGCTATAATCTGGTGGATCAACTGTCAGCTAACAATATCTTCCAGCCGACCAGACAAAAATAAACATATGAAGTTGATGATACCAAAGTAAGTAAAATTATTGTTAATTTGGTACAAAATTCTTCTAATTTTGTGCACAATATAAATTGATATTGATTTTGTGCACAATTTAAATAAAAATAGTAAAAGTGTGGTATCAATTAAAGCAAAAAGCAGAACTTGTCTCAAATGGTTTGTAGCGATAGAAAAAAAGTCAAAGGGATACAAACACATACGAGTATATACTCGAATCGGACATTGAAATTTGCTATGATGATAGTTTACAACAGTATTTCTGCACCAACTTTAATGTATGGAGTGAAACGTGGACGGGCAAAAATACTGAGAGGAGTTTTAATAACGTTGTAGAAATGCGTCCACTGAGAATAATACATGTGATGACAATGTGTGACATAATGCGGAATTAAGCGATTAAAGTTGAATGTGAACTGAAGCTAGATTAAGAGGAGCACGCAGATATGGTTGGGGCATGTAGAACGAATGAATGAAGAAATACGAACAAAACAGATATACAGTGCAGATGTGAGTGAAAGGCGCGGTAGAGGAAGACCAAGGAAAGTATTTATGGATCATGTGAATGAAATTTTCTAAGAAGGAAACGTAAAAGTCTGAGAAATCGAAGGAGTTGTATGCTGTAGAAGAAATAAGTATCGAGATAGGAAATTCTGCCACTTTGTCATCTTTGCCTACTCATACAGGTAACTGGCGTTATGGTACGGATGTAAATATGTAAAGGCAGTGACGTTCAAGAGAAATGGAAAATCATGAATTAAACGCGTAACGTTATTGACATGAAATCAAGAGTTTTTCAATCGACTTAAAATTAAAATTTTAAAGTCCACTTAAAATTACCTGTTTTTTTCCTGAATTAAGTATTTATAAAAATCATGTTATGTGTAAAATAAATAAATAAAATCTTCTCTAGCCAACCAGAAACATGTCAAAGTGGATTCATATAAAACCAAACGGAAATCATTTTTGTAAAAAATTGGCACCAGCAGGAATTTAATCCACAACGTTGTAATCTCAAGGCGTACATGTTTCAAACTAGACTATGGAGGTTGTATTGTATTATAAACTTATAGATGGTATTTGAATAACATGAATAGTAAGGATAAATTAAAATCTCGAAGACAATGGTGCTATGATCTTTGTCAATCTTTCTATGCCGCTGTCTCAAGTGAAGGAAATTGAAGCTACTCGTATTTAGTTTTCCAGATTCTTAAAAATGTTTTTTACTCTAAAATCGTGAATGAGAAAAATATTTTCACAAAAATACATTTTTTTAATGAAATACACACATTGTTTTACGTTGTGTTTAACTTCCTTATACTTTGACCTTTTCTTACAAGTGTCACCAAAACTCTCGAGAGTATATATTTTATACTCATGACATAGTTTTCTTGCAAGATCTCATTTTAGAGCACGGGAGGATGAGTCTTGTCACAAGGTGACATCTCTGGAATGTTTTGGATATAACGTATACGAGTATTTGGGCGCTCTCGCGATGTTATCTCGCTCCAGTCCTCGACAGGGACGACGTCGTTTCTTTGAAGAGTTTTTGTCTACTTTCCCGGTCATTACTTCCCAAAACACTTCATTTTCACACAGTATCAAGAACACTTTATTAATTGTATCTTCTATCATTGAATTTATATATCGTCGAATTATGGAACATAATCAAAATCTATCAAACCGCAATGAAGTTTGTAAAAGAAATAAAAAATACAACTTTTGATGCGAGATAAAGGAAACAAAATAACAAAAAATATCACGAAAATATTTCATTCATTTACATATGTGACGGTCTCCTTGGCCCAATTGGTAAAACGCCAGATGTGCCATGTATAACTAACTATGTACACAAAATAATAATACAAGTGTACAAACATTTGTATGCAAAACTCTCTTTTCATTATATCTAATGATTCTACTCAATATACTCGTATCTGGATTGGTAGTTCGGAACTTGTGATGAGTGTTGTCGAGAAATAATATTATTTTCAGCTCGTTTAATCGAGTATTCGAAATAAGAACCACTGGAGTAAACAAGTAACTCATAGTTCACCATTGTTGGAAATGTCATCGCACGTAAAAATGTATATTTTGGAAATGTCATCGCACGTAAAAATGTATATTTATACCAACATATTGGAAATGTCACCGCACGTAAAAATGCAATAATATTCAGTACGTCTAGTGCGTGCGAGTACTGCTACCAGACAAACTCTTTTGCCGGACTGAACATTTTTTAGGCGCTATCGGCAATCAAATCATAGACCCCCTAGTGGAAGATAAGCATCTTACTAATTTGACCACGTAAGTCGTCAAAAGTATTCCGACGTTAAAATGCGTATTTTGTGGTTAAACTAAGTATTTATTTGACAATATATGAACCGATATTTGAAAATTACATATTTACTCAAATATCGCAAATTATGTTAAATTTTATGTATGTTAATTTTATGTTGTTGGCCATTCTGTGGATGGAATATGCTTGTACGTGTTTTAGTTTGGTGTGTTCATGCTGTTGCACTTCAACAAGCACATAGTCTTGACAGAACAAACCCAAAGTTTTGATGACAAAATCAATGTTCCATAACGATTAGCAGGTTTAATATGTTGTAACTTTTAGTCAGGCAGAGTTTTTTTACGCAGCGCAATTTTTGCGTTGTTAAGTAGGATTATAAAAAAAAGGATACGCAGTATGCAAACTACCTACAATATGTAAGTATTTGATTTGTATTAGTAGTAGATTAATGCCAAACTTGACTATTATCAACTGAAAGAATTATTACGTACACGAGTAGCTAAATTATTCAGATGTTTTATTCAGTTTAAAAAATATATAAAACTAAAATTAATTATAATTTGTTTTATCAAACACTGTTTATTTCGCTTTTTGTAACGGTATAACCTTACCGGTTTCAAAGCTTTCACCTCATTATCAGGGAGCACAAACAAAACTGAATTCTGTTCGAACTGGTACCGACATACACACTATTAACGGTTAACATTCGGGTTGGGGACTGTGGGTGAAGGGAAGGAGGATACAACCTCAGCGAGCAGCAGCGAGATTCTTAGAATATATGTAATTGCCAGATGTTCACCCCGATGCACTGACTTAGACATTTCTAGGGCCTCTATCTGTCCAAATTATTTTCGTTATTACTGAAATGTGAGAATTTGACATCATCGATAGAGACTATGGTTTTCATTGTGACAATGATTAACCATTTTAGAATAAATTGCAGGATTTGTTAAGGCGGATTTGTGTTCACGAAATATCTTTTCAAATGATCTTTCTGTCTTTCCTATATAGAAATTATCACAGTCAGCACATAAAAGTATATACACACCACTGTTGCTAAGTATTTCATTTTTGCCCTTCCCGTTAAATAAGAGTTTCCGGAGATTAAAATTATTGTGAAAAGCTGGCTTTATGTGACATAGATTTTTTTGCTTATTTCGTATGATATGTTTTTTTATAAACAGGACTTTACTCCATTTATAGGTATGCTTATAGGTGCCGTTAAATATATGGTATTTTAAGAGTTTCTTTTTTGTTTTGTTTTTTTAAAGTGAATCAATGAGGCTTCCAGGGTAGCCATTATTTGAAGCCATTTTTTATGGTTATTAATTCCTTTTTAAAACTGTCGTCGGTTAAGGGGACAGTGAGCAATCTATGAAGCATACATTTAAAGGTGGTGAATTTATGGTTATTAGTATGGTTGGAAGTTGCTGGAATTATAGAGTCCGAATAAGTATCTTTTATATATATATGTCAAAGTCATATATACCATTTTTTGCGTAATAATGTTAGGTCCAAGAATAAAAAAAAATCATCCTGTTCTGTTTCTAGTGTGAATTTTATAAAACTCTCTATTTAATTGAAATATTTTAGAAATTGGTGTAAAAGTCTACAACATTGATTTGATAAAATAAATTACAATGTCTTTAAACCTTCACAATGTTAATGACTTAACTATAAATAATATATAAAACTAAAAGGTTTTTCATATGTCAGCTAATATGTCAATTAAATATATTTGTTATGTCACGACTTAAAACAATTTATCAAAAATGACTGATTATTTTCACTGGTACGTGTACATTGATCAATTTGGATGACTGGTTTTGTGTAAAATTGTTGTATTTAAAATAAATTGTTGCTTTGTTTGTTTGGAGAGTTTGTTGGTTTACTAATTATTTAACTATTATTTTGTTTAAAAAATTATTAAAAACATATTTAATTTTATAACCTTACACCTATACTTATCAGTTTATATCTTATATCAATTTACAATCACAAATTTATCTCATTTTAATATTAAAATATATAATTGGTATATAAAACACATTAACGACTGATAATCTTGACGTATTGCTGTTTTTTCAAGAGCTCCAGTCAGGCTTTTATTCACAAAAATTAAATGACAACTTGTGTAGCGCCGTTTAGATAGTAGACTCTCGTCAGGGGCACACTAACTTGGGATTCGAATCAAATATTATTGACGGATTTAAAATACTAATATATATAAATTGGGCCCAAGAATAGGGAGAGGGCTGCTGCCTCAATTTGATTAGGGATTTCTATGGATATATAGAGAAAAACATATTTAGTAATTAAACCGCTAAAAAACGTACCATGGGAAAACGAACTAAAAAAACCTTTCTAAACCTTCCGAGGAGTGCTAGCAACACATTCCGCTTGGGTTTAGTAAAGTATTTATGTGTAATGTTCAAATATAATCATAATTTTGGTAAGATTTCCCTTAAAACATGGTCTTCAAGTGCTTAATAAAGCTACATACACCATCCTTGAACATGAAAATACACGTTTAGCTTGTGTAAGTATTGTACCAATAATTGCGTAAGTTACGTATATTGTCTTATCGGGATGAAATTGACTGGTTTGTTGTGTTGTCGTCTTTTACTAGCTTTTTTCCATTGTATAACACAGCTTGCTGTCAACTTACTTGGTTGTGTACTTTTGTATCAAAAATGCCATTTTACCATTGACATACAATAAAATAAAATTTAAATGGTTGTCTTCAAGTGCTCCCTAAAGAAGCACAAACCATTCATATCTCAAACAGAGGCAAACCATTTCACGGTACAGTACAAGCAACGACAAAATCCATGTCATATTGGATTGATTTGGAACAATCAGTTTCTTCGATGAAAACGACATCGACCTCAAAGTTCTACTCCTTTCCGAAGAAACATCTCAGGTACAGATAAGAAATATCTAATGAAGATATTTCATTATGATACTTGAATAAAAAGAGGCAAAGTTGGAAATCTTTGAATCACCAAAAGCTTGTTTAACATATTTCTGATTTATTGAACGAGATTGCCAAGGGAAAATAAACTCCACAGATTGTTTTGTTTACAACGACGGTGTAATACAATGCAATATAACGGTAAATATATATTTTTACAACAAAATACGCTTTTAACTTAGAATATTGGAGTATATCTATGTGCACAGTTTCTTGTATCATGTGGAATCAAGGCTTTGCCCCTTTTCCTCGGATATTTGTGAAATATTTTTGCTATTGAAAATTCCTAGAATTCAGCACTCTTGAGCATCCTTATTCAAAACCGAATGTTTCTGTAGTGAAATATAACGCGTCTTGTTTATATTGAAAGGATATACAGGATTCCGGAATGTGATCTATTTAAGAAAGGACATTGTGGATTGTATAAGGATCGAATAATATTGTGTTTATATTGATTTTTTTTCTTGGGAATACAAATTTTATTTATGTATACTGATTAAGTTTGTAAATATTAGTTCAAACAATCTTCATTGAGGTAAATTAGTAGTTAATAGTAGGTTGAAAGGCAATATTGTCTCACGGCTTAGCTCTTCAATATGTTTGCATTATCAATTTTGACATGTTGGGGGTTCCGGGGGAATTAAGAATTGAAACTGAGACCCAATCCTGAGTGGTTTACTAAGTTTGAATTCTGAGAACTTAAGTCGTCCATTGGGACTTTGTGTTGCACGAATTTCGTTTTGTTCTTATTTATCCTAAGTCTATTTTGCACAGAAAAAAATCACTGTAATTCTAAGTTACAAAATAAATTATATAATATTTCAATTAAAATTTGTTCAACTATCATTCCAATCTAAAGCCTACTGAACTTTATAGTTGACTAAGGTACACGAGTAACAATTATATATTCGATTTGTCATAAAAGATGGACTTTCTTTTTTTAACAATTTCAATTTGAGTAAAATGAAAGAGAGTAAAAAAAAAACAAATTCGGCGCTTCATACATTAATATTTATTGCTTATTTAAGACGACTCCCTCTTCCCAGTCGAGTCCCGCTGGAAGTTGGTCACCTCCGAGCGAAACATCCTGTAATGTAAATTAAATATGAGTGAACGCAAACAAAGTGTGGAGTAGCGTTTTAATTGAGTTTGCATAAGACAGAAATCCAATCAGCCCCTCAACTGTTTTTATTACAGGATGGAACCGTGCCCCGCAAGTACTGCCGGGAAAGGGGAGTGATTGAAAAATCGTTCGCTCGTTATAATTGAATATTGGAGCAAGAACGAAAATATTGTATTTTATTAGCCTCACTTGTTCTGACAGCGCTCGGTACTTGTAAGTGCGAGAGTTTGTTAATCTGCTGGGCTATTTTTATTACTCTTGTTTGTTGGGTAGTTATAACGTGAAATTTATAACCCAATCGATCTAATGGTGGGGTATTAAGTATAAAACTTTGACCGTTGCTGGTTTTGTGGCGTGGATTGGACTTATTATTAGAGATATGTGTGGCGTGTACAGCTTTAGGAAACACTTTAAAACAACAGTTTTTGGGAGGCTTATCAATTTTTTTATTAAATTATGCATTTGAAATGTGGTGCTTGAGAAGGATGTTATATAGTAAAATTCCATGGAATGCAAAGCAAAGCAAACCACATCTTTTCTCGATGAACTAAGAATCATCGACAGATTATCGAGAACACGAGTTCTCCAATTATTTAGGCGTGTTGTTTGTCGCCAAGGAGACAGTTTGGAGAGATTCGTGGTTACTGGAGGCGTAGAAGGACAACGCGAAAAAGGATGAATCCTAATGCGTTGGACTGACCAAGTGAGAGACGCAACTGGATTACTCTTAACAACTGCCCTTCGAGTCGCGGAGTGCAGGGAAAGATGGAGAGTAGTCAGAGGAGTCACGGTGCATATCATGGGAGTCACGGTGCTCAGTCATGAGCTACACAACAGGATGATGATAAAAATTTATGATGTTATATATATGAACGCTTAACACATACACTACATCACATTACTGTCACATTTCGGAAGATCTACAAAGGTTTTTTTGTAGTTCGTTTTTCCTTGGTAAGTTTTCTGCGATTTTCTCACTAAATATGTTTTTTTCTGAACAAATGCAGATACGGAGAAGTATCTAATCTAATGGCCGCAGTCAACATCTTATCATTATTTTTACACTCAACATATTTATGTATTTATTTTGTTTTATTTTAAATCTATAAAGGAAAGTGGATTCGAATCCCGAGTTAAAGTACCCTTATGGATCCCATTTTTCGTTCATTAAGAACTCTCGTTTCTACTCTTGCTCGGCATAGTACCCGGGTATTTGAGATACGATACCATTTGATACCAAAAAATGTACGCTTCTTCAGCGTTATGGAAATATTACAAGTTTGTTAACGGAACCTTTGTTAATTTTTTGTTATAAAATCCCTAGTCTGATTTTTCCCCACACGTTATTCATTTCCACTATTGTTTTTATATTTATACATTTTTTTTGCTGTATAAACATCATTTGAACAACCTATTATCCACCGTTTGTTTAATTATCTTGTGAATATAATACGCCTTTTTTGCTGTATAAACATCATTTGAATAACCTATTATCCACCGTTTGCTTAATTATCTTGTGAATATAATAAGACTTTTATCTATGTACTATTGTTTGTGACTTTATTTATCCCAGATCGCGATACTATTTTTATTATACCCTGCAGTGTTTCAGGAATTTCCGTATCATGCAATTACGAGTATTTCAAACTGATTATTACACAATTCTCAAAACTTGTGAATTTATATTCGTTTTCCTTCAAAATTGTTTATTCCTTAATTCAATACACTTCCTTCTTCTTTTTTGTATCTTAGTCGGATGATATAAAGACATTTTTGTCCTGAGATATTTTCCTTACAGTGTTTTGGTAACTTCCGTGGTATTTATTAACGGAACGGCAGCACATGAAGCTTATACCTGGGTAACAGCCTCAGGACAAAATATGCATCATGGTTTACTTCTTGTTGTACTCATAGCTTTCTTCGTCAGAAGCCAATTTTAAATTAATTTTCTTAGAAACATAAAATCCAACGGCACTTCGCAGCCCGTTAATACTTTTCTCATACTCCATAGTTTAGGATGTTGTCTCGATTGCACTTTCTATTTTCTATTCCAAACCTGTATCACTATATCAATTTAATACCAATTAACTGTTGTCTTTGGTACACTTAATATAGTAAATGAAAATAATATTTGAGTAAAAGTAACAAATATCGAAATAAAATATGAATTTCAAGGCAAATATGGGTAAGTATAGGAATAGTACAGAGCTAAAGCTAGTTATTAATTATTGAGAAAAAGATTTTTGCTGATGACATTATTTCCTAAATAGAATATCAACTTTCACATAATGTGTTTTCCACTATTACGAGTGTTAAGCCCGAAGCTTGTAATACCTTCTCAATTTATTCTTTATTTAGATCTGTCAACCCAAGCATTTAACTAAAGACAATAAACAATTTGTCAAGCCTTGAATAAATAAACTTGTATCCTATTTACACATAAAAACAAGACAAAAAACAAACTTTTCAAGCGAACACGCAAACAAAGAATGTTTGATATTGAAAGTAAGAAAAATGTCGACTATACAAAACAATCTATGGCAGAAACTATTGTTCGACGGAAATGTGGAATGGCGTATTAGCCTTGTTTTGTCTTTTATACGGATGAGTGATGAAAGGAAAGGGTGATTAAATTAATTTATAATGCAAGTATGAGCGAGAGTCGTGGAAATGGAGCGTCGAGAAAATCGTGGTTGGATCAAGTTAATGAAATATTGAAAGAGAGAAAGGTAAGGAAAGAAAAATAGATGGAATTGTACGAGACGAAGTTTGGATGCAGATCGATCGTTCGATCGTTGCTGGTTCTCGTAGTCTAGGATTCCCTTTCATTTTAACGTAAATTCAATCAGAAAGCGAAGCTGTGTCTTAGAGTTTTTTTTAAGTGAGTCAGCCATTGCACACCAGCAAACTTATCGGCCGCAGCGCTGTACTGGATCCGATGGCGCACCGAAGTGAGACGATTGAAGCACAGCGGAAAGCTTTTTTTCAGCCTTTATAAATAATAGATATTACTGAAGTCATAAGTATGCTTATGCCCCCGAATATTAGGCGAAAAAAATGTCTGTCCCATTCGAGGGGAGAAGCACAACGCGGGGCAAGAACCGACGACCTTCCGCACGGAAGTCCAGTGCGTTGCCGCGCGGCCATATCCACCCCAGGCCGAAGCAGATTCTTCGTTCCACCCCTCGACCCTATTCGCAACGGTAGGCGTCGAATTATGCCTAGAGCGCATACATAATACGTATTTTGTTTTAGCCCCATATTTATCTATCTAAAAATATTTATTTTAAAAGTCACAGTGTTCACCCCCCCCCATCTTCGTAATATATTATTATATCTATATTTATATATGTATACATCTCTATCCTTTCTCTCTCTTTATTCATATTTATCAACACCTGTGACATACAAAAATATAAGTATATTAATATGTAACCTATATGTATTTATTACCTTAATATATGTACCGAATTCTATCCTTTCCTCTCTTATAACATACTTTTTCACACCACCACCCAAATAACCTTCAAATTTCACAAGTCCGTTTCATTTATTCGATGAAGGAGTAAGGTGTCCGCAAGTTGGACCGACACTCCGAGAAAAATCCCAACTAGAGCGCGGCTATGCACCTCGATGTATAGTATGCATGGATGTGGAAAAGCTGAAGAACGTACGTCGTGATAGTTAAATTATGTACTCTGGAACCTACCTTAACATTGAAAGAGCGTGATGGTATAGGTATTTGTATATAACATATGTATACATTCTCATATATTCATTTAAGTTATTCTGCATGCTTATGTTACATTCAGTTACTGATTCATTTGTTTGTTGAATGCTTTGTTATATAAAAATCTGCTGAGTTTATTCCCAGATGGCAATTTATTTTAAGAAACAAGACAAAAGTTGATAAAGGTAATGATATATTTGGATAAATGATTTATATGATTATTAATTTATACGAAATTAAATAAAGGTCATTATTCAAAGTAAAAACGCAGGAATTTTGGAGAGGAAAGAAAAATCAAGTATGAAACACTAACATATCTGAATTGAAATGAAGAGTTTTTTTATACGTTTTTTAAAACATATCAATGAGGGAGTTAGTATACATTCGTTTGTAACTGGGTCCATAATTTCACTGCATAGATGGAAAATGACGAAGAAAAACAGTGAACTTGGAAAGCCGATGGACTGTCTTTAAGACTTAAGTTCATAATCTGAAAGATGAAGAATATTTAAGGGGCTATAAGAAATAGCTTACGAATAGTATCCAGAGTAATGAATAACATATTAGTTTATACAAATGTGTTGCACAGTTCTATCAATTTCTCAAATAATCCACGGACTTTTGCAGTAGATTCAAACGTTTCAAACTTTGCTATAAAAGCTTCCGTGACTGTCTTCAATTTACAATGATTACTATTATAACGACCTCCGTAGCCTTGTGGTAACATTCTTGACTTCCACCCGGAGGTTTTGGGTTCGATTCTTGATGGTATCAAAAATATTTGAGTGTGAGGGTAGGAAAGTAGTGTCCGTGGACAATGGGTTAGGTTCTTACCCACATCTGTATATGTTAAGAAAAATATTATTAAATTTATCAAGAGAAGACGAACTACAAATAAACTATCGTTAATTTTCCGGCATATGAAAGTTACATATTCGACTTTAGGTGCAGTGTTGTACTGTATTGTAGTGTTCATATATAATCATATTGTAGTGTTCATACATAATAAAAAAAATTAATAACATCTCTCTAAAAGGGTCATCGTTAAGTGCTTTCTAAAGCTGCTCACGCCACCCATATATCTAATATTTTGAAGAAGACTATTATTTGTCACAAGACAAGGAACGGAAAAAGTCCATGTCATAAAAACTTAACCCTATTGGATCAATTCGGTACAATCAATTTATTAGATGAAAACGAAGTCCATCTCAAAGTTCTACTTATCTCTAAAAGAACACTTTCAGAAACAAATTCGAAAGATACAATGGATACATCCCATTAAGGGACTTACAAAGAGACAAAGTTTTAAATCAATTCGTTCGCGACACTTGACCCAATGTAAGTTCGTTTTTAATGTCCTGAGATTTACTTTTATGTCTGAAATATAAATTTAATTTTATATCCTTAAATAAAATTAAAACAACTTCTAATTAATTTCAAATTTTTAACGTAATAATAATTATATTATTGCTAGGTGTGTGTTAACAATGACTGCATATACGTGTATGATACATAGCTTAATGCTTAATTTGATTTTGATATTTTGTCCATTACAATCTTTGATATGTGATATTTTAGTCATTGTATTTTTAAAGCTATTTCTTTTCAAAGCTATAGTATATTTCAAAGGTCACCTAATACCACATGACATAATTTGACATTTTCATTAACCTTTCTCAATTTGTCATATAAACCAGCAAGGAACATTGACCTTTTCAACGAAGGGTTTTGTTATATAGATCTTGTTATATTGTAGAGTCGAAGGTCCTACGCCCTACGCCCAATGATAATGGAAGTCAACTTCTGCTGTTGTTCAACGGGTTTTTCTAACTAAGATGTCGAGACTGAGAAAGAAAGAGATTCATATTTTTCCCCATTGAACAGAATATATCATAAGAGTTTTACGGTCATCAGAAGTAAGTTTTTTGTCACTTGATATATATGCCAATTATTATCAACTCTTTAAGCGAGTGGCAATTGAATTGTTCCAGAAAAATCGGTTGACACCCACTTCTTAGTATTCGATATATAGGTGATGTGTGTAGCTTTAGAAATTTCTTGGAAACAACGCTTTTGGGTCATCTGTTGCTACGAATTTCCTCTTCAAGTATAGAGCTAATAGTTATCCATTTTATAAAAAAATTAAAAAACTCCGTTAAAAGTGTACACTAAATATTTTGGTCCATTAGCACATCGGGCCTTCGGGAAAATCCCGATAGTCCGCCAGACCAGTCCGCCGTTGCTCAGGGTAAATATGTAAGCATAGTTTGATAATATGTGTCTTACAAGTTATGTTAGAGCTTTTTTTTTCATGAGGTAAAACCATGTAGTATACGGCCTTTGGGAATGCCCAGATAATGTTAAATAAACAATTTACTAATTAACCTAGAGAAACTGGTAGGAAGGTGTTCAATCTAAGAAAATATGAGCATATCACTTTATATTGAATTGGTTAAATCTAAGAAAGCGTCGACAGGTTTATGCCCTATCATTTTTATATAACATCCTAAACTATCCTTCGTCTGAAACTTTCGTTTGATTGGTTCGAAAATTTTGATTTACTAGATTCATTACTTATACCAACTAGATTTATTAATCGTATTCAGAATAACATTTTTTTAAAGTAATAATGATAATATGATAAAACTGAGGTCGCATAGGAGTTTTATAACCATTGAAAGGCTCTCAAAAATGAGAGCGTGTCGATTCCTTGCTTGAAAAATTGAATACCGTGTGCCATTTTGAAGTATTTTAATCGCCTACGTATCTATATGGATAACTCAAAAGAGAATCTCATCATATGGAAGATTACAGAACACCAGGAGAGGCATTTTATAGCATAGCTCTCATCAATTACACTATTCTTAAGACGTAGTCTCAAAGTCCTACTTCATTTTGTAACACTAAACGAGTATCTATCTGTACAACAAGATATTTCGAATCAAATAGTTGATTGACTGTCCCTTGAACCGTTCGGAAAAGGATATGCAGAGGAGAAACCTCAATGCTTGACATAGTTGCATCTTTCCGGGTTGATAGGATTAGGCGTTGACGACACGATTTGAATGGAATAAACTCGATTTAGTTTTAAAAACAAACTTTAATAATAAAGTTTCAATTTCTAAAATAGTATAAATCTTCTTGAGAAACGAATTGGCTTGACTATTTTTTTAGTAAAAGTGTTTTTATTTTTTTAAACATTGTGAAAAAAGCTACATCATTTACATCCAATTGGAGTTATTGTGACCCTCGTACGAATATGTCCGATTCCCGGAATTAAACATAAAGACTTTTAAAGGTGGATTTATTGATTTTGATTTAAAACTGTTTGAAGTGTTGAAGTGGTCCAACGAAAATATATTATATTCGACTTATGCCTCCACTTCAATATTCAATAAACCGCTATGATGATATATCATATGAAAGTATTTTTCTAAACGAAGATTACTGTAGCTCATTGCCGCAATATTATCGACAATTAGGAGATTTCAGATTTTTAGCTTCTACAGTAACCTTACCCAAAACCCCGTGTGTTTCGTCGACTTAAACTAACTTTTGATTTTTATTTATTTGACATATCCCACCCCTATGACGTTAATAAGCCCTTTTAAGAATGTCTCTCTTTAGCAGCACGGAACAGCTAACTATCTGGATACCTGTCCATTTGCGAATGTTGCGTGACTTAGACAGTCTTTGTCAATTGATGTTCATTTTAAAAAGTGTAATTTTTTCCCTTCCCAATATACAACCCATATAGGCAATATTACTACATTTTTTAGTATTTAAATAAATAAATATAGGTTCATTGATAGTAACATAGCATGTATCATATACACATACATACAATGTGTATACTCGTACCTACATATATCTTGAATTGCATATATATTTTAAGATAATTGCGAAAAAAATATAATACTATACATTTCAGAGAGAAGCTATCAAAAGGTATGGGCACATCTCTCGAAGGAGATAGTAAATAAGTTAATTTTGTACTGAAAAAAGAACAGTTACATTTTTAATCATTGAAATACGTAACGTAAAATCTACAATATGAGATCTAATTTACTCAAAAAGTAATCTTACGAAATACTCGTTATTCCATGTGTATTTTGGAGAAGGAAATAATTTAAACATATTTAATTCGATTACATTTTCCAGAAAAAAACTTTTTTGTAGTATTACAGAGCACGTCGCTCAAATTTCATCTATTTATCACAATGCAAATTTTCTTTTAACAAATGTTACTAACCTTTATAGCCTATTTAGCAAGAAGGGTGTTTTTCGAGCCGGGGGTTGCGGATTCTACTCCCGTTGAAACCAAGTGTACCGGACAGGTACAAAGACTGTAGAAATAGGTTGTTGGTTGCCGCGTCGCGCTCGAAGAATCCACGTCGCGAATTCCGTTTCGAAGATCCAGCAGAAGAAGAAGAAGAGCAGGGAGAGATTCCTCTCAGGCAGCTTGATGTAGGGAAGCGGGTCTCAAGTAAAAACACGGTAAAGTCGGTATTACTGAGAATATATTTCAAATGAAGTGGTGAGAAGTGATTTACAAAATTGGGGTCCCTTCTATATTAATGGTCAGTCGGCCGTCAGCAGCGCCCATTGTCCGCGAAATACGACAACTTTCGGGGTCCGGGCCATGCTTACGCCGACTGAATCCGGACCTACTCCGATCGCACCGCTTCGCAAGTCATGTATTTCCAACGCGGTCGCGAGTACGATCGGAGTCAAACAGACATACATATTTAACACATAGTAAATTCTACACTTAACACAACAATATAGAATTACATGACAGTTATACATATACAGGTATGGAAACAGACAAATACAAGTTCACATCCACCCTATATATATACAGAAACGTTAGAATGCATTATAACATATACCATTTAACATATACAATTACAGAAACATTTGATTATAACATACAAGTTTAATGATACAGATCTACACACGATGTCCTTTTCATCATATCACATACACACACACACAGGTGACGGCACACGTCCGATACACCAAGTTTTGAAAAAAAACTGAGTTTGCAGTTCTTGTATTAAACTCGTACAATGCAAATGGGAGTGGATAGTGTGGTAGAGGAAGACCAATTAAAGTATGATTGGATTAAGTGAATGATATGTGATATTGACGTGATATGTATGTACGTACATGATTACAGTCTTGTTTTCACTTTAGGACTTTAAATTTTTTCTGGTTGGCTGGAAAAGATTGCCACATGACTATAAGCTAGTAAGGTTGTACCGTAAATAACGAATCTCTTATACAATAAAATATTATAAAGCATTAAATAAATACAGATTTATTGATAGCAAAATACATAGTATGTACATATGTACGAGTATATAGAAATATAATACATTCCAAAATCGCACAATAGCAGAAAATACATGTAAGATAGAAGCTATTAAAAGGTCTAGGTTCGTCTCATAGCATCTCCCCGGTCTAGATACACCTCACCAACATATGACGAGCCCGGTCGCAAGGACGCCAGATGTTTTTCATCATATATTCGTACTTAAATCTTCTACTTCATTTATGTACGAATTGGCGTTCAGGAATTTTTATATTTGAAAGAGGTAAAATATTGATTTAAAAAAATAAATAAAAACACGGAAACCCAATTTTTTTTTGTCAATTTGAAGAATCAGAAATAATAAAAATGATGGGGATGGTTCATTCGGATGTATTGTTAGAGGTCTTCTTTTGTGATAAATCGCAAACCCCTCCTTTGAATCGATGTTAAAAATTTATTCCATTTTGAATCCTTTCAGAATCTTTCCTTTTAACTTCACACAAACATCATCCAATGCAATCCATTCTTGGCTGGTGAGGTTTTACTTGATTTTCTTTTTTATTTGCTTTATCTTTCCTATTAATGCGAACACAATATTATGGAAGTTATTAATATTATATAAGAGCTGCTGATATTGCTTATTATTATTTTCAACGGTTCAAATAACTATGAAGACGTATTAAAATCACTTATTTAATTACTTTTCATTTAATGTAAATAATAATAAAAAATCAACTCAAATAAAATAAACATACATAGCTAGCATCACATAATTTTTCGGTCACGTTAGACAAAAATGATTTTCCTTTCGCCAGACTTTCCGTTCGGAATACACATACGAGTATTTCGCCTATTCTACATCCATACCAGAGGTGCATGGCCGCGTGGTAACGCACTGGACTTCCGTGACGTGAGGAAGGTCGTCGGTTCGAATCCCGCGCTGTGTTACACAGGATTTTTTTCCACTTAGTATTCGGGAGTATAAAAATATCTATGACTTCGATCATATCTATTATTTAAAAAATACGAAAAAAAACGTGCCAGTATGCTCCGATCGTCTCACTTCAGGTGTACTATCGGATCCAGTATAGCAGTGTGACCAGTGAGTAAGCTCTGGCTCACTCATTTACAGGAAGGGAAATGGAAAAAAATAAGAAAACTCCACGGCACTGCTTCGCTTTCCAGCTATATTGACATTCGAATGGCGAGGGGATCTTCGACTTCTAGGTCCAGCAATGACGACGATCCATACACTTTCTCATACTACTCTTATGATGACTGAATTTTAAAATTTCCAAATATCATCTATTTGATCCAACCAAACTTTTCTCGACTTTCATTCTTCACGCGTTCCATTCATATTAGCACTGTATATACATACATTTGTTTTGCTAGTCTTTTTTCATAAATTTATTGATTTTATATGCCCAAACCCTCTCAAAGTGTTCTTTTTCATCTTATTTAATACATCAACATTTCAAATTCGCATTCATCCATAATTAATTCATTCCGTATAATGTCATATATTGTCACTTGTATTCTTATTAGTGCCGCATTGCCACAACATTTATTTGATTACTTCAGTCTTTTTCTACGTCACGTTGACGACTTTTATCTTAGCATATTTTAATACTGGCCGGTCTGATTATATATATATATATATATATTTTATTACCCATTGTTTCCTATCTCTCGTAACCCTTCTACCATCTGAGAAAACACTTACAAATTATCAAAATTCCATAACTAGCACTAATATTTTTTGCTCACTCGCATATTGCTACTATTTTTCTTTCACACGTTTCTTTCGCCATGCCAAACATTCACTCTCAGATCTATCTCTTCGTATCTCTCACATAATTTACTTACAATGTAATTCATTCTCATCTTCCGCTATTACTTTCATTTAATGAAATCTTCGCATTTATTATATAAACGATGACCTTTTTTGCCTTATTGCACAAAACTGGTTTCACACCCTGAGGTTTCATATTCGATTCCTGATAGTACCAAATTTAATAAAAATAGGGTTCCATTCGTGTGATATACTCGCAAGCGCTCGAGGTGTGTGAGTGTTATTACTTGTTCAAGTGTGGGAGTATTAATAATGTTAATACATTTATTGTGCTTAGTAGCCCCAAACCCTAATTATTGGAATACATTTATTTATAATATTAAAAGCAACCAATTCAATAGAAAACGTCAAAAATACTATTTGTGTAGAACAAAGCACCACATTTGGTGGGTTTTAAAAAAAGTTTTAAAGGATAATAAGATTTCACGTTGATTCTTATATTTTTTGACCGCATTGATAAGTGCTTAGAAGCTTACATTCTAAAGTATTTATGGTTATTTTTTTACAAAAAAAAAAGATAAACTTTTATAAATAATTAGAACATTGTAAATTCAATGATATTTTTCATATTTTGAGAGTTCTAAGTCAAGTAGAAGTTTTTTCAGTTTGTAAAGATTTATCGTCACGTTAATGTGAGGGTAAGAGACGTTTAAAATATATCACGCTTTCATAAAAGTTGCTTTTCGAGAATTATTTATTAAATCATTTGAAGTAGCGAAAATTAGTTCGTAGCTTGAAAAAAATGATGAGTCAAAACAGAGTTTTTACATAAACAAATATCATTATAACTTGCTTTTAACGGGGTAGACAGAGAATGAAGACCTTCACACATTTTTAAAATCAAATAAACAACATTCGCTTCCTCCACATTCATATATCTCGTCATGTACACTGTTCCAATCAACGGCCATGTTCTGACGGTAATTTTATTGTATTACACTTTCGTTGTATAAAGTACTACCTGGTGAGATTATTGCTATGTGGAAATATCTTACGACCAGCCAGAAAGATGTTAAAGTGGCTTCAAGTGAAAATCAGACTGGAATCCTTTTAAAAAAAAAAACTGGGTTCCAGTAGGAATCGAACCTGATCCCTCCGGGTCGGGAGATAAGCATCTTACCAATTAGACCACGTAGGTCGTAATTGTTCACACTAAACAAACAGGTTCCCCAGGTTAGAGTGTCTGATTGTTTCCAAGCTGGTTTTACTCTTTGACTGTTTAACATGTTGCATTAACGTTTTATAGTTTTTTTGTAACTTATAATAAATTATTAAAGTGCTACTAAGAAAGGCTGCAACAGATTTAACCTTCCGATGGTCATGGAAGTTAAATCAATGTTCTTTCGGAACTTTGAGTTTAATCTCTCAAGAATGTGTGCTCGTTGAAGTGCAACAGCATGCCCACAATCAACCATTATACGCACATGCGTCTTACATTCATACGTGATCACGAGGAATAGTATCGATGTATCAATGTCGACAGTTTATTTACGCTTCTAGCTTTATATTTAAAAATATGACTAGCTTGACGCAGCATTCATCGTCGTTGTCGTCGTTGTCGTCGTTGTCGTCGTTGCTGATCCTCTTAGTCGATGATCCCCTCGCCATTCCATCGTCAATTTAGTTGAAAAGCGAGTTTTTCGTTTCTTTTTAAAATTCAGAAAACTCACCGTCCACACCACTGTACTAAATCCGATGGCAAACCAAAATGAGATGATCGGAGCGTACCTGCGTGATTTTTCTTTTTCTGTTTTTTTTTTAAAGAATATACATGACCGATATCTTAGGTATCCTTTTACCCCCGAATACTAGGCGGAAAAAAAACATGTGTCAATCCAGGGGAGTAACACAGCGCGGGTTTTGAATCGGCTTCCTTCTGCACGGAAGTCCATTGCGTTACCGCGCAACCATGCATCTCCTTTATCCAGTCAATATTTCGACGACCTTGGTGGTCTTGTTCAACCATGGTTTACAGTTAAATTTCTGATGGTTCTCAAAAATAAAAATAAAAATGAAAGAGTGCCAGTCTAGTTAGATTGTTATGAATCAATTGATAGCATTGATAGAAATATTGGACATAAATATGGCATTTATTCTGAAATTACACACATATACCAAAGCAATGTACAAGATGTTTTTTGAGAGAAGCTATCAAAAGGTATGGTTTTTTTTTTTTCATAATATCATCCCAATCCATATACACCCCCACTTAAAGGAGTGAAAGCTTGGCTACGAGGCTGTAAAACATTTTAAAACCTAACTTATTAACTTATATGTTAATAAATAAACTGTTGATACAATAATAAACAAAATAAATTGCATTGTTAAAAAGATAAACGCACAAACCCAAGAGTTAGATGTGTTCGATAGTATCACCAATATTATCCATAACGAACAATGAGTAAAAAGGGCTTACTCTAGTGCAGGGGTGGCCAACCTTTTTGGGCCGTATGCCAAATCGGTAGCGGGTAAAGGCTCGCGGGCTTAACATGTATTTTTTTTTAATTAATGACATATCGAAATCTGAATGCCTGAAAACGAACTAGTATAGTCCAAACGGTACTCAAAGCGTTTCACTACCAACGCTATTTACTACAGACTCTTGATTAATTTAAATAATTATTATATTTTCTTGAATTATTGTCATAAACGTGAAATGATATATTTATTACTCAGAATGGTAACATTATTTTTATTTTGAATATACATAAATTAGTTTCTTCGTTTTGGAAGTCTAGAGTGAGTCGCTATTATTAAATTACAATGTTTTATTCTTATTTTTTTCATGATTAAAAAAAAAACACCTCGCAGGCTGCACAAACTACCCTAGGGGGCCGCGGGTTGGCCATGCCTGATCTGATGGTCAAAACTCAAATGCGGTTTAGCCCCAAAAATTGATGGCTCTATATTTTGGGGCTGAAGACAATGTTGTATTTTGTTCTTTTGCATGTCGGTATCGTCAATTTAGATTTACTTAGGTCAACCGTTCGAACAAATCAATGTTTACCCTTAAAAAAAATTTTCTTCTACATCGTGGCTTCAATGAATGGTAAGCGTTGTGGTATTCCAATATATCTAGAAGTTGATGCCCCAACTTTCCTCATCCTTTCCGGGTCTAGAACATATTGGAGGCAGCGTTTAACCCTTCCTTCCCTGTGATGTGTAACTAGTACACATTGATTCTAAAAACTTTAATATCTCTATAAATACTGGGTTTATATTTTAGGTATTCCTCCGTAATACATTTACGCATTGAATGAAATAAGAATATTAATAGTAATTAACACTTATCGACCACATCAGAGATATATAGTATTGTGAAAATCGGGAATAAATTCACCAATACAATCAAACGTGTGCCAGTGTGTGACGTAGGTATATTAATTCTAAAAATCCGCTATGAGGGAGGAAACTACGCTATTCACGTCTCACTCTCACTCTACTTCGGTATATGGGAACGCAAGAAATAGAATCTTAGTTCGCTCGCTTCTTTCGCTTTAGTAGCTCTCGGGCATCCATTTGAGGTGATCTCTTCGCTCGTTTTGTGAACGTCAGCCGAAGTTTTTTTTCATGTTTTCAGCAATTAAATTTCAAATATTTTATCTTTTGACTTCAAATTTAATTAATTTAAGCGGTTAGCTATGAATATTCTTATTTTTCCGATTTTAAATCGCTCATTTTTACATGAATACACAGCACTGGAACGCGCGGATTTTTTTAGCACAGGAAGGAAAAGGTTAAAGAGGATTCTGTCCATCCCTCTTACCCATTTTACCCCAACTTTCCCCATGATTACCTGCTTTTCCATAGTTTTAATATTCTTTCTGACAATATGCTCAAAGTTTGTTAGGATCATTTTCAAAGATATCTTAAGCAACCGATTTCTACCACCGGTCCGCGGACCACTGCCGGTCCATGAAAATTTCCATTTTTAATCCAAGCATATTCGTTTACGTTTCTGTTTTTTTTAAATAATTATAGAATTTTCATTTAAGAATGTAATATTGAAAAATTAACACTAAAATACCATGAAAGTGATGTTTTTTTTCTTGCGAAATGTTTCTTTCATTTAAAAAACGGTTGTAAATCACCGGTGTCTCAATAATATCTTATTATTGGATGATAGAGAAGCTGGTGCGCTTTGCTGTCCATTTTCTACAACACAGCCACCTCGAATGAAACATCTCGATAGCATCTATTATATACCTTTCCTTCTTCGTCAACGTTTTTAAAGAAATATCAAAATAATAATATTCATTTTTGGTATTTCTGTACTACTTTAGGATTTATGGAGAAACAGAGAAGTAAAAATATATATTAAGCAAACGTGTTTTTACAAAATTTGAAAATTTTTACTTTATACGCTGAAAAAATATAAATTATATTTTTTGCAAAAAAACTTAATCAAATATCTTTTTTGCAATTAAATATCTTTTTTTGCAAAAATATGCATAAAATACATATAAACGACAAACATAATTATGAAATAGCAATTTTTTAAAACACATTTGAAGATTTATTATTTCGTATGGGTCAACCCCCACAGAGCGGATGTGAGTAAAAGTGGAATGTTATTTTTATCTCTCTTCCACAGTAATTTTTCAAGAGAAGGAGAACTTCGTGAGCGCACTAACAACTAGCTTAGTCCGTCGGGACTCGGCCTGTGGGTGACGCAACACTTAATACTCCCTAGTTATAAAAACCAGAGAAAAAAAGTCAAAACTTTGTTTCCGCTATTGTCCATACCATTCTGAAAGCTGTTATTTTCTATTTATCAAAGTCTGTTCGTGGGTTACATATTTTTTTTTAAATATAAATAAATATAGGTTTATTGATAGCAACAAAGTATGCATAAATATATTCCAAAATTGCACATGCATCTCAAGAACTGCAGAAAATACATTTACGAGAGGAGTTATCAAAAGTTCGGCCGAGATACATCCCACTAATACCTATAGGGCGAACTCGGCCGCGAGAGCATCAGATGTTTTACAGCCCACACTCTTGTACATGTAGACTAAGTAAAAAAACAGAAAAGTAATAAGTGACAGACAAAATAAAAAAGGAATTCCATAAATACCACCTCAGATTAACCATCAGCCAAAAACGAATAAAAGCTTACGGGAGTCCAAATTTTATCAAAATAAAATAACGTTCAAATAATAGGTTTAATGACAGGAATATAAAGTACAAATAATAGGTTTAATGAAAGCAATATAACGTATAAATAATAGGTTAATTGACAGCAATATAACGAACAAATAAAAGGTTTAATGACAGCAACTCGAAGGGCTAGTCCGGCTCCGAGGATGCCAGATGTTTTTAGCCAGTTGTTGATACAATTAGTAAATAAACAGTTGATACAATTATGAATATAACATTTATGTACAAACATTGTTAAAAATATGAACGCACATATACATACAACCTCTGATTCGCTGTCAGCGCAAAAAGAGCGAAGAAAATGAGAGTTCAAATTTTGACAAAATAAAATCACAGACCCTTTAGAAGGTTACGTTTCAGACCATTCCCTAAGGTACAATTAATTATTCACCCGCTTTTTCAAGGGCAAGAGTAGTTTATGGCAACATTTGCTGGTTTGGCATGAAAAAAAATCTTTGAATAATGATAGATAGATAGATAAGGACGAGTAATAGAGTATTTTTACTTACGGAAATCTTTGGGTAAGTCAATTTTTCAAATAAACATATCTGATAATACGTAAAGCGTGTTAAGCTCATTAATAAACATCTTTAAGGCTCACGCGGAAAAAATATTTTAAGGTGTAACCAATTCATGGTATAATTCGAGCATAACGAAGACTGCACAGATGGGCAATCAGTATGGGTATTGTATGGACTTTCAAATGACTTCAACTACTTTTTTTTTTCGCGATTAATTGATTAAATTATTTAGGTTGCTTTATCACTGTGTTGCGTGTGTTTTACTTTTTTTTTCTTGTGGAAATCTGACTTCTGTCTACCCCAAAAAGAATATGCCATGATGGTGTATTTATACACATATATGAATGTGCAAAACCTTTTTCTATTCGTTTTTATTTTCTTTTTTAGTGATCTTTTATATGTGGTGGCAATGTATGAAGTGATTAAGCGTGTATGTGAACTTAAGGTTGATGTTTTGAGTGAGACAAAGACTAGCACTTTGAGATTGTTTAGACACGTAGAACGAATGAATGAAGAAAGTTTAACTAAACAAATATACAGTGCAAATGTGAATGTAAACCATGCGATCAAATATAATATGGTGTCTTGACTTTGCTCTTCAATATGTTCAATTTTCCGATTCCGATATGTTAAAGTATGATATACATTACGAAAGAGAATTTTTTTGTTGAAGATTCGTATAGCGTAAGTTGCTGGTACTCTTCAGTGATCCTAAATTTTAAGGAGAACAATGCCTCAAAATAAACACATCTTTACAAATATTTATTTTCGTAAAAAAAAAAACAATATTTCACTACACGAAGAGATGGTTAAGTTAAATTAGTCAAATACTACGTTTCGTCAGTGTTATTGCATGGATTCGAATCATGGATCCTCAAAGTTGGTAGTATGAACTGACTGGAAGCATTCGAAATGTGGATGCACCAGATAATGCTACGGATACGCTGGACGTATATGGTCAGGAACACAAGGGTTCTTCAAAGAGCCAAAGTTGATAGAGAGTTGCTGACTAATATTAAAATCCGAAAGGTGTCCTATTTGGGTCATGTACTTAGAGGAGCAAAGTACAGATTACTGCACCTGATCATCCAAGGCAAAATAGAGGGTTGAAGAGGTGTTGGCAGGAGGCAAATATCCTGGCTCCACAATATACGTGATTGGACTGGTATAAGGAGCGTCGGGGATCTTTTTCGGGCTGCCGGGGACAAAGATGTCTACTCTCAGGTGATACTCAACGTTGGAGGGACCTGACATGACACTGTGAAGAAGAAGATGAAGATATGGTATGGGACGTGTGGAATGAATGAGTGAAAAAAGACTAACGAAACAAATAAACAGTACAAATATAACTGAAGGCTTGGTAGAGGGAGACTAAGAAAAGTATGACTCGATCAAGTGAATGATATTTTGAAAGAAGAAAATTTAAAAAGTTAGAGAAATATGGATGAGATAGATATGATAGATGTATGTCGCGAGACGAAAATCTAGCGCTCTCTCCTCCTTACCCACCGCAACAGGAAAATAGATTGACAGTATGTTTTTGTATCTTTATTAGCTCAGGACATTTATTTTACAATCAATAAAACTCTCAATATTCAGCAGATAAATGGTGTTTTCATTAGACAAGTTGTGCAATCAGTTGTGTAATTAAATGAGTTCCGGACTTCAGAGCCGAGAAACGAATACAGTCGTCTGAAAAATAAACATCCTTATTGACACGGAGGTCCATCGCAGCTCCTCGGCGCTGGAGTGTGAGGGAACTAATGAAGCGTTTTCCTTAGAGAATTTATACTCCGACTACTGTTCCAAACAAAATTATATAATTGTTGTTTGGTCTAAGGTTGTTTTTTATTATTATTTCAGGAAATTAACAAACTCCGTGGCCTTATTTTTAAAAGGGTTGTATTTGTATTGTATTATATACAGTACAAACTGTAGCGTATTTGCCATGAGGAAATTTCTCGCAACCAGCCAGAATTAAGTTAAACCTGAAGACACGTGTCGGGATAGTTTCATTCAGTTTCACGTCGGACGACCTAGAGCCTGATTTATTACTCTGCCTTGTGGCATTCAGGAATAGCTTTCAGCTTTATTCAATTTTGGCAAAAACTCTCTTAATGTTTAAAGGCCTTCTATAGTATATAAATAATGAAAAAAAGTCTGTTTAATTAAAGTTTCGTCTTCGGCCATGGTATCTGACGATGCCATCAATACCCTTTTCACACTCCAGTGTAGTGTCAGCAGAAGAGAGAGGCTCCCCTTGGGAACAGCTCTTTAGTCAAAGTATAACTTTATTTATTTGTTCTATGAATGTATGATCGCACAGTAAAATAACCTTATTTTTTCTTTGAGACATTGTGAGTGGAGGAAGGTTAACTGCATCGTCCTGTAAAAACCAAATCTAGATTTTTTTTTGTTTTAATACTAAAGCTTTTTTTCCTAAAGCTTAATTAATAAGGTATTCATTAATTGCTCTATTTCTCTAAATAATTTCTGGAATATACACGATTGTACTATTAAATGGGGCTGTGTTTATTTTTCTCCTAGATTCAAAACGGATATTTTTTTCTTAAAAACATTAATGGACTAGACTTGAAAGGTGCATAGTAAGTTTCATGGTAACGTACTGCACTTCCATGCGGAAGGTTGCTTGAACCTCGCGCTGTGTTACTCCTCTCGAATGACATAGGCTTTTTTTTTTCGCCTAGTATTCGGGGTATAAAGATACCTAAGGCTTATCATATCGATTCTTTAAAAAAAGAAGAAAAAAAAAACAAACATGTCGATGTACTCCGATTAATTATCTTCAGTGTGTCATTGGATCTAGTAGAGAAATGTGGCCGGTAAGTTAGTTGGTGTGCAACGACTCACTCACTTAAAAGAAGAAAAAAAGAAAGAAAAAACTCCACGACACAACTTCACTTTCCAACTGAATTGGCGTTGGCGTGGCGAAGGAATCCTCGACTACGAGGCCCAGCAACGACGACGACGACAATTAATGGACTTGTAGATTCTTTGGTTATACTTGATAGAATATGTTTCCGTTGCCCCGTTCGTTCAACTAAATTGAACAAGCTGTTAATTGCATGCAAGGCGTATACTAATTATTTTTCATTTATCAATACAAGTTGCTCTTCGTTTAATAGGGAAATCTTTGAGTGAGGCATGTTTGGGATATCAATTGCGAATTTTAAAGTTTACCTTTAGCGACACTGATCAACCTGATAGCGAGTGATACATCATAAATGTTGTAACAAAAGTTTTTGCTTAAACTATATGGATCTTTATAGTAGAATATTTGATACTTAATTCCACCTGAAAAGAGCCTCGAAGAAACGAGATATAAACACGTGTAGCGCAAATTAATGTAATAAATGTAACAAGAAAACAATTTATTATTTAATTATTCATCAATGTTTTGTTACCTTTTTTATGTGACTTTCTCTACCCATTCTTGAAAATCCTCTTTTTTTAAATTTAGTTCATTACATTTTATATGTTTTTAATTGCTTCACGTCTAAGTGTGAATTTTTATTTACGTAATAGTAATTTTCTACACTGGTCCAAATTTAGTTATATTATATGTAACCTGCATAATGTAATGAGAAGACTGTTTGTTTTTTTTAATAAAACATAAATAAATTAAAATATATGAAACAAATTAAATTAAAAAAAAAGAAATACGATCAAAAACATCAGCTTTTTCTGAAAATTACAATTCTGAAATTGACTGACTGCGGGAATAGAAAACATCGCGGTGTGGGTGAACGAATATTTCCTTTTTTAACTGTCTTCCCCGGCGAAAGAAAATTCAGCCAGTGTATATACCTAACAAAGAAATGTATTTTTCAAAGGAGAAGAGAAAGTCTAACTTTTTATTTCTACATTACGCCGCACTATTCTCCAGAGAGTGATTCCGCGAATGATATAAAAAATACGCCGGGCACAAAGGACTAGGGAAGCGAAATATAGTTTTCATTGAAAATTCTGAAAAATGTCTCGAAATCTCTAATTTATGACGGATCGTCAGGGAAATTTTAACGGAGTATTTTGACTCTTACATATTTTTTCCCTTCCAAGATGGTAAAACATAACATCTTGATTCTCAAATAACTTTTTGACTGTTTGCTGTACGAAACTTGATGTAGAAATAAACGGAAACAACTGGGAATAGACATTTTATAAACATTATTTTATTTGAGGATGTAATATATCACAGAACATTTTTATGATATCTCGACGTTGAAACTTAATAACAAAAATATCTTGATTTTAAAATGACTGACTGATATAGTAGTAATTTATATGTTGTAACGAATGAAAAAATCTGTAAAAAGATATTTTTAAACATTATTTTCTTAGAAAATGAAATACGCCAGAGATGATTAATATGATATCTTGAAATTGTAATACAAAAATATAACATTTCGATTCTAAAATTTCTTTTTGACTGTTTGCTGTACACATTTAGATTTTTTAATTTGAAAATTAAATATAACATATTAAATTACATTATTATGATATCTTGAGGTTGAAACTAAAAAAGCGATAACATCTTGGTTCTTAAATTACTTTTTGACTGTTTACTGTACTAAATTAGATGTTGAATTAAATTGAAACAACTGGGAATAGATATTTTAACATTATTTCATCTGAGAATAGAGTACTTAATTATATCTTGAGATTGAAATTAACAACAGAATGTACAAAATAAATAATGGAAGTCAAGAGCATTTGGACATTTTGTTATCTGTGTGTTATATATGTTTAGGATAAATTTAAGTTTTGATTAAGTAAATGTAAGTTTTTAGATTCAAAAAGAATGACGCGAGTTAATTAGGTCAGAAAAAATCAACGATTCAATTTTTTTAATTTTATAAAAAAACAATGAAATCATTTTCGAAACAAGGAAATTTTTAATGGATCAGATGAGTTTTAAGAAGGTTTTACCACCACACTTTTTCCTATTTACTCGTAGAATGATTTATTATTACTTATTACGTCAAAGGAAAAAATATAGCTTAAAGTTTGTATTTTAAAAGAAAAAAGAGTTATTAAACTAATGCTGTACTTTTAAGGAATGTTGTTAGAAATAAAAGGCTTTGCCACTGTTAGGACTTTTACGTGAAGTTACGCAAATTCGGAACCTAGGCTGCAGGTTTAAACATTGCGCATTAAAGAGTTCAGTAAGACAAACAGGATGTACTTGATATAAACGTGATAGTGTAAAAACGACCCACCCAACTATTTTGTTTAAGTTAAATTGAAATACATATATCAGTATTGGACGTATGCGTCACCTAAAATATATGATTTATTTGTAATTCCTGTGTATCTATTGTAATGAAATGTTTCTTATGTGTGGCCTTCGCAATAGTCACTATAAAAAGCCAATCGGCCCATGCAAAAAGAGGAACGCGCGATATACATAGTAGCTAGTAAGCCATGACGGCATATACGGGTGAATAAAGGGGCTTACGATGAGCGATGGGCTGCACATAAGGAACGAAAAATGACAAAAATATATTCTTAGTTTCTGGAACGTCTACTGTGTTTTATTTACGACCAACTTCTACCTGCTAAAGAGGAATCTCTTCACCCTGCTACCTTTTACCGGAAAACCAAGAAATTATATTGGAATCTCCGAATATTAAGCGGCAGCCATTCACTTATTTTGCAGTCTTTATACCGGTGTTGCACAATATCGAAAAAACTAAAATCAGTTCTATATAAGTAAAAAATAATATATCAAAATCTGGAAATGGTGTGTATTTTATGGCTAAATTGCGTCATTTTTTTGTTCTATACGAAGATGACCTCCATAGCCTAGTTAGTAAGACGTCTATCTTCACATTAGGTTTTGTTCTATACAAAGATGACCTCCATAGCCTAGTTAGTAAGACGTCTATCTTCGCATTAGGTTTTGTTCTATACGAAGATGACCTCCATAGCCTAGTTAGTAAGACGTCTATCTTCACATTAGGTTTTGTTCTATACGAAGATGACCTCCATAGCCTAGTTAGTAAGACGTCTATATTTATATTAGGTTTTGTTCTATACAAAGATGACCTCCATATCCTAGTTAGTAAGACGTCTATCTTCACATTAGGAGGTTTTGTTCTATACAAAGATTACCTCCATAGCCTAGTTAGTAAGACGTCTATCTTAACATTAGGTTTTGTTCTATACAAAGATGACCTCCATAGCCTAGTTAGTAAGACGTCTATCTTCACATAAGGTTTGGTTCTATACAAATATGACCTCCATAGCCTAGTTAGTAAGACGTCTATCTTCACATTAGGTTTTGTTCTATACAAAAATGACCTCCATAGCCTAGTTAGTAAGACGTCTATCTTCACATTAGGAGGTTTTGTTCTATACAAAGATGACCTCCATATCCTAGATAATAAGACGTCTATCTTCACACTAGGAGGTTTTGAGTTCACATAAGAGGGTTTATTTAAAAAAAAATTGTCTAGTTCTCTTTTTCAATATTTACAATATCTTTATGTTTGGTTGAAACAAATTACCATTTTGTAATAAACCCGTTAGATTGATTCGTAAAACACACTAATTCAATAAAAAAACTACAAATAAATCTTTCAAAGCATCTGTTCATAAACATTTCCATACCATAATAAATATATCGTGTAATAATGTAAACATAAAAAGGCACAAACACCCAAAACCTACTTCCCTCCCATTTAACATCTAAACCCTTCATCTAATCCCACAAAAAGTCAACAAAACGCGCCAACAACAGTTCAAAGCAATATGTTTGAATACGAGTACAATATACTACGAGTACCACTCAATCGATGACCAATGAAATGCGTCATTGGTCGTAATGAAACTGATTTTATTATAACACCTATGATGCTGGTCTTGTTTATTACTTTTAAAATTAAAAAAATTATAACTCCAAAAGTTTAATTTTTATTACTCTACATTTTGTTAGTAATATAAATTTGCTATCGTGAAGTTCACCGTTTTAGTACAATAATATAAACTTTTTTTCAGGAAATATACGATATCCGTACTCTAATTGGTAAGACATCTTCGTTTGAACCCGAAGGTTTTTGATTCGATTGCCGTTGGAAACAATTTTTTTTTTAAAACATTCCAGTTCGGCTTTCCCTTTAGGTATCTCTTACATCTTTCTGGTAGGCTATAAGAGATTGTCACATGGAAATAGGCTTACCAGGTTGTATTGCGCAACTACTGTATAGCCCAACGGAAAGAGAAAATAATAAAAAAATATTGTAATTTGTTTTATCAAACACTATTTATTCCACTTTTTGTAACGGCATAACTCTACCAGTTTCAAGGCTTCCCCCTCATTATCAGGGGAGCACAAACAAGACTTGTTTGTGCTCTCCTGACGATGAGGTGAAAGCCTTGAAAACACTAGGGTTATACCGTTACAAAAATATAGTAAACAGTGTTTCATAAAACAAATTACAATGTCTTTAAACCTCCACAATATTAATGTCTTAACTATAAATAATATATAAAATACAATAAATAATTAGTTTTTTTTTTCAACAAATTTAAATCTATAAAAGTTATACTTTGTCGTTATCTTTTGGTTGTGTAATAAACAAATAACCCTTTAACACTTTGTGAAACAAACTTTGGTAACAGTAAGATCAACCAAAAGTTTCTTTTAACCAAATGAAACAAAGGACAAGCGATAAACTAATTCTGTTTTTGTTGTTATAGAAACTTTGGAATTTGCAAATTCTATACTGAATGAAAAACTTTTGATTCAATCAATTTTGTATGTCAATTTAATTGTTTCTGCTCTGATAAATGACTATACGTATGTTAACTTTCAGAGAAGATAACTATTGAATTAGTTTGGGAATCAGGTTTAATTGAATGAATTAATGATGAAAATACAAATATGTTATGAACCGTGAAAACCATATTGTTTATAAAAACAATTACCATCACGCGGTATTCCTTTTGGTATGAGCAAAGATAATAAACCCATACTCCTTTCTCTATTTCATTCGATCTTCAAACAAGCCACGTTGTTATTAAAAACAATATAAGAGATTTGAAAACTGCTTTATTAATTATGAGCGCGACGTCACTTAGTGACGAAAAAGAACTGCCAAAAACATTCCAGCAGAGGCAGTCTTGAGTGTAAAAAGCAGATAGCAGAGATGACGTACGAGAAAGAAAATGACTCAGAGTGCAGTAACTGCCGACCTCTGTGGTTTAGGAGGTGCGTGGCCGCGCGGTAATGTTTAATTAATTTAATAACTTCCGTACGGAATGTCGCTAGTTCGAACCTCGCACTGTGCTACTTCCCCCGAATGACAAAGCCTTTTTTCCGCCTAGTGTTTGGGGGTACTAGAATACCTATGACTTCGGTCATATATGTTATATATATTTTAAAAAGAGGAAAAAGCATTCCGGTGTGCTCTGATCGTTTCACTTCGGTGTGCCATCGGATCCAGTACAGTGGTTTGGGCGCTGAATTTGCTGGTGTGCAATGACTCACTCACTTAAAAAAAAAAAATTTTTTTTTTTGTTTAATTTTTTTTTTTGTATTTTTTTATTTTTAAATTTTTTTTTTTTTGGTAGCTTTATTCAATTAAATATTGCTTACTTAAACAAATGTCAAGGAACGCTGAACCGCAAATTAATCTATAATAATGCTTTATAAATATATTTATTTTTTTAATTTATTATCAATTATTAAGGTTGTCATTAATAATTGAATCTAAAATTATTGATTCAATTTTCATCCCTTATTTCATTCCGAAAATTTCATCTCCGGATAAATACCAATAGTTGCAAAAATTACTACAGGACAGAGGGAAAAGATTGATGCTATAAAAAAATCCAATGTGTCTTTCTTTATTTATCTGCCCATACAATTCCATGTTTTCTTCCTTTATTTAACCTTGTAACTCACACTTTTACCCTTTTGGGCAATCAGAGATGATAAAGTACCAAACATTTCTATCACGACATATTTCTTTCGCCTCCACATCCATGCATTTCCTTGTCGTATCTTAACCTTTTTATCTTTCAAAACTTCATTTCAACCATCCTTTTCTCACTTGCCCTCTACCACGACCCTCACTTATGCTCGCATTATAATTTTTTTGTCAGTCTTTCTACACGTATCCTTACGACATTCTGAAACCACCTCAACGTGCTATTTTTAAATTGTTGTATTTAGATTTTTTATGAAGATACTATTAGTACACTTTTTTCTTTAATAAAACCTTTTGTGAACGATTGTTACAGAAATTTAAAAATGATTTAGTAAAAGATGTAATTTTATGATACAATATTAACTAGAATCCATTCGACAATACACAATTTTAATTTAAAGGCATTCATCGATATAACGGCCAGTTCCAGGAAAATATTTTCGCTTTTATTTAAAATATTTGACAAATGTATTCAGGCAAATTGATTTCACAAAATAAAGTCTCGAAATTCAATATACATTTTACGTCCAATATAAATTTAGCGATTGAAAAAAAATATGTGCCTTTATGGAAGGCCTCCTGAAAGATGGAAAGCAGAAGGGAATCGATGAACTACCGTAGAGTCAATATTTCTGATGAAGAGACCTTGAGGCTAAAATAAGTAGAAAGGAAAAAAATATTTTTTATTGAATTCGTAAAACTGTTTCAAATCATGTTTTTCAAAAGATTTTTGTAAACTTTTTTTTGGTAGCCTTACTCCTTATAATGACTTCCGTGGCCTACTTACTAAGGCGATTGATTTTCAACTTTGGATTTCGAGTTCGATTCCTGATGGTACCCAAAAAAATAATAAAAGAAAACAAAGGGATTACATTCGTCGAGGTGACAATTTTTGCATTGTATATATGCTAGTTTGGTTGACTTTTCAGGTATGGTGGTATACCAACATATGCAATGACAAACCACGAGGTATGTGCTCACTCCAGTGGCTGTAAGTTCGAAGGTTCAAATACTGGGGTCGAAGACAATATTTTCCATCTGACATGCTGTTAAATATGTCCGGATAACCAATTCGGATATGTTGGGATTTTTTTTTTGTAAAGTTACCATACAAAAAATATGTTTTTATGACAACACGACGTTGCTTAAAAGGACTTGATTTTTATCACAATTAATCTTAATTGATACAAATTATGTTACATTACACTTTTCGAATTCTTATTTAATTTTTTGGTAAATTTTGACTTGATAAGGATGAAAATTTTAGGTCTTAAAATTAAATTAAATACGCGGATTCCTTAGATAAACAATAGTTTTGCAAATACATTCATTTTATTTCTTTTTATTTATTAAAATATTCTATGGCGTCTATAAACACTTGACGATTGACTTACACAAGCAAAATTTCCAGATAAACACAATTACATACCAACCTTCGTTTCCTGATTGGTAAGACGTATGCTTTCTAGCTCAACGGTTGCAGGTTTGATTTCCCTTGGTATTAAAAGTTGAAAAAAAATTGACATCTTTCGATGATTTGTCTTTCGAATTTGTATTTTTTTTCTTTTCTTTGTTCAATTTGTTTGAAGAATACTCATTGAAATCTTGAGACATTGAGTGTTGTGGGGACAATTTTTTTCCTTTATTGTGCTTGGGGTATGCGCATTACGATATTTTGCATTTATATTCCCCTTTCGCACTGATGTCCAGAGTGACGCCTGGTGGGGCGTAGTGCGGGCTGTACGCCTGTGGACGGCCCCGCATTGTGTTGGTAATATGTGAAATCTTGTACGGTTGTATATGCTTGTTTTTTTTCTGATTGTTTATTGTAATAATTTAAAAACAATTACATTATCTTATTAATGTGTTAACCACTCACTACTTGATGTTTTATTTTTAATTATTTATGCTGTTAGGTACATTGTACCGCGTATTTAAATAACTAAATAAATCTTTCTAGTTGGTTGAAATAACTGTGAACATTGTGCGTTATATAATCAAATTGTTACCCAATATAGGTCCGAGCTGCCGCCGCTCGGAGGATTTGACAACTCTAAGTATAAAAACAAAATGGCATAATTTTATTGAAACATCCAATAGTTGACCATATTAACTTAAAACCCTGTCTGTCGAAATCCTTTGTCGAAAATATTAATGTGATAGTCACAGAGCCACGGCCCAACAAATATAAATGTTATTGTTCCTGCGATTGTTATATGCATCTGTGGTGGTATGCCTGCAACTCCGCTCCGCTTCCGCTCGGTGCAGCGGACGGCGCCCCCCGCGGCAGTCGAGTTTAAGATGCGACGGTGAATGCACGCGCATTCTTCGATCTACTTCCCGCGCTTCTCTGCCGTAAGCTATTACGTTACGAATTAAACAGATAATTAACTTTAATCTATAGTATACGTTATCTTATTGTAAATTGACTTTGTTACTGTTGTGTAAAAGACGTGCATCCTCGAATAAAACTTTAATGGTGATTTAATTGTGTTTTGTTATCTACCTATCGACGGACCCAACTGTGTACGGTAACAGCTACCTACATTGGTGACACCGACCAAGAATACGACAAATACGAAATGCAATCGGAAAACGTGGAAGTTTTTCGCGTCGGCGTACGTATTCCACCCTTTTGGCCCGAAGAACCGGCACTTTGGTTCGCTCAGGTCGAAGGTCAGTTTGTTCTGTCAAATATCACAAATGACGCTACAAAGTTTTACTACGTGACTGCGCAACTGGATCACCGATATGCAGCCGAGGTGAAGGATATTATCACTGCACCACCGGATTCCGACAAGTATGACAAGCTTAAAAGTCAACTCATCAAACGGCTGTCGGCTTCGCAGGAAAAAAAGGTAAAGCAGTTATTAATGCATGAGCAGCTCGGAGATCGCAAACCGTCTCAATTCTTGCGTCATTTGCAAGATTTGGCTGGCCCGTCTGTACCTAAAGACTTTCTTAAGACCATATGGTCTAGTAGATTACCGCAAAATATACAAACTGTAATCGCGTCACACATCCGCTCCACTTTCCACTTTTCCTAGTCCTTCCTCGAGGTTCGAACACATCCACCTCGACCTCATAGGGCCGCTAACCGTTTCGGCTGATTACAGGTACTGCCTCACCGTCATCGACAGATTTACACGATGGCCTGAAGCATACCCACTCACTGACATCACTGCCGAGACCTGCGCGAAGGCATTGGTTTCTGGGTGGATAGCTAGGTTTGGATGCCCAGCTAGAATCACTACGGATCGAGGGCGGCAATTTGAATCTCACCTCTTCAAATCTATCACGAAGTTAGTTGGCGCACACCACTATGCCACTACATCGTTCCATCCGTCTGCTAATGGCTTGATAGAGCGCCTCCATCGACAGCTGAAGGCAGCCATCATGTGCCATGCTGATTCACAGTGGACCGAGTCTCTTCCCTTAGTCCTACTTGGCATACGCAGCGCCTGGAAGGAGGATCTACAAGTTTCACCAGCAGAGCTAGTATACGGCGAACCTTTACGTTTACCAGGTCAATTTATTTCACCTACGGATGACCACCTAGCCGCCGATATACTAAACTTTTCCACAAGACTCAGCAGCTACATGGCCAAACTATCGCCTAAACCAACGTCATGGCACCGAAATGGACCATTTTATATTCCACGGGACCTTAATGAGACGTCACACGTGCTGGTGCGACAAGATCACGTTCGAAGATCGCTGGAACCACCCTATGTCGGACCATACAGAATTTTAAAACGCAGTCCAAAATTTTTCAAGCTTAATATTAAAGGCAAACCAATAAATGTTTCCATAGATCGTTTGAAAGCTGCATATACGGTAAAAGAGACTGATTTACAAGTTGAACCGACACCAATTCAAGTTCCATCATCCACCACAAATGAAAAACGTACACGTAGCGGAAGGAAAGTACATTTCCCAGAGTACTATCGATCGTAGTAACGATCTCAGCGAGGGAGTACTGTGGTGGTATGCCTGCAACTCCGCTCCGCTTCCGCTCGGTGCAGCGGACGGCGCCCCCCGCGGCAGTCGAGTTTAAGATGCGACGGTGAATGCACGCGCATTCTTCGATCTACTTCCCGCGCTTCTCTGCCGTAAGCTATTACGTTACGAATTAAACAGATAATTAACTTTAATCTATAGTATACGTTATCTTATTGTAAATTGACTTTGTTACTGTTGTGTAAAAGACGTGCATCCTCGAATAAAACTTTAATGGTGATTTAATTGTGTTTTGTTATCTACCTATCGACGGACCCAACTGTGTACGGTAACAGCTACCTACACATCCATTTAAATCGATTTTCAATTCTCATTCCATGTCTACTACAATAAGCCAGCAGACACACCAGGGATTTAACAAATAATATATTGTCTATTCAAAATTAATAACTGTAATGATACAGAGATTTGCAAACTCGGTCTAGCATTGGAAGACTTTAAGCCTTAAGTTGTTTCAAGGGTGTCGCGAAATTCAATTTTGACTTTGAAATAAAATAAAATAGTAGGCCTCACTGTTCAAAGGGAATGAAAGTGTACTTGAATATATTTGGCAACAAACAGGCAGTGAAGAAAACATAAAAATGTTTTATGCAATATTCAAAATATAAGGATTTGAGGGTATTTTTTTATGCGCATTAATTGTGTATGTTATCTATGTTATGTCTCAAATATTGCATCAAATAGTCAACCCTAAAAAGTACGTATTTTGGGTAGTTTCCAGTAAGAATTGATTTTTCTAACACATAATGTTTCTTATGTTGCTCCAAACCGCAATTAAAAAAAATCCGATTTATAGCAAATTTTCAGAGAGTAATATTTTTTTCTAACCCATGCTTATATTTTAATTCTTGCGCCAATAGGTCAAAAAGGTCAAAAAAAAGTAAAACTTATGTGTAATTTTTCGATAATATTAACTTTTATTGCGTCAGGTAGCCCACACAAAACAAAGTACAAAACAGTTTTTGGGTAATTTTCTATGTATGATACACATATACAATATATATATATTTTTAAGACAAATTCATGCTTTTAATATTGCACCAAACAGCTTACTCATAAATAAATGTGTGTTATATTTTTGCAGGTAAGATACGAACCCTCCTTCTATCTACCTTCCCGAACTGAAGAAAGTATGGGTATGTATACAATCTGGATGACTTCTATGGCCTAGTCAGTTGGACCTACTTGTATATCTATCACCCGGAGCTTCAAGATACGATACCTGGTATCCACTTTAGTATAAAAGAGATGCAGCCTGGTTAAATGCATATTATTATCAGGCTGTGTGATTTGGTAAAACTAATCCATACAGTAATGGGCAGTGATTTGCCTGTTATGGTTCTATGTCAGAAAGCTCTGTCAAAGGGATTGAAGATAGAATTGTCTCCCTGTCCGACAGCTAAATCATTATATCCTACAAAAATATTCATGCTTGAAATATTGTCACGTATATTGAAATATTGTCTCTTGTATTTAAATATGTAAGATATTAAGGCCAGAGAAAGATCAAGAATTGACTCTTGTAATGTGGTGTTTGAGACGATAGCTGGATGTTTCGTGGATAAAACGACGAACAAGAAGAACTTCATATCTCAGTCTTCCACGATTTGTGCTCATCGCATTATTCAGTTATTCGATTATATTTTGTACAAGAACTGCATTGAGGGACTCATAATTTCTTGTAATGTAGAGTGGTACAGGAGTAGAGGTAGAACACTTATGCACCGGAGCGACCAAGTGATGAGTGCTCGGGCTAGTGCCTTTGCCGTAGGCTATGAATGTGCGCAACCTACTGTAAGCTCAGTGTGAGTCACGTTCCTCGGCAATGAGGTCACAACGCAAAAGAAAAATAATTTAAAATAATGTTTTTCAGTTTTTGCTAAGCCACAATTTTTCCTTAAAAATTAAGGATATAACAGTTTTTTAAAAAGAAAAAAAAAACACAATGCCGAATAATAGATAAAAACAGCCAAAGCGATAGCAAAAATTCACTGAACTGGTCAGAATAAAAACCTAAGAATAAAACAATAAAAGATTAAAAATAATATAAATGTTTTATCCCTGTTGACACACTTATAAAATGAACTCGATAAAAAGAACTAAATTAATGGAAAAATGTCGAGTAAAAACTTCGGTGCTTGCTTTATATTGACGTCAGGAATGTTTTTAAAGTATGAATTTCTAGCGAGATTGCGCTTTTTTCTCATTCTTAAAAACATTTATAAAAGTTTCCCACAGATTCCACAAAATGTTCCACAATTCTTTTGTGTCAATCAAGAAATATGTTGAATATGAAAGTTTATTCTTGATTCAAAAGTTTTTTGTAAACTTCCAACAAAAATACAGGCGCAAAAAAATCCACGCAATATTTCCACAAAGGGCAAAACTCAAAAGCAGGATCTGGGAAAGAATTTAGGACAAGTTTTTACACAAAGAGGAAAATAACATACTTGCCAAGATTGTTGGATGTATTCAGAGTTACCGAGGATTTGCAGTTTCAAAAAATGCAAAAATATACAATACTATAACAATAGGAAACAGGAGATTTTTGTTTATCTGAGAGAAAATAAAATCAAAATTTTCGATGACTAATATATATTATCATATTGAAAAATAATACAATCAAGTTAGGGATCAAATACACAAGCCCGAAATATTTCTTTACTTAGGCAATCCCTTGCAGACGAGTAGGATTTCCTCTCAATTTCTTCTACTCTGAGGTGGGTTAAACGTTCAATCCTGGATATACTCGTATATGTTGTACCCACATCCTTCCGCAGTGTAAACATATTCTTCCAGGTGACATTAAACGACTCAGTGCTGGATGCTCTTTTCGTTTAACTTCCGCAATGATGTCTTTAAACTGGTAGCGCTCCTTATCGCTGTAATCTAGAGAATGGACTTAAGATTGTCCTTGTATACGTTTTTTGGGCAAGATGGGCCACATGATCTTTTTTCTTATTTTCCAAGTGACCCAAGTGCAAACAAATATTTTGAAACAGGATACTGCATTCTCAAAATCATAAATTGTATACAAAAAAATACATTTAAACTAAAAGTAAAACGGAATTACTCTTGATAACCTCACCGCGTAGACAACATCTTCTTGACGGATATGTTTTATCGGTTATGGGTGTTAGTGTCTTTCCATAAGATTCCATCTATTTTTTTTATTTTGTCTTGATAGTAAGCTATCCACCGATAGGCTCATTGGTTATACGATTTCTTCCGGTATATATAGTGTTAGAGAGTTAAAATTTGTACGCCGATGTCTTCTAACAAGGAAATAAAAACTTGTTAATTTATTTGTTGCGTTTCGTTTGGGTTATTATAATTATATTTATTCTAGTTTGGCTGATTCATAAATTTTTTGACAAGTCTGTTCAATGCAGCAGCTAGGCTGACATATGATTGTAAATATTGCCATATTGGCCCGTTCTAAAAAGTCTACACTGCCTTAAGCGCCGCGACCAGATTGATTTCATAATTTGTGTCTTTGTATTTAAGCCTTTTAACGGGATGTCTTCATTGTATCTTTCGAATCTGTGTCTGAGAAATAGATGTTCCTACAGAGACAAGTGGAATTTAAGGTCGATTTATTCTTCATCTAATAAATTGGTTGTTCCAAATAAATCCAATAAGGGCGGGACATTATGCTAGAGTTTTTGCTGTTGCTAGTTGCTGTGGTGTGAAATGCCCTTTTGTGTTAGATATATGAGTGATCCTAGTGTTAGATATATGAGTGGCTTGTGCAGCTCTAGGAAGCACTTAAAGACAACCTTTTTGGGAGGTTTTACTAAAATTTATGAGTAGGTTCAAATCCTGAGGCAGAGCGTCTTTGAGGTGATATTGTTCTCTTATCGGCGCTACATAAATTGTCATTTTATTTTAATTATTTGTCACTAATGCCACTGAAGCTGACTATGCCAGTCAATTTGTAAAATATGTATCCTGTTATATTCAACACATGGGGCTTCAGTACTTGTAGCTTGTCAGCATTTTCTTTTTTTATGGTACCCGGAACTGGAAACAGTTTTACGCGATTTGGCTCCCTGTTTGTTTCCAGTTGTGCGAAACATTTATTCTTTTGAGAGTCGTACAAAGCCCGTCTTTAAATCGGTTACGCTGCTCATCGCGTATGTGTTTTACCTTCAGTAAGTCTATCGTACTATATGCATTTTGTGATTGAAATTATTTAAAAAAATTACTCTTTTCATCACTGTACTGATATTTTATTTCCTCGTGTTATCTAGATTTAATGTATTTTTGCAAATATAAGTCCAATTGTGGGGATTCGTTTATCCTTTAACCGGATCTGATTTTCAAATAAAACCGAGGTAAATTTGAGGATTCTCATATAAACAGAAACCTTATTCCTTTCTGAGTCTGTGTTTTGAGTGTTTTGACACGTTTAAACACGCAGAGAAACTTGCTTTATGTACCGAAAAGCTCAGAAGCTGCTCTCTGAGTTTCCGTTGTTTTTGCGGATTATTACGACTACGCCTCAAGTTTAGAATAGTTATTCGTTTTTGAGGAATTTAAATGACGTTTGAAATGATTTAACAGAAAATAGCGTCCTCAGCTGACGACTGTATATGTATGGTACACGTGTCATGTTAATGTTATTACTTTGGTTAGTTGACACGTCAACGAAGAAAGAATTTCTTGAATCTAATTCATGTTTAAAAGAAATTTCTTTGACGCAGAATATGTCTTATGCATACCAGGTTAGCTAGAAAGTGGTTAGTTTTCAATAATATTATACTCGTATATTGAAAGTAATCTAGTGTTTCATTGTAAAACCTTTCAAGGATTTATACAGAATGCCCTGACAAATTTATTTTATTACATTCCTCTTTTGCTGTATATAGTATACGCTGGCGGGTTTATTGATTCGTGAAAATCCTTTCCAACCAACAAAAAGTGTGTTTAATAAGTCGTTTGTGAAAAATCAGGCTGGAATTAATTTAAAAATATGATATCAATGGTTATTGAAACCATAACTCCAGGGTTAGAAGACAGTTTTTTTTTACCAATGGAGGTCAGCATATTATTATGTGACATTTTATTCTGATCGAACAAAAATTAATTTAAAGACTTTTTGTTCACGAGCAGATTGGGAACCCGTTTGTGTTTCCATTGTGCAAAATTGTACCCGTAACCTCCGAATTGGAAATCAGGTATTCTACCAGCTCGGTGTGGGAGCAATTTATGATAAACATGTTTTATATGAATCTCCTAATAAGATAAGTTTAAAAAATCATTTGAAACATGTTTTAATTTATACCAGAAAAGCACGACTAACATGCTTTCTTGCACAATTAACCTGATATTAGTTTGACTTGTTCTGCATTGATTTGATTGAATCAAAACTCTGACGACACAATCAATTCATTGAAAATACAATGAATTGTCTATGAACATGATTTGTTAAGTAATAATTACAAAGAAATAATAATCCCGGAGTGAGTGTTGTCCATTATAGAAAATTGTAAATTTTATTTCCGTTGGCTATTCCACGGCATTCCTTGCTTATGTCACGAATAACCCAGCACTTTGCAAAACAGCAAACCTTGCACAAATACCATTTTTGTGTAATGTCTATGCTTGTTTTTTGTCCCAGTTTGATTGACTGTGGTCAACTGAAGTAGAATACAAATTATGTACTTATTATATGTGTAAATATTTTTTAAGTATTTGTGTATATTTATATTTCAATCCATGTGTATATCAAAAGTAAACTTTGAGTATTCTCAGATCAAAACATAATTTCAGTATTCTACCGTTAAAGTTTTGCTTTTATATTAATTAAAAATATGACAAAAATATTAAAAACATAATACTTATTCTTATTTAACATAAACTATAAAAATAAATCAAAGTTTAATGTGAAAAATACTTCTAAGTTTACTAACTTAATGTTATTATACCAAAGGTTTTCAATAAGCTTAAATCATTTTGTGTAAAGGCATTAAATAATTTTGTTTGCATTTTTCTTTTTTCACTATAAATAAAAATTAACGATTAAAAGCTTTTTTTTTTCAAAACGAAAATTCTAAATAAATAGAGAAAATAAGAGTAAAAATTACGTCTCTTAAAAAATAAAATCATCGCAATGTCAAAGTTAACTAAATAAATATTTCCCACACACAATTTTGAAAGAAAATTTTCTATTTTCCAGATGCTTTTTATAAGAACATAAAAACACATCTGGGACTTATATAGCGTTATTTTGTAACACTTCTCACCCAAGAACACTATAGTCAATGTATTTGTATACTACCCTTAAGCTTATCTGGATAAGTGATTCGGACATGTTTAGAATGTGGCTTAGGCTTTGTGATTCGGACATGTTTAGAATGTGGCTTAGGCTTTGTGAATCGAAATTATGTTAGGCTTCATGAATTGAACGCTCGAGTTTAGAACCCCTGGAGTATGCAGGGAACTCAATATTCGTAATATCACGTTTTGGCAATACTTCTGCGCGTAAAGAGGCGACAACACTCGTACATCTAGAGCATCTAAATTTTATTTCAAATCAAACTTTTTTACTTTTTGGTTATGTACTTTTTTGGAAGTCTTATCAAGGTTTGTGAGTATATGTAAGCACTGCATACATATACTACACTCCACCTCAAGCCGAATGTGTAAGTATCAATCATTGGAATATTTAGAAAGGTTTTTTTATAGTTCGTCTTTCCTTGGTTAGTTTTCTTCAGTTTTTCCTTAAACATATACAGATGTGGGGTTTCTGATCTATTTGATATTTCTTATCTAATGCCCGCAGCCACAACCTTCCTATCCTTACATTCAACTGTTGTTTTATTTTAAATCTGTCAAAAATAGTGGGCTCAAATTCTGAGCTCAAGCGCCATTGGCGAGAGTTCATTATCTAAACGGTGTTTTATAAATTGTAATTTCATTATTATTAATTTTACTAGGATTATTTTTCGGGTACCATTAGGAGTTGAACTCAAATCCCCGAAAAACATAAGTTGAGTTGGTTTAAATAACAGCCGACGTTTCGAAGACGTTACAATCTTCATACTCAGGATGATGTCAAAAAACTTTAACGCATACGTATATTCTTTTATGTCTTCTGATATCGCCCAGAGGATGAAGATTGCAACGCATGTTATTTGAAGCATCGACCAATATATATTAGCCAGCTTAAGACGGTAAATATTTTGAACTAATAAATTAGTTACAATTAAATTAGAATGACAAGGTTGTTTATTATTAGATATTTTATTAAATAGCCGTGAAAAAATATATAAATTTAATATACCATGTACAAAATCGTTAATAAAAGTTAAATCCTTATTGAAGATATTAAGAGTAAAATAAACATGGCGCTACATAAAGAGTTGACAAAATAACTCTCTTGTCTGAAACTTTAAATTGAAAAATTTACCTAATTATTCCTGAAAAACAATTTGCAAGACATTAAAATGCCTTCTTCCTACGTTAATGTCATTTCATTATAAGTCAGCCTCAAGGACACTGTAATACTTAACTTAAATCTTTTAACTTTTATTCCGAATCAAAGGAAACATAACCTTAAATCTAAAAGGGAAGGAGATTTCAATTCATTATAAGATTAATTAAAATTTATTGGAAACGAAACAATGACAATGGGGGATTAAAACATACATACTTTAACGGTATATTGTTAAAATCTGCTAAGATGATAGTCCACAACAGTATTTTAGTACCAACTTCAATATATGGGAGTGAACGTGAAAAAAGACTACTGAATCCGAACAAATGCTGTAGAAGCAGAATATATGGGGTGACAACATATGACCAAAGACGGAATGAAGTGATAAGGGATGAATGTGAATAACTTGTATTGAGTAAGATGAAGAAGAGCAATCTGAAATTGTTTGGGTATGTTAAACGAATGAATAAAGAAATACCAGGAAAATAAATACATTGAGCAAATGTAAGTGGAAAACATGATAGAAAACACCGAGGAAAGTATTGTTGGAGCAAATGAATGACATTTAAAAATATAGAAATGTAAAACTTTGAGAAACCGTAGGAGTTGTACGAGAAAAATTATGGATGTAGAAAAGGCGAAAGATTTCTGTTACGAAAGGAAAGTCTGTCACTCTCTCCTCTCTATACACAATGACAGAGAAATGGCGCGATGTTATGTATATATTTTCATATTAAGGAAAAATGTATGTACATACTCGTATGTGCATACAAATGATCGAATTCAGGTTTTTTTATTACAATAACACACTTCAATCCTTAGTGAAGAAAAATACGAAGTCAGTGAAATGTTTATTTTATGGTTAGATTGTATTTGTTTCAATTTATTTTTATTGTCTTGTCTCTAACGACGATCAATAGTTTGTAATAAATTGAGCTACTCCCATCAAGTAGTTACGACCTAGGTGACTAATGATAGACGCTTGACTCTCAGCCCGATAACATTGAGCAGGATTCACAATGGAACCTTTTTGTTTTTTACTTAAGGTAATCATCCCTGCTGAGAGTCTGTGTGCCTTTAATATGATAAATTTCAATAATACAGGATTTTACATTTTTGTTAAATTTAAACGTTATTATCGTTACATATTCAAAACAAATTTAAAAAAATAATTATTAAAAAGGATTATAAAGAGAAAAATATATATACAATATATTGAGGAGGTAATAACATGAGAATAATACATGTTGCTTAAGAATGTGCGACTCGAATATTAAAAAAAATGCAATCTAATTTCTTCTCCTCCAGACCACACTCACATGCCAGACCATCAAGGTCTCTATTTCTCGTTAAATGTCGAGTGATTAAAAAATTATCTATTCCCATTCACAATAGAGACCATTGAGAATGGGTTTAAGTCAAATTTTTCATATGCAGCCTTTTATGATAACTCAAAATAATATTCTCATTAAAATGAAAATTGATACAGTGCTGTTTATATGCCAGATTTTCATCAAGGGCGCTGACACAATTTTTATAAATTAAAGAAAAAATATTTATAAAAATAGCAAACTTATATGTAAAATCTTTTTATTTATTGATTTTCTTAGCCCAGTTGGTGAAATGTATGTCTTGGAAACCGGAGTCTCAGGTTTGGATCCCGATGGTGCCAAAAAGGAGTATCCCAGTCTAGTTAAGAGTAATTGTCCTTCAGTGTTCGGTAGTATTACCTAGAATAAAGATGAACAATAGTTTGTTACTTGCATACACGTATATTACAGGAGTTCAAAGGTTCTAAGCTAAATGACTTAAACAAATAACTATATTCCATTCAAGTGGAGTGTGTCACAAAATAATTTACTAACATTATACGCGTTATAGACATTTATAGATTGATAGGGTAAATAATTAACCCCTTTTTTTCGTTTTTATTATTTTTAAAAGGTGTTTACTAAAACGAAATAAATTGGTTGTTACTTTTTTATGAACATTTCAATATTTTTAATCAAACGATATGTTGTCGGACGCTCTGACGTTGCACTCCCAACCATCAAATAACAGTAGATCGTAGTTTAGTAACGTTTAATTAATTTAGTGAAATAGGACTAATGGTGTATATACGCTTGCTAATCCGTGGTTTAAATTTAGTCTGCTCACTGTATACCTTCATAAGTTACGGACAAAATATGAAATTACGACTAATATGTTTAGTAAATGCAGGGAACATTAATAATCGCGAAATTTTAATATTGTTTCAATCAACAGTACGAGGACCGATTTCAGTGAATCTCGGAGACTATTCCCGATGGAACCTAGGACAGACTATCCCGGAGATGAACCGTGGTAGCGCTGAGCCTACTGGGAACATAAATATAAGAGATATAGAAGATAAGGATATAATAATCAATGATTGTAAATTATGATTGTGGACTTCATGATTTTCGCAAAATGTGTGCATGAAAATAAAAACATGGTATTTCACCTACCAAATTGCATCGTATGTAATAAAAGAGTAATACAAGACTTGAAACTTTTATTGTATACAGCACATATTTTTTTCATCGTTGAATTTAGCGCGTTAGACATCTCAACTTAGATTTCTAGATATTATGGTTTTGAGGTTATTTTACTAGAGTTTAACATATTGAGACATTTCCTATTATTTCTCTTTGTGTAACTCTCATGACTTTTTGTTCTATTCTTCAAGATTTTGGGTGAAACATTAGAATATAAATACAAAAATATCTTTAAAAACTTAGCACAACAAAATTACTCGTTTTAAAAGAGAGAAGAGGTGGAAAATGTAAGAGGAGAGTTGCATGACAGATGTATGAACGTGCCAGAAGCGAAATATGTGTGCCGGACATTTTACATAATATCTGGATTAAACTTTTTGCCCTTAACATTTAACACATGATATAAGCCAAGTAACTCAGTCTGCGAGCAATAAAGCTAATTTGTATGTTGATTGAATACGTATAAAGACGATTAATTCGAGAGGTTATATACCAAATTGTAAATAGGTATGTGCCCTGAATTGAGTCAAGAATTAATAGTTTAATCAATTTACGTTTATTGTGTACGCTTTGTTGAGCACTTAAGTCAAAATATTATTCAAGAAGCATTTTGCTTATTTGTCAAAATTTAATTAAGTTTACGCTCATTTTATCTTGTTTTCCATAAAGAATAAATATCATATCTCTCCGCTAAGAAAACGTTACAATAAAAACAATTAGAAATATTTCTTGAATCTTTGAAAAGACTAAAGTTTTATTTTGTGGAGCCATTTTTTATGTGAAAGGAAATAAAATAAATAAATAAAACACTTATTTTATATTTTTTGTGTTCACCACAGGTTTATTTTTGGGTTTACTGCCGGTTTCAAAGACCTCCGTCTTCATCGTCAGGTGAAGATAAACTAAATTGCTCACAATAGATTTCCTGTACAAGTGTAAATAATATAAGAGGAATGAAGTAGGGGGAGAGAAGTAGGGAGAGATGTGATTTAATGGTAAATGGGGCGGGGAAAAAATGAAAATGGATCTTTCGGGCAGGCCAGGGTCTGGATATCCAAGGGGGTGTAACAATTAGAAATAAACTTTTGTACATATTAAAATACTAACGCCATCATCATAATTTTTGTTACATAATAAGATTTATACCAATATAAGAAAAAAATAATTTTAAGGTCTCATTAACATTGTATTACAGTTTAGTTGCATATAATACAACCTGGCGGACTTATGAATAAAGGTCTATCAGGCTATAATGGCCAGCCAAGTACAGGAAATAAATATTCAGAACTTAAAATCAATGTTTGTATTTTAATTTAAATAACAATAATGGAGCTCTATAGACGGCTTCAAATATAATTGAAATATTATTTTCTTTAATTTGAAGATGGTTGAACCTGTTCAACGACTATTAACCACCCCCATGGCGTAGTTTTTATGACAACTATCTCTCAACTAGGGAGGTTGGGGGCTAAATTCCCATTGAAACATATTTTTAAACATAATTGTGATATTCCGAATAGAGGTTTTTCAATGATGCTTTAACTGTCCCGTGATACTAGAAGCATTAAGTTTATATGTTATGTCCCCAATAAATATATTCGTGCAAGGAATCACCTTCTGTTCTACATACCAACTTACTGAACGAATGTCATGGCTAAATACTCAGTCACGCGTGGTATAGAGATATTGAACCAACAAAGTGACACTGTGGATATATTCTCGGCACCGACAATCAGTATGAGAAAAGTCCTAGCAGATATTCTTCCTTACGGATAAACTAACTAGAAGCAGGCCGCCTTTGCGTAACAGGAAAAAACAGTGCAAGGTGCATTAAAAATAAATAAAAAGGGGTATTGTTATTTTTTTTACTAAAGACTTCGTTTATATTTTCCTGGTTCAATTACTACATGGTAAAAGTCCAATTAGGTTATGTTGTATAATGCTACATTGTTATAAAATACAATAATTAATGCTTAGTAAAACTTCCCTCCTTGAGCTATAAAGCAAAAAAAAGAGAAAATTTTCGTATTTTTTAGTTAATTTTATTTAATCAAACACGAGTATAAACAAAAACCATGTTTAAATTTAATGATTAACAGCGAACCTGTACAACGTATCAATCAATATATTTTTTTGGGAACGTGGACAAAAGAAAATGGGATCCCTCTCAAGAAATAAAGGCGAGGATAGAGATGGCGAGAAATGCTTTCATTAAAATGAAGCCTGTTTTTTTAAAAACCTAGACCTGCGCATTGAATTAAGAATGCGTATGGTTCACTGTTTTATCTTTTCGAATCCTCTGTGGAATAGAGGCGTGGATACTTAACAAGGAAACATCACGCCGGGTTAAGACTTTTGAAATATGGACCTACAGCCGTATCCTCAAGATACCCAGGATGGATAGTTTTTTATTTATTTTATTTATTAATACATAACAAGAAATGCTAGAAATATATAATTTATAAAAAAAACAACAAGTAATTTAAAGTGGATGCACATTACATACGGATCTTTTATTTCTCGTGCACCCAGTTATCGAGTATTTTATCTGTACCTTACTAAGGACACATAACATAAAAAAATTAGGGTATGTTTTTTTCCGATTGTTGATTATATTGTAGTGTATCGTATGTCACTTTTGTTGTATACAATCCAATACAACCTGGCCAATTTATTGCCATGTGGCGATCTTTTCCAACCAACCAAAAATATGTTACTGAAACTTTATGAAAAAAACCCGAGTGGATCCTTTTTTTTTATTTGGGTTCCAGCTGGATTTGAACTCGCAACTTCCGGGCTAAAAAACGCCTAGGCATCTAAACTACGGAGGTCGTAACTTTTATATAACACTATAAAAATAAAGAGTTTCCAACGTACATTCTACAACACTCTGTTGCAAAATCTAGTCAACTTGATAAACAGTGAGACTCAATTACATGTACATATGTATCACACGAGTTAAACCCGCATATGGTCCAGACATACTTCATCATTCCAGACATACCAAAAAGTCCATCACACAATGTCCCGCATATAATCATCAAAGACACGTGACACTCAGATATGGAAATATTTGTTCGTATACCTACATATAACATATAAAAGCTAAACACTGTGAAATTTAGTAGGTTATAGTATTTTGACCATATTATAAAAAGGCTGAAGACATATTAAAACACAACTGATCTAGAAAATAAATCCTAACGTGGCAGAGGAATACTAACTACATGTGACATAGTTTTAAAACTTGGAAGAGTTTGACTGAAGTGAAAAAGAAAACTTTAAAACATTTAAATATATGTATTTATATAACATTTTTACTGCAATACAATCTGGCGGGGTTATTGCCAGGCGGCAATCTCTTCCAACCAACCAGACAAAGTAAATGAAGCAAGTTACGTGGTCGCATAAATCATTCAAATGACTATCCATCCCCACGAAATCCATAAAAATATACGTGAGCACATGCCCACGAACCCCACGAAGACGGACAATCACCCGAACATTTTTTTTCATATAAAGTGAGATATCATCAATCAAAAGGAAAGGAAGGGATGGTGGAGAGGAAAGGAAAAGAAAATCAGGAATGAAACACGTTATTTTACTGACTAGAAATTAAGAGTTATACCGTTACAAAAAGTATACAGGCTGTCGCAGAACAATATATCCACAATTTTAATGATTATCAAGTCTGAATTTGTTGAAATACTTATTTTGTCTGATAATAACAATATTCAATAAATGTGTTTTTCAGAAACTTTGGTGAATAAGTTTTACAAGGTATTTTCGGAATATACCGCGTGGTTTGGTGTATGATGTCAAAGGCATGGTAAGCCAAACCACACTGTACCAAAATACTTTATACAACTTAAAATAAAAACCACGAAAACCTCAAAATATATAATAAGTTTTTTTAATAAAAAGTTAATCGCGGAGTGTATTCTTTGAAATCACAATAAAAATACATAAAGGTATATCGTGCTAGAAGTTTTGTCAACCCTCTTTGAAGTGTTGAATTATCCAAATTGTAAGCAGCACCTGCGTGACTATTTTATTTTCTTTCAGAGCAGTCTTGTGACAACATAATTTTTTGGATACCAACGCATCACGCATCATACTATAAATCATCTTTTGCGGTTCACTCGGCTCGACTTTAGAATTATCATTCTAGCACAATCAGGTGTACTTTATCCCTGTCGATATTTAATAATAAACTAGAGAAACATTATTTATCTCATAATATTCCTCTTATATAACTTCTCTACCATTCCTATCATAATCCCTATTATCTTTAAAATCTGTTTATTTTATTTTTGGTAGTTATTTTCTAAAATGATTTCGGAAGATCACTTAAACATACGAGTATATACTCAAATCAGACAGTACCAAAAGCTGATTAGATTATAGCCCACAACAGTACTTTAGTCCTTTCTTCGGTGTATATGAGTGAAGTATGAACGTGTGAAGACTTAAAGGAGCCAAATAAATTTTATAGAAATGCGTGCATTGATAAAAACACGTAGAGGGACTATGACATAATACAAGTGATTAAGAACGAATGTAAACTTAAGACTGACGTGTTGAGTGAGATTAGGGAGAACACTGATATTGTTAGTAGAAGGTATGCATGACTCTGATATTGTTTGTAGAAGGTATGAATGACTCTGATATTGTTTGTAGAAGGTATGAATAACGGATATTGTTTGTAGAAGGTATAACGTGTTGTAGAGAGAGATACCAAACAAATTATAATTAGATCAAATGAATGAAATGTTGAAAGAAGGAAACGTAGAAAGTTAAAGAAATTGAAGGAGTTATATGAAGAGATATATGGATGTTATGACTTTCAATCATCTCGGCAGTTGTCATAGTACAATAGACTATACAATCTCTTTTATACGAACAGAAGGATCTCGTTGATCCGATTTCGAGGAAGCATAATCCTTGATGTCCCCGGACCTGTGCAGGATTATTCTATCACGCATATCATTAAGAGCTTCAGAATACCGTCATAACTAATCAGCACGTCGCAGAGCTAGATAATCGAATGATATTACGGTCGGAGTTCTGTTCACATTTGGATCAAACTCGAGCATATATATTAAGATTGTTTAACTAGTGGCTTATAGACTGATGAGACGATAGACATTGCACAATCTAAGATATTGTTTTAAAACAATGTCTTAAAAGTAGATTTGAGTTTATCATAAAAATCAACTCTGATTCATAAATTTCGTTAAAAAATTGATAATTTTTTAGTACCATCGGGAACCGAGCCCAAAAACCGTGGCTGACAGTCAGTCAAGCATCTTATCAACTAGGCCACGGATGTCTTCATCTCTTGAACTTAAAACCCACCACGTGAGCTTGTCTCGTGCCAACTTAAAACCCACTACGTGAGCTTGTCTCATGCCAACTCAAATATTGTGCTCTATTTTAGTCTCAACTTTCTTTGACAAAAACTTTGTCCACATGCTTTGAAAAAATTACCAATATGACTTGTTTAAAAAACCCTTCAGACTTTTCAAAGATGACCTGCTCGTAGCTTTCAAAGGGTCATCCTTTGTTTACACATATTTTATAAAGTTTCCCATCTAATATGAAACAAAACCCCAGGGATGAATGTTAAAGTAAATAAAAAGAATCCCACGTATTTAGAGACGGCCGTGATGAGTAAATTTTTAACATTCTTCAAGATTTTGAAAAGCAATATAAGTGTCTTTGAATTTCTCGGTTCAATACAAACATTGTGTTGGCTACATTTTTGTATTCCTCATCTATTTTCTTTAAAACTTGGCGTCGTAATGAAACTTGGCATGATCCCTTTTTCACAAACGGTGCTACCAGCTCCATCAATATATAATACAAACTTAGAATTAAAATTAAAAAAAAAAACAAATCATGCAGCTCTTTTTCGTAATGTTTTAAAATTAATACATATGATAACAACTCTTAAATTGCTGCAACGAACCTAGTTGATAATCTATTTATTGATGGTAATGTAAATAACTAAAATTACAAACATACCATCATGCCGTTTCCCTGTTGAGGTAAGCAGAGAGGAAAAGGTTATTACACTTCTAAAATGTTACAAGATCCAGGCAAGTTCGCGACGCCATCTGTGTTTTATCCAAGAATTAAAAAAACACTCAATTTGAAAGACCCTTTATTAAGCCCTTGTTTAAACTATAAATGCAAATAATCACACATATATATATATATATATACGAGTACATGTCCAAATTTATTGTTAGTATAAAGAGGAAAAATATTATAAGATTTAAGTTGTGACCAAATCTACGTTGTGCAATAAGTCCAAAAAGACTTTTTCGTATAAAATATTTTAATATAATTTTTGAACAAAGCACTGTAATTTCTTCAAAATTATCATTTAAGTTGCATTTAATCAGTCCTTATTTTTATTAAGTCAATTTATGGTCAGCAGCATTGTTATTACTGGACTTGATTATCTCCGCCACTCGACGCTGATGCTAGATTTGTGCCCGAAATAATAGTCTGGTCTAAATACTAAATACTCATTTCTTACCTTCAAATTTCTTAATTTGTTTTCAAAGTCAGAATTTGGAGTTGATGACACTACTTGACTCCCTTATTAAAGGAAGCTACGATAAATTCGCACGAAATATAACTTTAAATTCAAATTTCTTCAGAATTAAATATAATCAAGATTCAGTACTTATTGTAAAAATCAGACAATGACCCTAATCTAACAGCTTCTTTCACCTGGTCTCTCGTTTCGAAAGAAGGCAGAATCTGATCAAGTTTATTCCAGATCACCATTACTTTTTTGTCTTCTTTAGTTTTTTTACGCCAGATAACTTAAACAAGCATAAATAAGATTGTTTCGTAAACGTTTAATTCTTAAAGAATTAAACATTCAGGAAAATTCAATTAAAATAAATCATTATCGTCAATGTTAAAAAATATAACGTGCCATTATGTCATGTTCCTTTTGACGTAGGCAAAAAGGGAAGATCTCTTCTGCTTTCCATTTGTGCACACAGATCCTATTTCACATACATACATCTTATCATATTAACTTTTCTGTTTCTCGTATTTGATTACTTTCCTCACTGAAAATTTGACCGAATATTGCTTTTTACTATTTCTTCGGCCTTCATTTATGAATATAGTTCGAATGAATTTGGAATAACATAACTTTTTAGACAAATAACATTTCTTTCTTATTGTGAATATTATAAATTCAAAATTCAACAAATTTTAGTACTGTGGAAATTAACTTGTGATTTTTATGAATCAATAACACTTATACATTTATATAGGTGGATTGAAAATAAAATTTTTGATGCCAAATCAGTTGAAACTTTGAACTATCTAGAATTGTATTTTTTTTTAATCAGTTTTATTATGTTGACTCATATAATTTCATGATGCCTTTAATTTGGTGGCACAAATCATCCTGGTTTGGGGGGATTACCTTTAAAAAAAAAACCACTTACAACATGCACGGTTTTACATACAAGGAAAACCAGCGAACAGGGAACAGGGAACATTGACGTCACAAATATTTCAGGATCGTCTTTTGTTTCAACGGAATAAGTGTACAGGTTGTTGATAAAATGTGAAAAGGCTTTCATTTGAAATATTCCAGATAAGGTAGCTTTATCAGGTGGAGTGAAGTGCTCTCGAGCATCCTTGAGGAAACCATGAATTTTCAGTATATTATTATTGCATTGCGGAGGTTTTGGTCGTATCGCGTTTGGTAGTATATGAAAACCTTTTATTTTTTTGAATAAATTTGAAGTTACCTCTAGTATAAAAGATACCTGATACTTGATAAATATATAATGAGATATCATACGAGTATATGTGGTAAAAAGAGAAACAAAGATCATATGAAGAATATAAGAATTCTTTGAGTATCAAATAATAATATTTAAAGTGGTTTAATTATCTTCAATCTAAATATCGAAATTCATGGTTATTGAAATTTGAAAGAGGTGAAGAATTCCACAGTTTGAGAAGAGTGTTAACTCAGTATAAATGAATTATTTTTATAACTTTGTTGTTATAAGCAAATGCGTGATAGTTTGTAATTGGTGAGATAGTCGTGTATATTTATTTAAGTATTGGACTATATAATGTCATACTCCTTTAATATTTTTCATCAAATACTAGTAGTAGTATTTCTATGAACTATGTCAGCGGAAAGTTTTGGAATAAATATAACACTTAATCTTTCTGGTTGGCTGGAAGGGATTGCCACATGGCAATAAACTCGCTAGGTTTAAAAAAAGCACTATTGCGATCTATTATATTTTTTTCAAACAACTACTAAAAAAGCACGAGAAATCTACTCATCTTTATTTGAAATAAAACTTTTCTTTAAGTACCTAACGCTATTATCACCATGTGTCATGTATTGAAAGTTTATTCAAAGTCCTCATCTAATTCTTTATAATGTCTCTCCTCTTTCGAGGTTGGCGACCAAAGACACGGTACCATAATGAAACATTCCTGTTAGTTCTTAAATCAGGAAATTCGTCTTATTCCTGCATTTCTGCTGCCTTAAATTTTCCTTTGCAATATAAGATGAAGGATCTTGTATTTTTCTCCTCATATTATATGCCTAAAGTACTCACACTTTGCCTTTTTGATAATGGTGAATATGAACCTTGGATAAGAGTCCATGCTTTAATATTGCGCGGAAAATGTGTAGCAACATAAAATTTGCATGTGTTAGTCAAGATTAGTACAGATCCCGTTGTTCATTGTCACTCTTACTTTGATCTCTTGAGACTGGTCCAATTGATAATTCAGCCAGCATCTGAGATATTTGTATTATTGAATTTGCTCAATACTTTTAATATTTATATCGAGAGATATCCATATTTATAATTCCTTTTACTGAATATCATAAATTTTGTGTCTGATTTATTCATCATTAAGCTCTTTTTACTACAAGCCCTTTAAATTCTCCTAAATTAAACTTCTTTATTTATTGATTTTTATCGTTCGTAGTTTTAATGAAAAGAAAATAACAACAAATATACAAAAAATAAAACAAAATAAAAACAGCGATCAAACAAACTTCAATCATCAAATAACACAAAAATACACATCAAAAAATAAACTCACAATCAAAATGAAAAAAAAAAAACATTTATGGACATAAAAATATGCACAAAATGGAAAAAAAAATCAAGGCACAAGTACGATAAAAATAAAACTATTGCGTTTTTTAATAAGAAACCGCTTTGAATTCACAATGATGAATTTAAAATAAAAATAAACATGGTAAGCAAAACCATAGTCAATATAAATAAAATAAAAACTTCTTGTAAATTATCCTTAAGAAGAAGTGTTATAAGTATAACGAATATTGATAATTTAAGACGGTGTATGAAAATTTCATCATTTACTTAATCCAATGATTCAATTAGTTGATGAATGCCAAACAAAGAAAAATATCTTTCTGTAGTTAACATATTTATAAAAAAAAAAAAACAAAATTTTACACGCACTAACCAATGGTTTTGTTCTTCTGGTGTAAATGTTTAATGGAATCAATTTCAAAATTATTGAATTGTTTTCCCTTAAGAGATTTTATACAGAATTTGTTTTGTAAAATATGTTGGCTATATCTATAGTCGCATCTTTGTTCAGTCTGGCGAAGATTTCTTTGGATTTTATTAAGTATTTATAAAAAATAAATGACTTTGCTTAGTGCGGAGGGCTCTCAGGGGACTAGAATTGATTATTGTGAGAGGTAACTTCGTAGCATTGCTCGAAATATTGAACTTGGATGTATTTTGTTTCTTTTACATTTAATCAACTTAAAACTAGTCATGTATGGTGTGTAAATAATGACAATAGGTATTATGGACGTCAATAATCGTTTTTCATCTTTCTACTGAATATCTCCTGATTCTTGTACATAATGCGGCAGATATAGATTTCAAATTTGCCACCGCCACTGTTCAGGCGTTAGTGATGCGGAGTGAGGTGAAGTAACATATTTTAGAAGTATATTTTAGTCACTATCATTCCACGGAGTGTTGGGATTTGTACATTCGTGATTGAAATGTATTTGAAAAAAAAGGGATCCTCTCATTGCAACATAGCGATTATTTCGTACGCTCTTCAGGCTTGGTCGAAATATTGTTATGGATTACAAATTTCAGAGACCACATATTCAACTTTAAAAAATCAACCACCTGACTGATCTCACAGCAGTTGAACACCATAAGACGTCTAGGAAGTAAGACAGGCCGTTATCCAATCTTTACGACGTTCGACCCATAAGCATGCTGTCACTGTGTGAATGAATAGACTGCGAGAATAATTTTTCTCGGCAACTTTCAGTTTCATCCGTATAAAATGATGATTGTAAAAGAACTTATGAATACGACTGGACCAGCCGCAATGCATCTTGTCAGTCTAAAAGTCAGTCATTCGACATGAAATTGGAATCGTGCCATCAGAAATGACCAGGAAAGTAACGAGGAACTTTAGCGAAGGCTTCTTTAGGAAGGTTTGATTCGAATGATAAAATTTAAAATAAATTAAAAATATTCTTCTTTTAGATTCTTAAATAAAATTTTGCAGAACATTTATGATGTCTTTTTAATATAACTTTCAAAACAGGGAGTTAATGCTGTCGCATCCTATACAGGCTTAACTCCACTGCCTTATAAACTGCTGAGGTGATGTATTGTTTGATCTCAAAGTTTTGCTGAAGTATAATTTTATATTATAAATTTTACAGAAATACTATACACTCGGGTGCTACTGTAGCTGTCATACGTGATTTGTTTACTTCTGTTTGAATTTTCAGAGCGAATTATTATCAATGAGATATTTGGCTATTTGGGCATTGCTTAAGCCAGTGATGTACAATCGGTAGCCCGCAAAGCTATTCGATCGCGCCCGCGAACCACTTTTTGAAAATATATGAAACTGAAGAACATGTCTTGCAAAATAGAAGTTTTAAATAGGACCATTATAGACAAAGTGATAATATTGCGTATATTTATATCTCTCTTTCTATCTATTTTGTCCACGCAAGCGTATACGCAGCATAACTGTGTTTAATAAATAACCAGTGTTTTTATATGAGCTACTTTTTTTATTAATATACCGAAGTATCAACTAAGAGATTTAAAAAAATATTGTCCCTAGAAAATATTTGACGATTTTACAAAAAACCCTCTATATGTATAATACAATAATATTTAGCACAAAACTGCACCAATTTATTATTATAACCTGATCTTTACGGCCGCCAGTTTTAAATGATAATTTAATAATGTAGTCAATATTTAAAATCTCGCTATTATATTATTTTCTGTAATGTTGAATTTTTATCAGAGAAACTGAAGTGTGTACAAGAATACGTGTACTTTTGTTTAGAGAGTAGACTTTCTTCAAGGACACTCTGTTTAGAGAGCAGACTCTCTTCAAGGACTCCCTGTTTAGAGAGCAGACTCTCTTCAAGGACTCCCTGTTTAGAAAGCAGACTTTCTTCAAGGACGCTCTGTTTAGAGAGCAGACTGTCTTCAAGGAAGCTCTGTTTAGAGAGCATACTCTCTGCATGGACGCTCTTGATGTAGAATCAAACCTACTAATAATTATTTAAATATTAAAAATTATAAAATTAAAAAAAAATAAGTGAGTTCAAACATAAGCAGGTGGCAGTTGTATCCATTAGATTATATTTAATAAAGTTTTTCGTTGTGTACACTAAACCTGGTGGGCTTACTGCCATGTGAATATTTCTTTCAACCAATTAGAAAGATTTAAAAAATATCTTAAGCTAGAACCAGACTGGAATCTTTTTATAAATTGGGTTCCAGCGAGAGTTGAATCCGCAACTTGGGAATACTGGCATCTTACCAACCAGGCTACGCAGATCACCAAGATGTAGATTGGGTACTTCCTCATATGTGCGTATGAAATCTTATTATTTTAAGGACGGTACTAAGCGATGCTAAACTGCAGATAGAAAACGGTCTGTAAAGCTTTAGTTATCCGCCAGGAATTGTATTTGGAACACCAGAATGCAAAGTAAGTATCAATTATATTAAAACGTTATATCGTGAGTCAAGTGTTGATTAATATTTAAAATTTTCCAAAAAATATATACATATACGAGTATATATTCCACTAGTTTTTTTTAAATGAAATAAAAGTATATGTGTATTAATTTCCAAAAAAATAGTTTTATTGACGCTTTGGTATAAACTTTTAACAATAAAAATTATTTTTATTTAGCAATATTTTGACGTCTACTTCAAGAAAATGGTTTCCGTTAAAAGTTTTTAAAATAGCTTAATCCGAATCAGAAAAAAACTTTTTTTCAGGGGTTACTCTCTCTCTCTCTGTTTATTCTTATTATAAAACTTTTCCCATACAAAACGACCTTTGTTGTCAAAGTTTTATGTTTAACATATAAGGAAAAATAAACAAAGAACATCTTATATTTGAATATTAAAACTGTTTTAAAATCGTTCATAAATATGCAACACATGTATAGTATGTATGTTATAAAGCAACAGGCATTGTCGTAAATACGTCAACAGCGACAGATGCAGCAAAGCTGATTGACGCGACCTCGAACATAGGAGGCATGTTCGCAAGACTACCATCAAAGAAGGATCCTCGAGTAGTAATCTTCAATGTCCCTAGATAAATGACACACGAAGAGATGACTCAGGCAGTTATTGACTCCTTACCAACATTGAGTGACTCTAATTTGGGAACCAAAATCAGATTGAGTCATTTATCGGGTCCTCGGGGTGGGCCTACATGTCATCCTGTACTTCAGGTGCCAGCTGTGGTTAGGCAAAATCTTATCGCTCAGCAGAGGATATTCTGCAATTGGTGGAGGATATTCTGCAATAGGGCGAGGGATAGGTTCGGTCTCTGAATACTGCAATTGATGAGCTACCACTTGTGCTCTCCCGCGATGATATAGACGTGCTGTCTTAATGAAACCTGATTGTCGCCAGCGTCTGATGTTGCTGGCTTTATGATACCAAGTTACTTTTTTCTTCAAACCCCTAGGCACACTAGAGGTGGTGGTGTGGGTTTCTTCATAAAAGAGCATTTAAACGCGACGATATTATTAGCATTATACGATCGTGATGTTGAGTACTCCTGGATGAAACTTAAAACAAATGGTATAACTATAGTCATCGGCATAATCTACCATCCTCCAAACTCTTATCTAAACACTGTTCTAGATGTTTTAAGTGAACATTTGTCACGATTTCTGCCATGCTGTGACCATATATTTTTCATCGGTGATCTGAACATCAACCTTTTAAATACGACCACTGCTTTCTATAAAAAAATCCAAGATGTGATTGATTATTTTGGACTCTCCAATTGATTTTGGAACCCACCAGGATTACTGACTATAGTGAGACACTATTAGATGTTTTTTGCACCGACTCGAAGCATGTGGTTCTATCTGTGGGAGTTTTTCATTGTAGTAATATAAGGGATCATGATATGGTGGTTGGTGTCTTGAACCTCCCAAAGCAAAAGGCCCCACCATGTACCATTGAGTAAAGAAATTTTACCGCTGCTAACCAGAATGAGCTCTACGTCGCGTTGAGTCGTATTTCGTGGTATAGTATATATCGTGAGAGAAGTGTAGGTGGTAGGGTTGAGGTGCTAAATTCGTTATAGCATGACATTTTCGAAAGCCGTTTCCCACTCAAAACGAAAACTTTTTACCCCTCACGTAGTCCATGGTTTACAGCTACAATACGGATGTTAATCAAGTCGAGAAACAGGGCGGAAAATAAATTCAAGAGGACAAAGCACCCATTACATGAATATGAATATAAACAACTTCAAAATCAAACGAATAGTGCCATAAGACGTGAAAAAAGGGCTTACTTCTCTAATGTTGTTAACTGCAATGCTAAACACCCAAAGGAGATGTGGAAGAACCTAAACTCGTTGATAAATCCAAACAAAGACGTCTGGTAGAGTTCCATCCCATTTGACCAATCCTGATGATTTAAACAATTTCTTCGCGTCAGCGAGTCAGAGTGATCTGCCCGACACAACTCTTTTAAACTATTATGAAAACAGTCGTAGGGAAGGAAGTTCAACGTTTGAGTGCTCATTCGTCACACCCAAACAAGTCGAAAAAGCTCTTGAGTTTATTAAATCGAATGCAGTGGGTGCTGATGGTATTCCGATAAAATTGATTCCGACTCTGTTTACCATTTATTAAGGACATACTTGCGGGAATTTTTCATACATCTCTTCAGGAGAAAATAGGAGTTCAGTCACGGATCTGCTACAGAGCAGTCGCTTGTTGCTAACATAACGCGATCTCACTGCAATCCGTTGCTAACGAACAAGTACAATACACGATTCTTCATATAGTGTCGCTTAAAGTTCACCGTCGCCGTTTTTGCCAGTGCGCATACTTTCCGCGCATCGTCGCTAAAATAGTGATAACAAGTGTCGTTCCCGGCCTCGCATGTGCACAAACAACAAACATTAAATTGACATTCCACTCGTCCCAGACAGCTATTTAGATCAAATCGGTTTATTTTTTATATTAACTCGTGATAAGGAGCCGGCCTCCACAAAATTCTTGGTGACGTAATTTGTTCCGAGTGCCGGTCGATGCCAGAATTTCTTCTTCTTCATCAAGTAAGCCACTGACTGTTACTATCCTTCTTACCCTTTTACACTCCGAGGGCAGAGTTGAAGATCTGAAAAGGTCGACCGCTCTCCCCATCCTATCTTCATTTCATATTTCACATTATTTATCAAAACTTTAAAAACTTTAATTCTTTATTTATCACTGTTTGTGTTTCTACTCATTACACAATTATATTTATTTTTTCCACAGCTATATCCTACTATTTATTGTCCACAATTATTCTTTCTATTTGTTCAATTCCTCCTATTAAGCAGCCATGAAGTCCGTCAAATCCGTCAAACCGAACTTCATCATTAAAACTCCACGCATCATTACTAGAAAAACTAGTTCCGAACCAACCGAAACGCCCGCATCCGTCGCCGTGACCTCGCCTATACCAGACCTCGCTAAGTCCCCGGACCGCTCAACATCCCCTGATCTGACCATCTCCACTTTCGAGGAAGCCTTCGAGCTCTTCAAGATGGAGACCACATCCAAAAAACAGACAATGAAGATGGTAAAACTTCTTCGTGAACTCTTCAATAAAGGTGAGGTCTCGATTGAGGCCAAAAACCCTCCATCTATTTCACCCACTGTCTTGTCAGTGGTCCCTATCCCTATCACAACACCGCCGCGCCCCACCCCCACTTTTGACTCCCCACTTTTCCCGCCAATAATTATCATTCCGGATATTCCAGAAATGGACTGGCAATCTGTTGCCAAAAACCGTAAAAGGGCTCTTCAATCCCAAGAAAGCCCCCCCCTCGTCTGCCCCCAATCAGACCCGAAGCCAGCTGGTGCAACCGTGGCCCAAACCAGCAAAAAAATGAGAGGCCCACTCAGCCCTCCTCATCCTGCAGCTCCCGCCCCACCTCTAAATAATGACTCACGACCTCTACTTCAGATCAAAAAAGACCGCATCCCCCCCATCGTACTTCACAATTCCGCCAAATATGGAGACCTGAGAGCTAAACTCAGGTCTCAAAACATTCACTTCTCCTCGAAGGTGCAGCCCAATGGTGATCTTAAAATCACCACTGAAACCGTAGAGGCCTACCGCTCCCTAGTCCACATTACCGATTCTCTCGCCATTCCATACCACTCTTTCCATTTGGAGAGCGAGAAGCCCCTGCTAGCCGTCATCCGCGGCCTACCGACCCCTATCAGCGTCGAGGACATTTCAGATGAACTCAAATCACTCGATTATCCGGTTTTAAATGTGTATCGCATGAAAAACCGGAATCGAGTGGAACTCCCCATGGTCATCGTCAAGATGACAAGGGACTCTTCCGCAAAGCGCATCTTCACCGAACTCCACGGTGTACTCGATATTCGAGTCACAGTGGAGGAGCTGAACAAGCGCAAAGGCATGGGCCAGTGTCATCGATGCCAACAGTTTGCCCATTCCGCCGGCAACTGCCACGCCCCAGCCAACTGTATGAAATGCGGTAGAACGCATCACACATCTGAATGCAGGAAGCCCGCGGACACTCCCGCCACCTGCTGTAACTGCGGAGGCCCACACACGGCCAACTTCAGAGGCTGCCCACGCTTCCCCAAGAGCAACCTCCCTTCAATCGCTCCCCACCACCACTTCCAGACCCCGCAGCCCTTACGCCCCCTCATGGATGGCATCTACCAACGCCCCTCCACCAACGCCCCCTTACCGAACGCCCCCTCGGCAAACAACGCCACACGGCGATTCCCCAACGCTCCCCAGAGTGCATCGAAACCAGTCACTTCCAACGCGTCATACGCGAACGTCGCAACTCATCGCCCCCTATTATCAACATCTACACCCCAAAACTACATATTGCCCGCCGCCCCCCCCCCCCCAAATCGCGATCTCATTTTGAATAACTTAAAATCAGCCATCACCGAAGCCATGAACCTCCTCAACTACATCCAAGAACATGGCTCGCACCTATAAACCATATCATATATCCGCCGCGTTCTGGAATGCAAACGGTTCCCTCAGAACACATAAACAAGAGGTCGAGGATTTCCTTCTCGAGCACAACCTGGACGTGTTGCTGATAACGGAAACGCATCTCAAACCGAGCTACCGTTACAGCATCCGTAACTACTACTGCTACAGAGACGACCGCCTCATCGGCAGAAAAGGCGGCACCGCAACTCTCATCAAAAGCACAATAGACCACTGCCACATCCCCTCCCCTTCCACCGTCAACATAGAATCCACATGCGTAGTGGTGAACACCGCCAATCACGGCCCTCTTAAACTTTGCGCGACTTATCTTCCACCTACCTCCCCACTTGTCGAGTCTGAATTGGACTCATTCCTCGCAGATAATATCCCCACCATCATGGCGGGAGATCTAAATGCTAAACACCCCTTCTGGCACAGCCGCACTTCCAACACTCACGGTAATAAACTTGACGAAATCTCCTCCCGGAAAAGATACTTCGTGGAAGGACCCACGTCTCCCACCCTCTATCCACTAATAGACAATCATCGCCCTGATGTCATCGACATCATTGTCCATAACGACATTCTCTATCAAACAGATCTCACGACTGTTCACCAGCTTCAATCCGATCACTACCCGGTATTACTTCAATTGACGGATGGCTTACCACCCTTCTCGCCCTCAGCCCCTCCGCGACACATCACCTCGTGGAGCGATTTCGCTATTAACGTCGACAGCAGCATCAAAATACCGACAACCTTCCCCGACACGAACTCCATAGACGCCGCTATAAATGACTTCACAACAACCATCAAATCCGCTCTCACATCCTCTTCAAAAGAGAGACCAGCCGATAAACTCGAACTTCCCCTTCCTCCACATATCAAAATACTGATTATGGAAAAAAACAAAACCAGAAAGTTGTGGCAAAACACAGCTGTCCCCTCTTACAAAACCGACTACAATAGATTAGTCAAAAAAATCAAACACCTCCTACAGCATCTCCGCAATGACAAATGGTCAGACTTCGTCGAGTCTCTCGAATACAATGATGGACTCAAATGGAAACTAACGCGTAGCCTTAGAAAAACGCCCTCCCGACCCAGCTCTCTTCAAGGACCAAATGACCCCGTTTTCTCTGCTCGCGACCGCGCAGAGACCTTTGCTGACTCTCTAGCTAATATCTTCTCGCCAAATGCAGACCTCTCTAACCCCTCTCACTCAATAATGGTCGACAACGCAGTTGCCGACATATTAAATGAGCAAACCCCCCCCACCACAGACTTCTTCTCACCGTTAGAAATTCAATCTATCATAAAAAATCTCATCAACAAAAAAGCCCCCGGCCCCGATAAAATCAATAATCTCACCTTGAAAAAACTTCCGAAAAAAGCCATTTACGCCCTTACCGCCATTTACAATGCCTGCCTTCGACATAAATTCTTTCCAACCCCATTCAAAAACGCCGACGTCATCATGTTCCCTAAACCGGGTAAAAGCCACGTTATCCCTGAAAATTACAGACCGATCAGTCTGCTCCCGACTCTAGGTAAAGTGCTCGAAAAATTAATCCTAGAACGTCTCTCGTTAGAAACTTACTCACGTAACATCATCCCAGATTCGCAACACGGATTTAGGCCATTACACTCTACCAACCATCAGCTTCTTCGCGTTGTAGAACACATCATCAAATACTTCAGCTCCAAAGGCCTCACGACCCTCCTTTCACTAGACGTGGCGAAAGCCTTCGACACAGTCTGGCTCAACGGACTCATATTCAAACTGCACAAGTCAGGTATTCCCCTCAGACTAGTGCAAATCATCGCATCATTCCTTGAAAATCGCTCCTTCTCCGTCAAAATAGACGGTATAAACTCATCCCCTCGCCCCATTCTGGCAGGTGTGCCCCAAGGTGCACTGTTGTCCCCTATCCTGTATAACATATACACGAGCGATATGCCCCAATTGTCACGTACACATTGTATCACCGCGCAATACGCTGACGACACAGCCTTTCTCTCTTCATCGAAATATGAGTCCGTATCCCACAACAGACTGCAAGACTTCATTCCCATTCTGGAGCACTGGTGCACCAAATGGAAGATCAAAATAAATCCCACCAAAAGCACAGCAGTCCGCTTCTCACGCAGATACATCAAACCCATCAGAACTCTTAAACTCTTCGGCCAGAGCGTCCCATGGTCAAAACACGTAAAATACCTAGGCCTCACATTAGACAGTAGACTCTCGTGGCATAAACACGCCCTCAATATCAAATCAAAAGCTCACGGAACACTCAAATCATTATTTCCCTTGATCAGTAAATACAGCAAACTTAGCACGCGCACTAAACTCCACCTATATAAAGCGATCGTCAGACCGCAACTGACATACGCCCTTCCGGTCTGGGGCCACGCGAAGAAAACAACGCTACATCACATTCAGATCATTCAAAACAAAGCCCTCCGCATAATTTTAAAAGCACCCTACATCGTCCGTAATTCAAGACTCCACGCAGATACCAAACTACATACTATCCCCGAACATATGCGCGCTCTGGCCGAAAGGTTCTACAGCTCTATATCCCGTCATCCCAACCCAGTCATAAAAGCCTTAGATAACTACAACGCGAACACCAGTTACAGACACACTCGTCCGAAATCAATATTGCGAAACATCCCCCCGACCCCCCCCCTCTTTAACTCTAATCATCCCCCCAAATGACCCCCCGATTGTCACTCTGAACACCCCATCATCGATAATTCCTCCGGCAGACAGTTTACCCCCATAGGCAACCGCATTTCTCACCTTCAATAAACATTTTCTACACCTTAATATATTTATAAAAGTCACACACATTTCCCCACTCATTTACTTATCTACATATACTATATACATTCTTATAATTTATTCACAATTAATTTTTTTTTTTTTTTTTTTTTTTTTTTTCACCCATTCAATATAAAACAGTGTGTGACGACACAAATTTATGTATATTTGTATTTAATATTATGTACATATCATCATATTTATATATGTATTTAATCGTTTATAATTTCTCATAATCATTCATAAAATCAAAACAATTACCACAAACCTATCCTTTCCCGATTCCCAAAAAGATCCAAAAATTTCCAATAAATATCTTAACAGTCAGAACTTATCCGATGAAGGAGTAGGGTGTCCTACCATCGGACCGAAACTCCGAACAAGCTATCCATCACTTGTAGGAGAAAATATTTCCATATGTTTGGAAGTCTGCTCTAGTCGTCGCGATTCCAAAAAAACAAAACGTCGTTGAATTTAAGGATCTACGCCCAATATGTATTCTCCCAGTCATATCAAAGATTTTGGACAGATTGGTGTTCCTTCAGATATCAGATTATCTTCTATCCAATGACATATTGCCCAAGTATCAATCTGGCTTCAGGCCTAAATATAGCACAACGACGGCACTGAGCTGTGTGGTGGATGACATATTACGGGAATCAGATAAGGGAAGGGTTACTGCTCTGCTTCTGCTGGATTATTCAAGAGCTTTTGATACTGTCAATACAGATCTCCTGGTCTCTAAACTATCCTTTTTGGGGTTCTCAGAGAGTGCCTGCCAGTGGCTAAAAAGTTTCCTAACTGGTAGGAGTCAACGAGTTACTACTAGAAACCAGGCTGGACTACGGGTGTTGTCCCACCCCACGAGCCTTAAAAATGGATGCCCCCAAGGGTCAATACGGAGTCCCCTACTCTTTAGCCTATATATATATATATATATATATATATATATATATATATATATATATATATATATATATATATATATATATATATATATATATATATATATATATATATATATATATATATATATATATATATATATATATATATATATATATATATATATATATATATATATCCGATCTTCCAGGTGTGATAAGGAACTGTAGCTACCACATGTAAACGGACAATACTCAACTTTATTATTCATTTGGAAGTGATGATGTTCAGTCTGCCACTCAACACATAAATGATGATCTCTAGCGGCTGATGTTATGGTCTAAGAGGCATGCGCTTCTCTTGAACCCTTCGAAATCGGTTATGATTGTTATGGGTACAAGAAAACAAGTCGAAAAGTTGAACGAGCTTTTGGAAATAAAGATTGGTAACGCGACTGTGCCTACAGAGAGCGTGGTGCGCAATTTAGGTGTGTATATGGAATATGACTTAAGATTCGAGGCTCACGTTAAAACTTAATTACGAGTACAATGGGCTTTTTTGCGGCTTAAAAATATTTATCGCATCCGTCAAAACCTGTCGATTGAGGCTAGACGTAGAATAATTTACACACTCATTATCCCAATAGTCGAGTATGGTGATTGCATCTATGGACCGTGCCTTTTAAAGAAAACCGAAAAAAAGTTGCAAAGATTACAAAATGTTTGCTGTAGGTATTGTTTCAATGTCCCCCCCAGAGGACACAAAATACCCCTTTTTTGAAAGCTTTTAAAATTATTGACATGAAACAAAGACGGTTTCTTAACTTAGGCGTACTCATGCATAAAATTACCAATACAAAAATGCCATTTTATCTCTTCGAAAAACTGAATTGGGCTAGTCAGTTTCACGGCTACGAAACAAGAAGCAGAGAAACTCTTTTACTTATCCCAAATCATAATCTAAAACTATTCAAAGGATCCTTCTCATACTCAGCCAGAAAATGATTTTTTAATAATTGGGTATTCCCGAAACTATTGTATATACTCGTACAATATATAGTACTTTTTATATACTCGTACAATATATATTCTCGTCATTTTATTGTGTTGTTTTGTTATTGCAACAATCATATCATTTCAGGGTAATATGTAATGAAAAGGTGATCTTTTTTTTTGGTTAACGTCCGTTTTCCCCAGTAACATTTCTTTGATTATTTTAAAACGTTATAGAAATGGATGACATTCGCAGCTTTAGAAAATGCTTAAAGACAAGCGTTTTTGGGGAGTCTTATCAAAACCGATGATTATGTATAAACAATCCACACATACTACTTTGATCAAAAAGTTTTAGGACCGGCCACCGTATGGCGCTGTCAGTCACCGATTGGAATCCTTTTTTTTTGTTACCACATCTATCATTGATACTTTCCTCCAAATTTCAGCGTCATAGCTTGACATTTGTAAAAGTTACGTTGTACTGAGTACATCTACCTTTGTGCATGTTTTTGATTTTTTACAAGTTTAAAAATGACATCAACTGTGTATCAACGAGTTTGCATTAAATTTTGTGTGAAAAACGGATTTAACGGTCCGCAGACTTTGGAAATGTTGAAGTGTTTTTCGGTGGCACGAACGGTTCAGAAGTGGTCGTGAGTCGGTCGAGGATGAAGACAGTGGCAGTCGAAAACCGGTGAAAACATCGATAAAATCAAAGAAATGTTGGCCGAAAACCGCAAATTGACCATCAGAGAGCTGGCAGAGGACTTTAACATCGCTTACGAATCCGCTCAAGACATTTTGGTTAGTGATTTGGGCCTCAGATGTGTCGTTGCAAAACTGGTGCCGAAAGACCTCAATTTCATGCAAAAAAAAGACCGCGTTGAAATCGCAAAAGACATGAGTTTTTGACCAAAAACAATACGACTACTATCCAGCAGCCTTTGAATTCACCTGATCTGGCTCCCTGCGACTTTTTCCTGTTCAACCGACTTAAAAAACAGCACCCGAGAGGATGTCATGAAAAAATTGAAGACGGATCTGATGGACATACCGAAAATTGAGTACCAGCGGTGTTTCGAGGATTTTATCAAGCGCTGGCGTAAGTGCGTTGCAGTCGATGGGGAGTACTTTGAAGGGGACCATATTGATTTTGATGAATTAACTTGTATTTTCGATTTTATGAATAAAGTCTTAAAACTTTTTGATGAAGGTAGTACACACTTGATCTGAACCAAATATGTTACTATGACGTATCAGAAGATCTGCAAAGGGTTTTTTGTAGTTCATCTTCCCTTGGTAAGCGTTTGGGGGTTTCTAACCAAATATGATTTCCTTAATATAATATATGCAGATGCTGGGAAGTTTTCAATCTAATTTCTGCAGCCACCACCTTCTTATTCTTACAATTAACTTGTTTTTGCTTATAATCTGTCAATAATGGACGATCTTCGTGCCCTCGTTGGTAAGGCGCCGATCTTCCAAACCGTAGGTTGCGGGCTGGAAGGTTTCTCTGAACGATGTTATATATAAATCGCCCTTTTATTATAAAAATATGGTGAACATGTTATATGTTTCAAGTGTATATAAATTGGTAAAACTAAAATATCTTGATTGATAACAAACCCAATAATTTCAAGACGAGTAATATTAAAATCAAAAAAGGAAGCAAACGGTAAATCCCGTATTTGAATATGTAAATTATTTACAAGCATAAACATAAACGTAAGATTATAGTAGCGGCGAATCAACATTTTAAAAGTGAACGTGAAAGTAACAATTAAATATATTAATTTATTACTTATTGGAATTGAGAATTAATACATACGAGTATATTCCTTTGTTACAAAAGTAAATTTAGATAAAATGTTTCAAAAGTGAACATGTACTCGTATATTAAAAATTAACCTTAAGTCATTATCAAACCTGAAATTTTATTAAAATTAGTACATAAATAGTAAGCAAGCAGTATATCTCTTATTTGAATATATAAATCGTTTATGGATATATTCTTACGTTACAAAGTAACATCAGTGAACAAATCGCTGAAATAATATTTTAAGAAAGTATCGTATATCACTGGTTAAAATTTAATTACCTTGATTCATTGCGATACTTAAAATTTAATTATTATTTATTAAGAAACAGTGAGCTATAAAATTTAAATGAAGACAAATTGAGCTGCTAAGAATGCTTGTCTTTTTCCATTAAGGCTCTAAATTCTTTCTCGATGATTAACCAAAAAAAATTTTGATGTCTTTATTTCACATGAATACTTAAAATAACTTTTATTTTATGTTTCATCACCATTTTCATCTTCAGCCAAATTTGAAATATGCCGCTAAGCCTCTGCTAACTCTTCGCGACTGTAAAACATTTATTTTATAAATAAACCGATCAGAAACATGTGGAAGAGACTGAAATATACGTATAAAAATAAATTCAAACTTAAAACAATTCTTCTTGTTACTTAGAAATTGCATAATTGCAAAAAGTCTACCAGGTATTTTGAATAAAATACTTCAAGAATGAATGTTTTACCAAAAACAAAGGTTAAAGTTGCTTACTTCCATATGTATACTCCAGCAATAACTTATTCATATGTATTTCATGTTTGTATTGTTTAATAGATTAAATATATTTATGTACGGTAGATTTCGAAAATTTTTAATTTTGATAAAAGTTATAAAACATATATATACACAAAACAATTATTTTATTAAAATTATAACTGTAAAATACAGTAATGGTGGTTTAACTGCCCTACGGCCATCTCTTCTAAACAAGCGGAAAAAATTCGTGCCAATCCTAGGTGAAAGGTGACAACGTTATTTTCAAGAAGATAAAATAATAAAGCTTGCAAAAAAAAATGAACGGTATATTTACAAATGTCATCAAACAAATAAAGGAGAAGGAAGATGGGTAATGACAAGAAAAAAAGATTTGTAAAAGAGAGATGTAATATTTAATTTAAGTCGCTTTTTATGACTTCCGCTAACTGATTTCAGAGTCTGACTACAAAAGGACGACACTAAGATCTCTAAATCTACATACGTTATCAATATTAAACACTTTATTAAATATTCATTTCTTTTTCGAATTCCTAAAATTTCCTAGAAATAAAACCTCGAATTAAGTCCCTCGGATACATATACTTCGTTCAAATTTTAATTTCGTCTACGCCACAATTTAATTAACCGTGTAATTAATATTTTTCTTCGAAGAGTAAGAAGAAAATAAATACTAATCAGCCGACGGAGAGAGGAAAAGAAGTAGAGATGTGGCAGTGGGCTTGTATAATTAGAGACGATGAAGACAGCTATAAATTCTTGTTAAAATTTTAACATAAAATTTTTACAAGTTGACGAAGCCACACAAAACGTTTTTGGTTCAGGTAAAATAAACACTGCAAGGCACCTTTTTCTATTTATCCATCCTTTTTAGTTGTTATGACCTCATAAAAACCTTTATAAAAAGCGTTTCTTGTTTAAATTAAGCGATAATATTCTTCTTCCAACAAGATTTTAAACATAAAACGGATCAATAACATTTCGGGTTTGTACACTCTTCATGTATGAAAATCTTTATAAAACGGTTGTGTTAAATCGTAATTTATTTATTTTTTGTACACATAAACAAGAGAATCTTTTATACTCGTATATTAATAAATTCTTCGTTACATCTTTCTGACCTGTGTCACAAATGTTTCTTCGAGGAGCAGTTAACTTTGAGGTCGATTAAGTCTTCATCGAACAAATTTATTGTTCAACATCGATTCAAAAGGGTGGGGCATTATTACAGGGGTTTTCCATTGCTGGTGCTGGTAGCGTGGCATGGAATAAACTGCCTATAAGTGTTAGAAATATGGTTGGCATATGCAGCTTTGGAAAGCACTTGAATATTACCGTTTTTGGGAGATTTGATCGCAATTTATGAATATATATGAAAATTATACACATAAATTATTCTACACCAAAAGTCGAATGTGTAACTATCACACATTGGAAGATCATATAGGTTTGATTCCTAGCGGATTTTCTTTCGGACTGGTTTTAATCTTAGGGAATTTTACATTTGAATATAACGTATATTTCTGTAGTTAATCGTAAATTCTTATAACAGTGTTTTGGAATACAAAAAAAAAACCCTATGTTAAACTCTCCGTAACAAAAGGCTATAGCAGATTTAACATACCAATTGTCATGGAGATTTAATTTTCTTGCCCCCGCAATTTTGAGTTTAATCTCTCAAAACTGTGTGCTTAATACAAATAAATTTACATTTCCAAAGAATAAGTCAATTACTCAGAGGCGTCTTCCATCCTCTGAATATGTGACAATTATATTCGATCATGAAGAGTAATCTATCGTTCAGTAGAAATCATGAAGAGTAATCTATCGTTCAGTAGAAATCATGAAGGTAATCTATCGTTCAGTAGAAATCTATGAAACTACGTACTGAAAAAATCGGAATTTTGAAAAGGAAAGTTATAAACGAACATCATGCCTTCTATGATAGCCTCCAACGACTCCTCTCCATCTATTCCTGCACCCTGCGGCTCAATGGGCAGTTGCGAAAGGTAGTCCAGCTGCATCTCTCAGTTGGTCAGTCTAACGCATTGGGATTCTTCCTATTGTGCGTCGTCCTTTCACGTTCCCAGTAACCACGAACATCTCCAAACCGTATCCTTGGCAACGAGCAATGCGCTCAAGGAACCGGGAACTCATCAAAGGCATATTGTCGACAATCTGATGGCAAAAGTATAAAATTTTAACAATATAAGAAATATATTAACAGGGCTTTAAATGTTAACCATACAGTAAATCATTAAATGTTAACCATACAGTAAATCATTAAATGTTAACCATACAGTAAATCATTAAATGTTAACCATACAGTAAATCATTAATGTTAACCATACAGTAAATCATTAAAAAAACTGAGTTCCATCGGTAATAGAACTCACAGCCCATGGGTTGAATGACAGACGTCTTGCCAACTAGGCCAGGAAGAACATCACTATCACCAAAGAATAAATTATTATCATACGTACATACCATCACACTTTTCCCCTTCTGGGGAAGCCGGAGAGGACAGTGCAGAAAATATTGCTTTTTATGGTATACTACGAGGGTCATCTAGAAAGTAAAGTTACAAGGGCTCCTGAGGCCGGGGAAAATTTTTTGTTTCGAAGTTGGCGCACCTGACGTGTAGGGGGGATCCTAACGGTCAGTTTGTTTGATCCCGCGTGTTTGTCGGCCATTTTGTCCAGTCACAGTAAATTCTTCCTATGGAGAGGTCTTCGCGCGCTCCCGCCACCTCCCGTTCGTGCGAGATCCGCGCGGTCATCAGTTTTTTTACTTTGCAGAACAATACCGCTGCGAATATCCATCGGAAGCTCGTGGAAGTTTATGATAGTGATGTGATGAGTCAACAACATGTCACGAAGTAGGTTAGGTTGTTCAGAGAAGACCGTACTGATACTCACGACGAGGCAAGGCAGTGATTTCTGACGAACTTGTGCAAAAAATTGAAGAACAAGTGCAAAATGACCGCCGTCTGACGCTTGACGACCTTCCCGAAGAATTTCATGACATTTCTTGAAGTCTCCTTGGTGATATTATGTCGGAAAAACTTGGTTACAAGAAGTTGTGTGCGAGATGGGTGCCCAAAATGCTCACACCGGAGCACCGTCAAAATTGCGTGACCACCGCGCGTGAATTTTTGGTCGTTTTGCACAACAAGGAGAAGCTTTTCTGGACTATATCGTGACAGGGGATGATACGTGGGTGTATCACTACACCCCAACAGTTTTCCAACGATCAGGAGGTCGAGGAAGCTGTGAAGAAGTGGCTGAAAGAGCTGGCGGGGGATGGTCTATGACACTGGCATACAAAAGCTGGTGTCCTGACTACAGAAATGTCTCGATCTCTACGGCAATTACGTTGAAAAATAGTTAAATATATTTGTAAAGTATCCTTTGAATTTCAATTAAATACAAGCATTTTTCGATCCTACATGAATGTTGTAACCTTACTTTCTGGATGACCCTCGTATGTTAGTATTTATTTCGCCTTCTTCGCATCCATACAATATACAATGTATAATAAACCGTAACACACAGGTGTGTTCTATCTACAGAAAAGTTAATATCCATAGTCGATCACGGAGGATGATAGCCTTTCATAACCTGTTGTATAATGCTAAGAATTTGATCCCGATTTTCCTCCTTATTACGTAATTTCTTTCTTGATTCCTCAGGGAACGCCTCGTTTCCATCGCCTGAACTCTATAAATAGCTATAAAATACACCTCAAATTTAGTTTTTCTTTCAATTTTATCTACCCAACAAATTAATTAACCTTTCAATGAAAATAAAATTAAATGTTGAAAAAACAATTTGGAAAAAATGTTTGTTCAGTTAATATAATTTAATTAACAAAAAATTTAAAATGATTTTATCAAATGAAGATTGTATGAAACCAAAGAAAAACATTGTTGAAATTTCAACAAGTTTATAAAGTTACAAAAATTTACATATGTAACATACATATGGTATATATACGTAAGCAACTTACTTTCAAACGTTGTCAGACTTTACAAGTAACATAGTTTATGGACAGATACTACATCGACGCTCATACGTGGTTAGGAGATATTATGATATTGTTAAAATTTGATACCACCATCATTAATTAATATCATCAGTAATGTCAACTACTGATGAGTTATCAAATTTTATACTAATTATTTTTTATACTTTGTGTATGTATGTATCTTTAATTTTCAATCTTCTTTTATCTTTATTTTTTTGTTTCATGTAAACTACCTGCCTTAGGAAGGGCATGCGTCTTGTAAGACAAGAGAGTGTTTTGCATATCTAATTATTAAAATACAAGACGTGTTGTTTTGTTCTTTATTTACTCGTATTTCATCATTGGTACAATGTTCCTCACGATTATATTTCAAAAAAATACAAGGAGTGATTGTTCCATTACTCCGCATGTGCCTTAAAACGGACATACGCCTTGTCATGCAGGAGAGTGTTTTGCATATCTAATCGTACAAATTTAAATGTGTAAATAAAATGAACAGAGCTGGTAGAAGACGTGTTGCTTTGTAATATATTTATTTCATCATCGGTACAATGTACCTTACGACACTATTGAAAAAATATAAAAGTAGTGAGTGCTTTATTTATGACTCTGCATGTGACGAAAGAGTCACTCCCGCACATGCTGTACAGAAGCCTCAAACAAGAAGGAAATGTTTGAAGGTAGTTTTATTCATGACTCTGCATGTGACGAAAGAGTCACTCCCTCACACGCTGTACAGAAGCCTCAAACAAGAAGGAAATGTTTAAAGGTAGTTTTATTCATGACTCTGCATGTGACGAAAGAGTCACTCCCTCACACGCTGTACATAAGCCTCAAACAAGAAGGAAATGTTTAAAGGTAGTTTTATTCATGACTCTGCATGTGACGAAAGAGTCACTCCCTCACACGCTGTACAGAAACCTCAAACAAGAAGGAAATGTTTGAAGGTAGTTTTATTCATGACTCTGCATGTGACGAAAGAGTCACTCCCTCACACGCTGTACAGAAGCCTCAAACAAGAAGGAAATACTTAGAGGTAGTTTTACCTGTCCTGCGATACTAGAATCAGTTCAGTTCTGTTTAATTCCACCACCACCCATGCTGTTATGGGGAGCAAAATAAGACCCCCATCCAGCGCGATTTATACTAAAAAATCTACATTTTCTTTATTTTTTTTTTATGAGCGCGACGTCACGTAGTGACAAAGAAGGAACTGCCTAAAGGGACAATTTCTCCGATTGTAAATGCGTGCACTGAGATAAATACATGGGGTGCCAATGTATAACAGAAAACGGAATGAAGTGAGTAGGAAGGAAATTGAACTTTGAGGTGTTGAGTTAAAGAAGACCACTCTGAGATGTTTTGATTACGTAAAACAAATTAATGAAGAAACACTAACGAAACAAATATACAGTGCACATATGTCCCCAGTGAGTTATGCCCTCAATGAGATACAAGCATACGTCTAGTTTACTGAGGACACGACAAATGAAAGGAAACAACCCCAGATCCATTAAAATTGTGTGTCCAAATGAAATTACCTGTTGTTTTTTCACGAATGACGTACATTTCTTGTCATGTGTAAAATAAATAAAACATAAAAAATAAAAACATATGAGGGTTGACGTGTAAGAAAATATCAAGGAAATTATGGTTGAATCAAGGTTATCATATTTTGAAAAAAAATGTAAAAAGTCAGATAAATCATAGGAGTTGTATGGATGTGGAAAAGGCGAAGATTATATATCCAGATATGAAAGTTTGGCGCTCTGTCCTCTCTGACCACGCCTGCAGGGAAAAAGCGTGATGGTATTTATGTATTATGTTAAAAGAATTTCAATGTTATCATACAAATTTAATACATCTTTATTTTTAAGATTCCGCGAAAAAATGTTTAATTTTACTTCCTCTATTACAATATTTTTTTCGAAGAATTTTACTTTTCAATTTAAAACCAACATTACATTTTTTTCTTTTTTGAGAAACTTAATACAAACCTTATATTACCAAAAGCAAGAATCTTATCATTTTATGATAAAATTTCATTTAGCCTAAGGCAGGTGAAATGGGAAATAGATAATATAAGAAAACGATAATTGAAGCTTGTGAATTTTTTTAAAATGTATCAATTTGTTTTAACCCTTAAAATAAGATAACTTGTGACCTGAATTACGAAGATAATACAAGTTTTTAAATATATGTGTATAATATTATGTGTATAATTTTGGAACATATTTGATTAGTATACGTAAACATGAAGTATTCTTTTTGTACAAAAGAACCGCTTAAATTTGGGTAAACAATTATTGTAAAAGTGCCCTGTACTATATATACACTTTCATAATAATACACATTCAGCACGTTTGAAATGAAACCAGCAATGGAAATTTTATCCTAATGACATATGACCATCTTCGTGGTCTAGTTGGTAAGACGTTTATCTCCCGACCCGGAGGTTGTGGAACCCAGAATTTTTTAAAAAGGATTCCAGTCTGGTTTTCACTTAAGCCCACTTTAATATATTTATGATTGGTTGGAAGATATGGCCAAATGGCAAGAGGCCGGCAAATTGTACTGTACATAACGAAAGTTTAACACAATATAATCTATCTGAGAAATACCAAACTACTTTTTGGGCAACATATTACTTTAAAAGTGAAAGAGAATTTGTTTTACAGTAAAAAAAATTACTTATCAAATTTCAGTTTGACTGTGCGTAACTACACAATATTTGACGTATTGTTACATATATCAATAAATAAATACAGGTTTATTGATAGCAACATGGAATGTACATAATACATTAAGACACATTTCAAGAACACATTAAAAAGATAATACATTAAAAAACAGAAATCATCAAAAGGTTTGGGCTCATCTAATAACACCCCCCCGGCCAAGATACACCCCACCAATATAGGGCGTGCCCGGCCACGGAGACACCAGATGTTTTTCAGCCCACACCCTTGAACACGTAGAACAAGAAGAAGAAAATAAATAGATGACAGAAAAAAATACATTCAAGAGAGAAGACATTAAAAGGTCCGGGCTCATCCCACAAACATTCCCCCGACCGAGATACACCCCACCAATGTAGGGCGAGCCCGACCGCAAGGGCATCGGGTGGCTTTCATCACACACCCCCGCATATCTAGATTAAAGAATAAATAAAAAAACAAAAACGTATGGCAGAAAACAAAATAAAAAGTAAACCCACATATACTACCTCAGTTTAACTGTCAGCAAGAACAAAAAAAAGAAAGCCTCAAAGGAGTCCAAATTTTACAAAATGACAAACGGGAAATATAATAGTTGAAACAACATTGAAATAGGTAGGAATACATTGAAATTGTTAAGCAGTTTTAAAAGAATGAATGAGAAGATAACGCACAAACACGTACGCACAATCCCTGATTCACCACCAGCGAAAAGAGCCAAAAAAAAAAGAAAAAGAGAAAAAAAAAGCAAATATCATCCTGTCGCGTACCTTGCGCGGTAGGTCGAATGAGCAGATAACCAAACTTTTCTATCCATGCACACTACTTTCGCCTCCTCCACATTCATAAATTTCACCATCCACAATCTTCTATTATTCATAATTCTCACCCTTTTTCAAAACCTGGTCTATTTGGTCAGCCACGTTTTCCACGGCACACCTCTTTCACGCACATCTTGCACTTCTGATTTGTATATTTGCTTAGTAATTCTTTTTTCATTAACTCTCTCTACATATCCAAATCATTTTAAAGCTTGTTTCTTCATCGAACTTAAAACATTCATTTCTCCATGTATTCTTTCAGACGTCTTCATTCCGCCACAGCATTAATCTTACTCTAAACGTTCTTTTGCAATGTCCAAATTTCATTTCCATACATCAAGATAGGGATCAACACCCTATTATGTATTGTCATTTTTGCTAATGTTTATATTGCACGGGTGTAGTATATACCATAAAATGCTCGGTTTACCTTGTTTCCTTTCGCTAACCTTTTTTCAATATCCCTTTCAACTCACCCTTCACACGTAAGCATATTACACAGATAACATAACTCATCCTCCAGTTTTTCTGAGTTTACCCATGCATCGCACATTTTATCCTATGGAGACTATCTTAAAGGCACGTATATTAATATTTATGTTTAAAAAATGCTTTTTGATAAAAATGAAAATTCTCGTTATTTTTTTTATCAAGACTCGTATATCTCAAGATAATGTCGAAGAAAACACATTTAAGTGAAAAGTGATATACCATCCCACCATTCAAGATACCGATAAAAGGTGAGCCCAGTCGCGAGGACATCAGATGTTTTTCAGCCCATACCTTATCAGCATTATCATATCATCTGCATACACAAGTTCATATACATTTACCTCACTCGTTCTTACACCTCTCCCATCTTCCTCACACATGCATCTATATATTAATTAAACAACCAAGGTGACATAACATATTCATGTTTTACGCCTATTGTTGTTTAGCAATATTCCTTTAGAATTTTTAAGGATGCCTAATTACAGAGAAGAGACAAGTCAGCATACTTATAATGATTTTTTGAGGCATTTTCAAGACGAATTTTAATTTCCTCATCAACATTGGGACTATAATTAGTCCTGTAATTTTGCTTAATTGTCATGGGAAAATATAAGAGATTACCTACGTCATCTGCGACATTTTAGGGCGAGAGTAATTCATTTAAAAAATGAGAAAACAAGAGGAAAAATGTTTCGCTCTTGAAAAATAATCGGACCCTTTTATTTAAAGGTAATCCCCCATTTTTTAGGACTGTATATTTACAATCGCCCCTTAGTTTAATGTTAAGGGTGCTTTGTAAGAACTCTGGCATAACACAACTCAATTCTCGACGAATCCTGAATCGTCTCATTTTATTTATTTATTTACTATTATTCGACCATTATAATTTTTTTATAAAAAAAACATTTAAATTGCGGTGCGAATGAATACAAGAACACAATATATTACAATAAAGGTACAAACGTACACCTATATGATTAATATAATTTGCTGTACAACATAAAAGTTTCTAATGTAAACAACTGGCCAGAGCTCAGTTGGCTCGGACCGTATGCATCGTAAGGAAAAAAACGACATAACATAATATACTTATTGTAATTTGTTTTATCAAACACTGTTTATTCCACTTTTTTGTAACGGTATAACTCTACCGGTTTCAAGGCTTTCACTTCATCATCAGGGGAGCACAAATAAGACTTACGTGTGCTCCCTTGATGATAAGGTGAAAGCCTTGAATCCGGTAGGGTTATACCATTACAAAAAGTGGAATGAATAGTTAAAACAAATTACTATGTCTTTAAACCTCCACAACGTTAATGCCTTAACTATAAATAATAATATTCTTAATTAACACTTCTTCTTCATCTTATTTTAGGACTGTTGGACTGTTATGGTCCTGTATCATGGTTTGCCTCTTGTGACGTCGACTGCCAGCTGTCTTTCCATCTTTTGGGAGGTCGTCCTGGAGGTCTGCTTGCTTGGGGGATACTGTCCTTGGCCATTCTTACGGCTCTTGGTTAACACGCTTATATTGAATTTTCAGACATCATAAAGAAAATGTAAAAAGTAAGAAAAATTATAGGAGCTAGATAGACGTGCAAGAAGTAAAATATCGTACTATGTCCTCTCTGCCTACCACAACATATTTTTCCTACAGAGAGAAATAAAATTCAGTATGATTTAAGAGTTGAGTAATAAGATCCTGATAATATATTTTTTTAACTTGTATGGTACCCTTCGAACTCTGCGACGATTCGACGACGACCTTCGTAGCCTAGTTGGTAAGACGCTTACGTCCCGAACCGGGGGTCGCCGTTTCGATACCTGTTGGAACCCATATGTTTAAAAAAAAAGTGATTCCAGTCTGGTTTTCACTTAGGACCCTTAAATATATTTCTGGTTGGTTGAAGGAGATTGCTGGATGAAAATAAGCTCGCCATACTGTATACAAAAAAGGGTTATATATAATAATACAATATATTTCATGTTATTGGAGCTGAAAGTTTAAATAAATTTAAGATAGTGGCCGGGAGACAACAAAGTTTTAAATTCCTTTGATCGACCTTTTAGGATAAATACCTTTTGAGTAGGTGTTCGTTATTGCATGTGTTGGCAATAGTACACTACACATGAAGAGGTAACAACATTTATAAACCGCGAGCAAAAATTGTAGCGTGAACGAGTATTGTTAACAGACAAATTTTTTGGGTACCATATCGGGAACCGAATCCAAACCTCCCAAACGGAAGTCAAGCGTCCTACCAATCAGGTCACGGGTGTCGTTTATTTATGTAAAGGCGTCATTTATCCACAAGATTGACGTATAACCTTGTTCGTAGTGAGGAGGGCAGACGATGATTTAAAAGGACAAGGTTTATAACAAATATTAACAAAAACCGTATAATGTCTAAGAATGAGAAGAAATATTTGCCCGCTCAACATATTAATTCTTGTTCTGGTTACAAGTGTTTCCACTTTAGTCCCAAGAGGTTCATCAGGTCAAACCAACATCCATTGCAGTACTCTGCGGTATGTTGATCCCTGAACACTTTTCCGCCCCTAATGAAGGCGGGTGGGTTCGTTTTTTATTTACTGGGAACTAGTTTCAAAAGGATTTTATTCACTGAGCATTTTCGCTGTGCAATAACAAAAAAAAACATGACAGTCAGAATATTGAAATTGTGAAGGTGTTTTATTTGTTTGTGGGAATATACTCGTACATTGTTCATTCGAGAAGTTCAGTGTTTACATTCAGTTATTTTTATTGTATTCTTTTTTTGTTTGTTTATTTAATTTTAAAATTATAAATACTACAAAATATTTATACAATAATATATGAAAAATCAAAATATACAAACATAACATATTTAAAGTTATTTGTTTCAAACTATATGGATCTGAGTTTATTGCCTTTCATTTTCGTGCCTCCCGCCAAATAAGGTTTTGCCGTTATTTTATTGGGGAAAAATTAATATTTACTCGTATATACGAGTATGTTGACACTTTAAACTGATTGTTGATTATTGTTGAATGTCTTTGTGAACAATTTTCACCAATTTTATAAGTTGTAAAACCTAATTTTTAGTATCGATCACGTGAGTCAACCCTTGTCTTACTGCATCAATTCTAAGTTTTGATTTGTAGTAGACTTTCATTATACACAATACAATTTAGTGGTTCAATTATCATATTACATATCTTCTAATCTATTAGAAATATGTTAAATATACCTTAAATGAAAACAAGTGTTTAAAAAAAAATTGTAACAATTGGAATCAAACCCGTAACCTCCGGGTAAGAAGAAAGACGTCTAACCAACTGGGCTACGGATGTCGTCATTCAGTTAATATCTTCATTTTTATAATAGCAGGGTTTTAAGCAATTTAAAACATTCTGTGTTATATCTGCTTAATAGTTTTTTTGGTAAGTGAGTAAAAACATATATTATTTGAGTAATTTTTTGGTTAGTGAGTAAAAACATATATTATTTGAGTAATTTTTTGGTTAGTGAGTAAAAACATGTATTATTTGAGTAATTTTTTTGTTAGTGAGTAAAAACATATATTATTTGAGTAATTTGTAGAAGGTTAAGATTGTACCACTTGATTTTTAAAAAATACACTTCATTTGCTACCCACCATAATACGAGTATATCTCTGTTTCGTAGTTAACTCAATCCAAAAATATTTGAGAGATCGAAATTTTATGTACGAGTATATTAACTTTCATATTCTTTCAAATTACCTCATCACACTGTCGTGTAGCTCATGACTGAGCATTGTGAATATCATGATGACCTCAGATGATTCCTCTTCATCCACCCTCGCACTCCGCGGCTCGACGGGCAATTGTTAAGGGTAGTCTAATCTTTAATAATCTCTTTAATTATCTAAGTACATTTTTTTATACTGTGGCATCGAAACTTTTGTGCCTTGTGATCAGCTGTTTTGAACTGGACTTATTTCAGACTTCAAATAAATATCGTCTTTGGTAAGCTAACATAAGGTAAAATACAGCATGGTGGACAACGCAAGTGATATGAGGATATACTGCACGATACAATTATAAATGTTTAACAAAACTGGACGAAAACAGCAGTAGATTGAATCAAGGGGAGAAGAACTATTGTTATTATGTTTAACCCAAAATCGTATGAGGTTGAAGGGTGAAAGAAGACACCCATCATCCTACTACGATAAAAAAGGCCATCCTTCGTGATCGAATATCGTTTTCAGCCATCTTGTGGCTGAAAGACGCCTGTGCACATGTTGGTTTATTGTGTGAAAGTTATTGTACTTCAACAAGTACATACTTTTAACAGATCTAACCCAATATTCCGATGGCAATGAAATCAACAATCCATGACAATCGGCGGGTTTCATCTCTTGGAACCTTTCGTTGTGCAAAATTTTAAAAATAACTATTTTTGTTGCTTAAAGCCCTATAAGTTTTTTAAAGCACTATAAGAATTCCAGTCTGGTTAACACTTAGGGCCTATAAAAACATCTTTCTGGTTGGTTATAAGAGATTGCCACATGGCAACAAACTCGCCAGGTTAAAAAAAAATTTTTTTTGAAACGCAACAGAAAAAACAGACGTACAATGAAATGATCTAAAAGTAAAACCAGTTCCGAAGTTAATCCACCAAGTATCGAGCCTAGGGTGCCCGCGGCCAACCATCATCCTAAGACTCTTGTTTCAAAACTGAGAAGGCTTTAATCTCGGAACTTGGTAATATGCTTATTAAGGATGCAGGAGGCAAACAGTAAACCTTCGGATTAAACGCAGAGAAGTTCCATAAAGCTTTCATATTGTTTAAAAATAAATTTAAAAAATATACATGCGTTATACAAAAGTTAAAATATTTTTTATTTCCCCAGCTTCGTATTGTTTTAATATTTGTATGTGGAAAGTTCTTTAAAAATATGTTTAATTTTATGTTGTTCATTACTTTTTCAAGATAAATATTTTAAAATTTCAACCGAACGTAACATTTTGTTTTGTACTCGTATTATATGACAAAGCAAAGACTTAAATAATTTATGGGTAGTCACGATTTAACTATTTGATTTTAAATATCTTCTCAATTTGCTAACCTCCCACAAAATGGTTTAAATCCACTCTTCTGTTCCGACCTCTCCACACTCTGTTCAGATCCCTCCCAAATAAACTCATGCAGGGACTAATAATGTATCCCCTTCGCAGTCGTTTGTGAATGTATCCCCGATATTGCAACTAATTTACAGTTCCCTTAATTGCTAGCTCCCTCTAATATCGACGGGGTTAATTACACCCTTAGCTGAATTCACGCTTTGTGGAATCAATATGAGAGGTTTCGCTCGAAATCTGGAGGCTTTACATAGCATTACTTTAGCAGCTAATCTAGTTTTACTGTGGTTTATGTTGTATAAATAATGTACACTTATTTCAATTTCCGTGATGTTTCTTCTGCTGCTGATATCATGAAGTATGACCGAACTGCATAACGCAGTGGTCTTTAGAAACGGTCTACTCGTGAATTCTCTAAAATAACAATCAACTGTAGCGGGAAATAGACGTCTTCATATCAAAAACTTTTCAACTTTTTTCCCCTTTTAAAATAAATTATTCTGTTATTACTTATTCATCATATGAAAACGATCTGGGAATTGTCATTGATGAAAATGCGAATTGGTGTAATCACGTCTCCGAATTTGGGCCCAAAATCTTTCTCTACATTCTTTAAGTAAAATGCGTAATTTTCTGTCTATTTTAAGTCGAATACTACATTCCCAATGTGTTATGGTTCCATTTCTTGATAACTGTGACTTATTTTATTTGGATTTCAGTAGTTTGGAATACTATCTTGCATGTGAAGAGACAACACTCGCACATGTCTAATACACGCTCTTATACTATTGTAGTTTATCACAGTACCCTTTTTTCGGGTACAATTGCTAATCAAACCCGAAACACCCTGGGTTTGTAGGCATTAAAATAGGGATGACATCGTTTGTATTGGAAATTCAAATAAAGTTACCTTATTTGTATTAGATAAATACTCCATATTTTGAGAAATTTTGAATTTAACAGAGAGATATCCAAATTTACTGTAAAAACACAATATCTGAGTTTGAAGAAGAATTTCAAATAACCGTCCGGCCACATGGTTTCAAGACGTTTATTTGACAAGTTTGACGGCTTTTCAATGGATTAATATAATATTATTTCTACATCTACTGTTTGTTATTTATAATTAAATTTATATAATAAACGAGAAATTTCAAATTTTACTTTAAATATTTCCATGCCTCATGGGATTTGGGAATGAAAATAAAAATTAAGTACATTTTAATACGAAGCATTTCTCAAGAAAATAAAAAAAATGTCACATTTTTTAAATTCAACATCTTATACACGTGATACATTATTTAATCTCCTGCGACTCTTATTCATGTTTGTGCTGTAGATTTATTTTGTCAATCTTTCTTCACTCATTATAACCAAGAAACTGTTGAAAGAAGCTTTCTACGAAAACTAAACTAGAACCTTTTTTTTTAAATCGACGTGACACAATGATACATTACAGATTTCTTACGGTAATACGGATTTAAATGCCAGCGGGAATTGAACCCATAACCCTCGGGCTGAAAAACCACCTGTCTTACCAAAAAGCCTACGAAGGTTGTCCAATTCAGTTGTAGATGTCAAACATTAATTTCAAATATTTTATCTACCAGATATTCGAAGCGTTAACTTTTCCTCTGATGTTAATAAATATTAAAATTAAAACCAATTAATAATGAATGTCTACGAAAATTCATTAAAATGAATAACTTTTAATAAAGACTTTACGAATATATATACCAATGATATCCTTATAAAAACACTGTTTACTGAAAAATCTTCGTTAAAAAAGTAAATTTATTAGACATTTCTGTAAAACGAAAGAAGATCTAGAGATATTTTTTCTACTTTTTCCAGCGGTTAAAAACTTCGTTTGAAAACCGCTGATCTCAACAATAAATCTGATATATATATTGGCTTTAAGAAGCGAAAAAATCACGATGGAATAAATTCTTTAGTCAGCATAAGAATTTCTTTGTCGAATTCCTAAATGTTATACAAAAGGAGTCAGACGGGACGGGATACCCACTGCAAATATTGAATCAAAATAAACCAAAGTAAATAAAGGCTATATACGTGTATAGTATCAAGATAACTTGGTTATGTGGATTAGTTGTTACTACAGAATGATTTTTTTTGCAAGCTCATTATGAAATATGATTTTAACAGTAATTTTAAGTTTTGCAAAATTAATAAGTTGATTAAAAATTATACATTTCTCGCAAATGTTGAGAAGATAAGAAGCACTTCTGGCGAACGCTAGATATTATTTTTCACCACTTCAAATAATAAATGTTAAAATGGTGCAATCATAATAAAATAAGGATAAATATTGCTTCGTTCGCAGGGAGTAAATTCTCATAAAAGGCGCTCATAATCGGCGAAATAAACAAGCTAAAGAGATGTTTCAGTTTATTTCTTAGTATCGCATTTGCAACTTCCGGCAGGCTGAAAATCCTCTTAACAGCTTGATGACGAATGTTACTAAGGTTAATGAATATTGATTTTTTTTATATTTAACTTTAAAATAAAGTGCCATTTTACTGTGTATCGATTTAAATATATATTTCAGGTAGAATATATCACAGTTATACTTACTCGTATATTTATTTCACGTATACATTTGGCAGGAATTGAACATGCCACACACATTAAGGTAAACATTGATTTTCGTATACCCCCAGGACATGAAATAGGTGGGAAAATGGCTGTCGGATGCTTTGGAGGGTGAGACAGAACTTTGCGTGCAAAATTACATGTTGAAACTCGTTTTAAAATTTATTGAATTTCTGAAAGCTATACAATCATCAAAAGGGACAGCAAATTATCGGGAAATACCTAAGAGAATAAACCGCCGTAGTTAAGGGTTGAACATTATTAAATATTCAGGTTATCGTCAAAAGTCAACGTCGTGCACGAATTGTGGTTGAATATTGATGGAATGGAATGATGACAGACAGTTATGAGTTTATTTAAAATATTAATCATTTTACCTTGTTTTTTTTTAATCCACGTTAGGTTTTCAATGATTTAACTGAAATTAAAAACAATTCGTTTGACAGAAATTTTAATGATTGGTTGTGGTATGATTTGTAATATGAAAATTGAGTATTCGGTGACAAGGATATTTTTATCTTGTTTGACAAAAATATCAAGTGTAGACGTGAGAAAAATGTGACGAATTGAAAAAAAAGATGCATTATTTAAGATGAAAATAGAATGTTCAGATAGTTGGCCTATATAGAAGTTATGAGAGATAAAAATATTTACATTTTAAATATTAACATGGTAAAATCGTGGCGTGACCAAATAAATCATATTCATTTAGAGTGATAACTGAGAGCCCGTATTATAAGAGAGTGCTTATGATGATATGTAGTGACGTGGCATAAGTATAAATAAGGCATTAAAGAATAAGGCAGAGATCTGTTCTCTCTAATTAGTTCAGTATAGACATGGCGTAATGTAGATGAGGATGGTGATGAAATCAAATATCTCAGAACCATGTTTTAGTAATACATAAGGCATTCTCATTTTGTGTGGAAATTAGAAATAAATAATACAGAAACGGGCATTATTGCATTCTATTTCCGTTGTAAAAAGAACAGCCTGGCTGACTTATTGACATGTGACCAATTCTTTCGACCAGCCCGAAAGATGGTTAAGAGGCCTTTAGAGAAAACTTAAACCGATAATTGAACATGCGCATGGGCTGAAATACAGGCGCCTTACCAACTAGATCATGGAGGTTGTCGATATACTCGTACGAGTGTATAGTATGTGTAGAAATAACATAACAATAAAAAATACCGATTTATTTTTTCGCAACTGCTTTATTTTTATAGTTTAAATAAGGTCTGAAAGCAAGATATAAAAACTCAGAATGTCAAAAATACCTAAAAGTCTGCAATATACCAGATTACAAGCACACATAATGCTGCCTGTGAGGTTCGGACATTTATTAAGATTATAATGAAAATTAAGAAATCAGAAACATTTATAGAAGTTATTTTTACTTTATTCTTGACGATTTCCGTGGTCTAGTGGATAGAACGCTTAAATTCCACTTCGCCACAACTCCCGATGGCTTAAAAAAATTGTTTCAATTTGGTTAAAGAGTTCATCTGGTTACAATACTCGTATGCAATTATTGTTATCTATTAACGTGCCGGTAGTATTGGTACACCTGTAATTGCGAACCGCGAGTTCCGTGCCTATTTCAGTGGATTACTGGGAACAAATGCAGTATTATTGTATTTCCCGATCATGTTTTTCAATATAATACCAATTCCGATAATTTGAATTGTAGGTACTATGTAAAAGAAGCACTTTTTTCCTCAGAACGTACATGTTGGCTTATAAGACCCTTGTCAACTGGAAAAAATACAGGGAAGATTTTTTATTCATAGGTTCAACTAAAATTGATGATCGCTTTAAGGACTTAAATAAAGTAAAGACTTGTATAGCTTTTATCAGTCTTATTATGAATGTCTTAAACTTATTACAATTATCAGTTGAAACTCCCTCCAGATTAAAGTGAAACTTAAAAATGTTACATTGTAGTCATTAAGCAAACTATTCCTATGAGTAATCAACAGTTAGGCTACACAAAATGGGGAATCAGTATGGACACTAGATAGATTCATTTAAACTCTCTTAGAACTCATATGAAATGATTTTTCTTGATTAGTATTTCCACAATTGTATTGTAATGATTAGTCAGGTCATCAAATTTTTGTTACTTATTGTTGTCTTAACATATTTTTGGTAAACTTTGTTTTTTTATAACATTGTTGAAATAAAGTTCTCACGACCGTTAATAGGAATAAAATAAATTTAATTTCTGAATTTGGAATAAAATAAATTGAAAGTTCCCAAGTCTAAATACAGTCATATTAAGTAAAATTAATTATAAGTTACAATTTTAAATGCCGCAAGATGATAATTTCAATAGGACAAGTCTAAAATTAAGACATTTTTTACGCGCATCTACGTCTAGTTGTGTTTTGGACATGTGCTCCATTTTTACGCGCATCTACGTCTAGTTGTGTTTTGGATATGTGCTCCATTTTTATGCCCATTTTAAGTAGCATAAAACCAATTAAGTAATTGTCTTAAACTTGAAATGGTTTTTAAAATTAATGCCATTCAATTCAATTACACAATTTAAAGCCTTACGCAACAAGACATGTGAATAAATGGTTGAAAGTTCCAGATGTATACTTTGTTTTCTTATTAGTAAAAGTGAAAGCGAATAGCCTCAAACGATGCGTATTCAATCGCGTCTCGCTAAAGTATAGTATTAATTAATTAACGTGTGAGTATTCTTAGCATGTAAAGCGCTCGTTCGTTCAGTGAAATATCTGTACGAAAAATGCATAACGTTATTTCCATCTTCATCATTAACACTTCAACTCGTAGCTGTCCATTGCCGGAAAAAGACCTACTTCTGCCTCACCAACTTTTTGTTTAATAAAGTTTCATGATTTGTCAACACACATATTTATTTTTGACAAAGGGATAGAGATGAATAAAAAGATTTGGAGGATTTCATAATAAAACATCAAATCCGTGTAGGTGATACGAATATAGAGCGCGTGATGAGAAGTTGTTGGACATACGTTTGATATGGTTGTTGAGTAAACTCAATCGTTTCATAAATCATACGGTTGAATTATGCATCTGATAACTTGGAACTTAAGCATATGTAAGGATGTGAAAACATAGTGTGATGTGATTGATTTTTTTGAGTATTTGAGAATATTATTCAGGAAAAATATCTGGAATTTGTGATCGTGTGATGAGAATATTTAATCATATACTTTGTCTAGTAAAGTGGCTCTCAATATCCACAAAATGGTGGCTTTGTTTATTGTTTTCCATAAAAATCATCTTTTCTGTAGGTATTTGAGTGTTTCATTTTCCCTATGGGTATGTTAAGTTATTTTTTTCAAGATGACAAGGTTTTTCATTTGTTCTTCGTGTTCGTAAAGAACTATCCCAAATCTCTTTCATAGCATATTTCTCATTCGTATTTCTCATCATTAGTTTATGTCAACCGTCTTACGAGACTCGTTGACTATTTATTCTAAGACAACTGACTTACTCTTACAAAATTCACATATGCAAACACATAAAGAATCCAACAATTCTGAGTTGCAGTCCCTCGTGAGATTTGACGAATCTCAGTAAAAATATATACTCGTATTTTCACAATTTAACAGAACAACCAAAAAAAAGCTGGGAATATTTACATCAAACTAAATCTGCCAAAGTGTTATAAAAATATTAATGTGATTGTCCGTGCGCCGCGGCACAACAAATATCAACTTAACAAACTCACACTCCATACTCATTAACACTTCACAAGCTGTTGACTTTTGCTATAAAAGTTTCATAAATATAAAAAAATAGGAAAGATGTCTTCATTTTTATCTCTTCTAAATAACCCTACAATAAATAACTTGTTTTTAAATATTTCGTCATTTCTGTTTACAGCATAGTTATGTTTTGTATTGATGTAAGTTTGAACGATATATGTTCTTTTTTATTCAATACAATTTTCAAAATTAAGCAGTGTTTAAATCTGAACGATTGTGCAGTGTGAACAAAACTTTTGATTTAGTTCATTCAAGTTCCTTCCACATAGTTGGAAATGTTTTTTGAAATTGTTGCCACGTTGAGTTGGCTTATACTATATGATCCAAACAACATTAAGAGACAACGGAATGCAATCTTAAATTTGCACGGGCAACTAAATTAGGTGAATTCGAAATCTATATGAAGTGCTTGTGTGTATTCTGCACTGGTAGAAGCAAAGGTGCGTATATTGCGGTCGTGAGAGTGGGTGTTTTTGCAGACCAAACATGTGTTCATGCTGGGATTACTAGTGGCTTTATGGGTGTTTTTTTTCATACTTAATTATATTCATCAACGTTCTTTTGATACCACTCTAAGGATGAAGACTGCAACGCTTTCGAAACGTCGATCATCAGTTAAGCCAACTCAATACGGTTATTCCAAAAATGTTTTAATCCATTGGGAAACGGTAATAAAAATTTCAAATTTATCTTTCTACTTACATATAGTATATAGTTTAATACATATAGTTTCCATATATATTTTACAGATATATTTACATGTATATTGTGTTTTTGTCTTACTATAATAATCAATAAAATGAATTTCTTAAGTTAAAAATATTTCACACAAACCAAAATTTTGAAAATTGCCATCGACCAGATAAAAATGATATAACTCATTCTAAGCTACGGATAATCTTCTTGAATGGGTATATTTTCATAAGAGATAATATTTTTTACTCACTTGAACAAACTTAATTACCTAGTTTGGAGTTCAGTTAAAACTAATAAGGATAGGTAGTAATTTACTTTAAATTAAAAGGGTAGTTTCCACAACCCTGCATCAAAAGGGATGATTCAAATTAACATGAGAGGCAGGTTTGTGATTAAATTTTGTCACCGTATGCTGACATGATTATTTAGGCTTCCAGTGGCAAAATAATTGATGATGTTTCTTTACAAGAACTAAATATACAATATCCAAACCGTTAGAAGCCCATTTACCGCACTGTGTTTGCACAACTGAGACGATTCATAAATATTCGTCTTGGAAACTTTGAGTGTTTTAATTTTGGAAGATCCTTTTTAGAGGGCTCTGATGAGGTTTATTAGCTATCTTTCTCTCTTGAATATGAAATTAATTTGAATTATCGTCCCGAAGATATTTTTAGATTGGTAAATTTACAAGCTATTTTTGGGACACTTGATAAAAGCCCAACTTTTCAAAAGTGTGGTAATTTGCTTGAAGTTATTCTTTTAAAGTTGTAATACCAAATTAAGGAAGTTAAATCCATCATAACACGTTCGGTTTCATTTTAGAGAGTTCAATAAGGTTATAATAATTGAGGGTTGTATTTTGATGGATCAATTTGGTTGATTCTGAATAAAATAATATATTTGATACAAAACAAAATTGTTAAAAAGACGTAGGTATAGTTTTTATTAGGAAAATTTATTAATATATTCCACATGAGAAAAAAAGACTCTTTTCAGTATGAAAGAGAATATCGATAATTATTTCTTGTACTTGCAATAAATATTTTCCAGAATTTTTAATGTATTAAATCTAGAACTTCTAAGGGATGTAAGACCACAGCATTCAATGAAACAGCCCCCTAGGTTGGATCCCTGATGGAATCAATCCGGATTGATTTTAATACCATTTTAAATGCACTTAAGTATTTAAGAATACAGATGGTGATCTTGCTAACATATTTGGATTAATGAGACTTAACTTATTTATTGAACAGGGCGAGCCAGTAAGGAATAATTCATGAAGGTGTCGTATTGGTCTAAAAATCACATTTTACCAAATATTCTAAGGAAAAATATTAAAAGGACTTTAACATGTGGGAATCAATGTACTCTAAGAAAAATAAAAAATATGTATTCCAGTAAACATAGTATTGGTTTGTATTGGCATTTTTATTTTAATCTACTAAAAGCCATATCTTTACCGCGTCCAATGAATGTTGTGTTTCTTCTTTCTTCGTGGAATTTTTCCACTTATAGATCGATTGTTAAATTTTTTAAGCTTAATCAGTTTTTAGCGGGATGATTTATTGATACGTCGTGATGATTATGATTGTTTTGTATTTAAAATAAAATACGTCGATTCAGGAATGCGGGAAGTGAGAATGAACAATCAATGAATAGTAAACAGCAATGAATGGTCAAGTGAATAATAATCTTTATTTGTCGATAATTAGGTATTTATAGATGTGCGTGAATGCGCCCGCAATATATACTTTATCTCACTCCTGCGCGTGCAGAGGTGTTTGCAGACGTTGCGGATAATATAGTGGGTAGAATATTTATTGGCGAAAACGGCGAGACAACGCGATGCGTTCTCTTTCCACCGTGGAATGTAACGTAAATATTATTTTCGTGTAAACAATATTGATGTTCTGGTTTGCGACCTTTGTACATGTCCGAAGGTTGGTTCGTCGGTCGTTGACCGTGCGTGTTGACAATATTTAGGGACGACGGTATTCCCTACAAGTTGAAAATTTGAATTATCTAGAATTCTCATTCTTTAAAATTGATTTTGTTATATTGCCTCATATAATTGCGTTATGATTTTAATTTGGTGACTCAAATCATCCTAGTTTGGGTGGATTGTCTATTTTAAAAAAAGAGAAAAATAGATTTTAAGGTTTATGTACTTGTATGTGACGAGATGACGCAAGATTAGATGAATAAATAAGTCAGAAAGAAGTACAATTAGTGCAAGATGCAAAAAGAGCGCTCTGAGATGGTTTGGGCATCTAGAACAAATGAGTGAAGACATACTTATAAAACAAGCATCAGTTGAAACTTAAAATAATCAAGATACATAATTTTTTTTTAATTATAATAATTTTATTATATTGACTCATATAATTGCAAAGTGACTTTAATTTGGTGGCACAAATCATCCTGCAATACACTTGTTCCATTCACAGATGGTTGACAGTTATACTCAATCGATGACAAGGAATATCCTATCGTTATGATTTTTCTATGTACAGGTAAGTGTATTTTTTTTTTCGGATTTCGGAATCAGACGCGTGTATGCTACAAGTAAAAGTTAAACAAAATTCAGTCTTGTTTGTGCTCCCCTGATGATAAGGTGAAAACCTCGAAACCAGTAGGGTTATACCATTTTATAAAGTAGAATAAATAGTGTTTGAATAAACCTTGTTAATGCCATAACTATGAATAATATATTAAGGAGAATTTATTTTATACAAATGATAATGTTATTTAAATATGTATTTTGAAAGACTGTTTTAGTGGTAAATGGTATTCACCACGGATTAAAACCACATTTTTAGAAACACTCTCAGAACCTTTCAGAAATTCACGCCTTAATTCAGAGAACTCGTTAATATTTAATGGAACATATGTGTACATTAGTGTCAAGACAAAATGCAAGCCAGCAGTTGTAATTAAAATGCATAATGTAACGGGTACCTTTTATACATGGAATGGTATGAAATGGTGGCGAAATTCATTTCCTCGATCTTTCAAATCTTTGAGTTCAGATATTCATTATTAACAAATATTCTTATATATAGTAAAACAGTGAAGACTCCAACTGTAATTATTTCGTAGATTGGTTACGATTTTTGCAGACCGATATTAAATCGGGTCGATAGGGTGTGACAGACATTCGTGTACAGTTGGAGATGAAATGCCATAGACAGGAGCTACAGATAGATTATGAAAGCAGCCAAGACCTATTCTGGATTGTTGGTAGCCGTGGTCTAATGATTAGTATTTATGTCAAGCATGCGGGCGCCCCAGGTTTAGTTCCTGGCAGCTTCACTTCTATACTGATGTTACTCTTAAACCGTTTTACATCAGATTTTATGTTTCTCTGTAGTTTGCTGCTTATAATACATCTTTATAACTCTATTTATTAACACAAAAATTGCACGAAAGCTGCATTAGATCAAACCTCATAATTGTCTTGGAAATTTAATCTCCTAGCCAGCAAAACTTTGGGTAAGATACATCAAAATAATGAGCAACAGCTCTCACTAATACACTAATACACGCAAGACACCTGATCTTCCATCCACAAGATGACAGACAATCAAGCTCAATGACGAGGGATAGCCTAATATTATCATTCTGGATTTTGGAACTAACGATTGGTTGATTATGATTAAAAAAAGAAGGCTGACCATAGTAGACTAATAAGTAATACGCCTGACTTCCGATTCTGGGATTAAAAGGAGAGATTCCCTTTGAAACCCAATTTGTTCTTCAAAAATGGCTCAAGTCTGGTTCTTACTTAAGACCTCTGATATATTTTTGGTTATTCGTAATAGGCTCACCAGGCTGTACTATATACAATGAAAGTGTAATACAATCCAATAATCTTAAATTAACAAAAAAATGCCTCATGACGTTTTGGAAAATCAATTTTCATAGGTGTCGATATATTTTTCAATAGCCTGTCGAGCTATAAAAGTAGGCCGATTCCAGAGTTTACGAAGTATTGAATTTGTACTGTGCTATTATTTTCGTATTGATATCAAATTGGTATGATTGGGTCTAGGGCAGCTACCTTGAGACGGGCCCGTATGATGTGATCACAGTGTGTATTGTTATTTTTTAATATTTTTGTTATCGTTTCGACTGGTGTATTCAGGTACTTATTAATGTATCATTTTAATTGTTGTTGATGTGTTATTTTTATTTCGTTTTGTTGAATTGTTATAAAGAATTGTTTTAAATAATTTTGCAAGGTATATTGTACCGTTGATGAAACATAAAATAATATAAATATGGGGGATTTAAACGCCTAACATTTACATATTAATAATACAAAAATAATGGATATGTTGTTGAGTAATCTTTTTTATTGACCACCTAAAAATAGTGTCTTATTTTTTGATGAAAATAACGCTTTCTATTGTTCTCGAACCTTGAAACTTCTTTTTCGTAGAAAAATGTTTACAGTCCAATGACATATAATCTATTGTGATCATCATCATTACTACCACACAATGATTCTTGTGCTCCTATAATCCTTATGCTTTTAACCTTATTTTGGTCCTCTAAAGTTCATAGGTCTTTTGGTAACTTATTTTCTTCTCAAATATGATATCTCAATTTTCTAAATATTTTATTAGGAAATTTCGTAGATGCCTGATCCATCTTTATGATTATTTTCTTTATTTAAGTACTGCACCTTGTTTCAATTCACATTTTTTCAAATGTCATCATCCCTTATACGGTCAAATATTGTTTTTCTTCTCATTCTACGCAAAGCTATAGCTTATACCACATTTATCTTACTTTCATCCCCTTTTTGCCACGTCTCAGTGTCACTTGCATATTCTTAGGCTGGAATCAGGAAGAATGGGTAAAGGAAAGAGATATCTATTTGATATTATCCTGAAAAATATGATTTTATTTTATATCTACGAATATGCACAGCATTAATCCCGTTTCTTTTTATTTGTAAACTTTCATTCTTTACAATCTGTATCGTTACCTCTAACCAAGTGATACAATTTTCATTTACAAAAATTTTGTCTGTAATTTCTACACTGTATCTTCATATTCTCTTCTTGGTGTTACTCTTGGATCTGTTCAACTGCGAGAATCATCTTCAGATGAAGAGCACTAGTTGCTTTTCTACTTTTTAGGTGGTCTTCCTGGCATGTGATATCTCGCGGGGATCTTGTTTTCCACTATGTATGGGATTCTATCATCTTCCATCCTATTCAGGTAGTCATGCCAGAACCATCTAATTTTATTGCTTCATTTGACTTTATGGTCCTGTGCTACAGGTCTGTGGAATGTGTGCGTTTCTAGCCTCATATCCAGGAGTTACTTATATTTTATCGTATTGCACTTTCGTAGTATACAGTAAAAATCTGGCGAGTTTATTGGTTTGTAACAATTTCTTGCAGCTTGATACTTTTTTCACGGAATATGCATTTTGATAATAAATTCCTCTAGTGTAATGTATATTATGACAGAGCCCATCTTTGTAGGTTAAGACACTGTATTGTATTGCCTTTTTATATAAAGTAAAATCTGGTAGAGTTATTAGCATGCCGCAATCTCTATTAACCAACCATAGCTATGTATAAGAGACTCTATGGTGCTATAAAAAAATCTACCTATAACGAGGGTATAAGGATAAAAATGACTTCGGTAAAATCTATTCGTTCTAAAGAAGAGAAAACAAACCTGACGGCATGCTTCGTTTGTCTTATTTCGGTATGCATCGGATCCAGTACAGCGGTGTGGTCAATGAGTTTGCTGGTGTTCAACGGCTCAACGAGTACCGAATCTGCAACAACCTGGTGGTAATAATGGTATCTTACTAGGCCACGGAGGCATATAAAACAAATTAGTGACGAAAAGTGACAATGCAACTTTGAGTTAAAATCAATCAAGGATAGTCAATAATGTATGGTGGGATGAAATTTGAAAGAAGGAAATGTTAGGTGTAAGAAAAGCTCAACGGTTGTATGAAAACTTATTAAGATATGAATGATGCTTTATATAAATAATTCTCTAAATATGTCGTACTCGAAAAAACAAATTACGCGATAGGATATGGATGCATTATAAAACTTTAAACTTTAATTCTATTATTTAAGCAAAAAGCTTTAAATATAACTGTGCTGTTGTTGTATTGGGTATTGAATGTGAGTGTAAGTGTTAGTTAATCTGGGTGTTTATTACAGACAGCAAATCGAAAGGATGAACTTAAATAGTACGCTTGTATTAAATTTAATCTTTCCCAATCTTAATGTAGATCTAATTTGTTATCTGGAAAATTCAATTCGATTCGTTACATACCTACACTCATTGTTGCCTTAAAATGTTAGCACTAGTGTTTTAATAATGTAGCGATAGTGGATATGTGGTATAAGGATTTTGAGATAGTCGATATGTGCTATTAGGATTACGTGATAATGAAATGTGGTGTATTAATTTTGAGACAGTGGATATGTGGTATAGGGATATGTGTTACATAGATTTTTAAATAGTGGATATGTGTTTTAAGGATTTTGCGATAGGGAATATGTTGTGTATTAATTTTGAGATAGTGAATATGTTTTGATACTATATTGTTTGTATCATAAGGATAAGGATTTTAAGACAATGAATATGTGTTATATTTTTTTTGAAATAGTGGATATGTTCTATAATGAGTTAGTGATAGAATATGTGGTATATTAATTTTGAGATAGAGGATATGTACGAGCACTACTAGTATAAGGATTTGAAAGAGTGGATATGTGCGATAAGAATTTTAAAATAGTGAATTTGTACTGTATTGTTTTTGTGATGGGAATATGTGGTATATTGGTTTTTTATATAGTGAGGTCATAAAACATTACAGTGTCGAAACGTCGGCCATTATTTAAGCCAACTTAACACGGCAATAACTTGAAGTAATTTTGTAGTAATAATATATTTTCGGTACATTGTGATTATCATAGTTGGCCTTTTGCACATAAAAAGCACAAAAAGTTTTTTTTCTACATAACGAAATTAATTGGGTAAATGGATGTACAAGTGAAAAATGTCTTTTGAAATTTTTCGTTTAACATATTTTAAAAAAAGTTCATTCTTCGCTTTTTGATGTTAAATTATTCGAAGTATATTGAAATAAAATGGTGTTATGAAATATAAATTATTTTTATCGAATTAAGTTTTTCATAATACTTGTTAGCTTTATAGAAGTGAATCATGAAAGAAAATTTGTACACTCAAAATGTGATTGTTGAAAACTTTATTAAAGAAGTTAATCTTGTATATTCAATTTCGATAAGTCATTAGATGTTTGAGTTAGATTTTAATCGTACATATTTTAGTAAAATATATTTTAAAACACGTGCGTACTTTTTTAACACGTCTGCTAAATTTCTTTTATAATTACTGTTAAAAATAAAGTAAGTATAATTTGTTGCCATATATGTTAACCCTAACAAACCCTATCGGTACCAGTACCTGAGTTCACAAGTTTTTTTAATTTACTCGAATAAAATTGGAAAAAAAATGACGATATGCATTTTGAGCACCCAGCAAAAGTTTATGTGAACGCTTATTGGCGTTTTCAGCACTGAAGGTGCAAATTTGAGTTAACTTCACGATTCAGAAACCTTAAAATATTAGTAAGAACTTAATATGCAATACTCAATTAAAATAAGGCTTTTGCATTGCATAAAACTTTCGTTGCATAGAGTACAACCTAGTGGAGCAATACCCATGTGGTAGTCTTTTCCAACTATCCAGAAATATGATATAAAGGCATTAAGTGTAATCCAGCCTGAAAAACTTTTTGAATGTATATTGGACTATTACGAGAATCGAACCCGTAACCCAGGGCTGAAAGACAAGCGCATTGTTAACTAGACAATGAGGGTCATCTTACAATTAGTTTTTACCCCAATAAACTTGTGTTATTGAAATTATATTGTCAAATGTATGCCACAAAAATATGCAATTCCATTTTTCTGTATTTTTGTGGATATATGAAAGCCTTTTTTCTCCTTGCAAATAAGCGAATCCTTTTAAGTTGAATGTTTGTGATTTCAATACGCTTTTTCTTGTTATTATGTTATTACGATATTATTTAATTCATCTCCTGTTTAAGTTTTTTATTGGTTCTTATGACCGTTCTATATGTGTTTCTTATTTTTTTTACTCTGCGAAAATCAACCTACCTCAGAACGGGCTTTACCTGGTAAAGCAGATAATGATTCTTATATTTCAATATAAACATGAAAAGATAAATGAATTTAAAAAAAAATCATAAAATTAATCTTTTTCTACATTTCACATATTAAGACTATTTTCTTAATATAAACTTTGTCTGTTTAGACAACACAAAGTTAGTAACCCTTCTTTAAATAGCTAATATATGCACGATTCACCAAGGGAACTTATAAATGTACAATAGCGGAAAGGTTAAATACCCGGTGAACGAGAGCGTTTACCCCATTAAAATGCAGACAACATTTTGGGCCAGGCCGATTTGTGGCCGGCCACTTTTCCATCCACAGTCGTGTGGAAGATCCCAAGGATTGACAGGTGACGCTATTAACTGCTAAAACCCTCGTCCCGTAGCCAAAGTAAATACTCTATTTCAACTGTCAAAGCACCAGAATCGGTTTTCGAGTGGCGTATTTTAGCCGTAAACTCTCTGAAGGGGTTTATTGAAACCGTTTTGAATTTGAAATTAAGTAATTCGTTTGAATAATCAATAGATTCGTAACTATAAAGGTTTTCCCTTTGATACGTGTTGGGTAAAGTAATTTTATCTGACCCTCTCTCACTAAGGAAAATGGGGGTTAAGAACCACATAGGAGGCTGTCTGGGGGAAAGTAATAAATCTTTAAAGGACGACTACTTCTCTGTACCTTGAGATGCAATGTGGATTTATTAAGATATCACTTCCATACCTTGGGGTTGATATATTGTTTGTCTGCTTGATTAATTCTCATTGGTTAAAGTGTGGACATAGATACTGTCTGAGTATGGCCTCATAGACTATTTGAGGTTCCATTATTTATGTTTTTTTTCAATTATTA